>CM063313.1:25184958-25710685 GCA_032173965.1 Sitta carolinensis | reverse complement strand
TCAGTTTCGTTAACACATTTTTTAATGTTTTATTCATACATTCTACTCGACCCGAACTCTGGGGGTGCCATGGGGTGTGTAGTCTCCATTTTATTCCTAGGGCTTTTACAATAGCTTGTAGGGCTTGGGAAGTGAAATGGGATCCCCTATCTGAGTCAATAGTGTTAACTAACCCATATCTGGGGATAATATTTTCCAGTATTACTCGAGCAACTTGCTCTGCTGTTTTCTCTCTTGTGGGAAATGCTTCTACCCAATGTGTCAGTGGTCAGCTATTACTAATAAATGTTTATATCCTTGTATAGGGGGCATTTCTGTGAAATCTATTTGTACACTCTGGAATGGTCTTAAGGCCAACTCTCTTCCCCCAGGTTCAGTTTTCCTCATTACTTTTTGGTTTACTTTTTGGCATATTATACACCCCTTTGTTATAGCTCTTGCCAAATCATAAACTCGCGAGGCACAAATTTTCCCTCAAGAAATGGTCACACATACCTTGGGTTCCCCAATGAGTTAGTTCATGTACCTCATTTAACATTTTCCGGGCTAAAGCTTTGTTCAAAAATTTTCGCCCATCTGATGTTAACCATTCCCCTGTTCTCCTTGAGATAATTTCAGTTTCTTTATTGCTTCCCATTCTTTCTTACTAAATATTGGTTCCCTTTTCTCTTCTTTTTCAGTCATTGCCTTGTCTAGTTTTAGGATTTTTATTGGTCCCTCTGGATTTACAGCTACTTCTTTTGCTACCTGATCAGCTAATCGTTTTCCTCTGTTTTCTAAAGTGTCTCCTTTTTGATGTCCTTTTATGTGGACCACTGCAATTTCTGTGGGTTTGGTTAGGGATTCTAACACTGATTTTATTAGTCCTTCATGTGCTAGGTTCTTTCCTTTTGAATTTAGGTAGCCTCGCTCTTCCCAGATTTTACCAAAGGTATGAACTATTCCAAAGGCATACCTCGAATCTGTGTAAATTGTTCTTTTTACTTTTTCTAACAAGTCCAGACCTCTCTTTAGAGCATGAACTTCACAACTTTGAGCTGACCAGCTGGGGGGTAATTTCCCTTTTTCTAGTACCTCTAATTCTCCTTTTTCTGTTTTCATGACTACTGCATACCCAGAATGTCGTTTTCCTTCCACTACTCTGGAGGAACCATCAGTAAATAATATTTTTCCATAGGGTAGAGGTATATCTTCCAAATCTTCCCTCACTTTTGTTTGGAAATTCACTAATTCCAAGCAGTTCTGTTCTAATTTATATGGAGGCTCCCCTGATAAAAATTGCGCTGGGTTCAAGCTCTTGGAGGTCATTAGTTCTAAATTGCTGGTATCCATTAGAATGACTTCATATTTTAATATCCTAGCATCTGTCAGCCATTGTTGAGCCTTCTGACTCAAGACTGTTTTTAAGTCTGTGGTGTGTGGACCTTGATTCTACCCTGTAAGGTTAGCTTTTGAGCTTCTTCAATTAAAATTGCAGCTGCAGCTATGGATTGTAAGCAGGTAGGCCATCCACGAGCTACTGGGTCTAATAGTTTTGATAAATAGGCTATGGGCTTGTGATATCCCCCCCACTCTTGAGTTAAAACCCCATATGCCGTCCCCTCTTCGGAGTTGACAAATAAGTCAAACTCTTTCTTTAAATCTGGCAGGCTTAAAACTGGTGCTGAAGCGAGCTTATCTTTTAGATGATTCAATCGCTCTTCGTCTTCAATTGTCCACTTTATGGTTCAGAATTAACTAATTTTTCATAAAGAAATTTAACACTCTGTGTATATTGTTCTATCCATAGTTTGCAATATCCGAAGAGACCTAAGAGTTTTCTTATGTCTCTCTTTGTTTTTGGTGCTTGTGTGGCTAGGATACCTGATATTCTTTCTGGGCTTAATTTTTTACAGCCTTGTTCTATTACATGTCCTAAATAAATTACTTTGGGCTCCACGAATTGTAATTTGTTCCGGGACACTCTTAATCCCTTGGTTCCCAGAAAATTCAATAGTTGTATACTGGTTTGCCTCACTTTTTCTTGATCTTCTCCAGATATTAAGAGATCATCTACATACTGTAAAATTTTAACCTCATTCTCAGGATTAAATTGACTTAATAGTTCCTCTAATGCTTGTCCAAAAAGGTTGGGGACTCTGTAAAACCCTGGAGTAAGCGGGACCATCTTAGTTGTTGTTTTCTATTTCTATCAGGATACTCCCACTCAAAGGCAAACCAGTCACGGCACTCTTCTGCTAGGGGACATGCCCAAAAGGCATCCTTTAAATCTATAACTGTGAACCAAGCATGTCCATTGGGTACCTGGCTCAGGAGGGCATAAGGATTTGGCACTACTGGGTGTCTGGTGATTGTCCTTTTATTTATTTCTCTTAGGTCTTGAACTAATCGATATTTCCCCTCGCTTTTTAACAGCCAGAATTGGAGTGTTTACAGGGGGACATACATGGTTCTAGGACACCTTCTGTTAATAAGTTATCTATGACAGGAGCCAATCCTTTTTTCCCTTCTATGGACATGGGGTACTGTCTGATTTTAATGGGGGGTGTTCCTTCCTGGATTTTGATCTTTATTGAGGGAATGTCTAAATACCCAAACTTTCCTTCTTCTGCCCAAACTTCAGAGTTAATCTCTCCCATATCTTTTATGGTTAGCTTCATCATCTGGACTACCATTTTTCCATTCACTGGGATTATTCCTACTCCTAGCTGCACTTGTAAGTCTCTTCCTAATAAATTAGTTTCTAGGTCTGGTAAATATACAAAGTCTGTATAACACTGTTGAGAATTTCCTTTTACTTCAACGTTTTTTGTTACTGGTGCCATAAAGGGTTTTCCCTCTGCTCCTAATACTTCACAAACTTTATTACTTAAAAACATACCAGTTGGGAGCTTGTTTATACTTGAACGGTCTGCTCCTGTATCTACTAAAAATTCAATCTCTTCACTCTTGGGACCTACTTCAAAATTTACCAGGGGCTCTTCTCGGTGTTTCATCGGGTCCCCTAATACATACAGCCCCCGACACCCCTAGTCATCACTATCCCCCCCCTCTCAAGATCTTTTCTAAAGTATCCTGTTCTTTTGCTATTGCTTCATCCAAGGATAGTTTATTACAGTCTCTTTTAAAGTGCCCTGTCTGTCCACAATAGTAACACCTCCCACTCTTTTGGGTGTTCCCCGAGTTGGTCTTTGGGGCATAATGGATTTCTTTTTGTTTTCCTCCTCTTTGGACTTTTGCCCCCCTTCACTTGACTGATCCTTACTTGCCTGGACAGTTTCTTTGGCCACAGCTACCATCAGTCTTGCTTTTGTTTTTGTTCTTTCTTCTTCTCTCCTTAAGTAAACTTTTAGAGCTTGCTTTAACAGTTCATTGATCCCTTTCTCTTGCCAATCATCTAATTTTTCTAGCTTCTTCCTGGTATCAGGCCAGGACTTAGTAACAAATTGTACTTTTAACAGTACTTGGCCTTCAGGACTGTCAGGATCTATGTTTGAGTATAATTGAAAATTTCTTCTTAACCAATTTAACCAGATGGCTGGGGTCTCATCTTTTTCTTGGGTCTCATCAAAGGCTAGCTTGGTGTTGTTACTCCGGGGAACAGATTCTTTAATTCCTTTTACCATTAGGGTTATGTAATCTCTCATATTCTGTCTTCCCTCTTCCCTGTTTGGATCCCATCCTGGATCCACTTGCAGGACCTTGTCTTCTCCCCGGGGCCCGATCCTGTTTTCTCGTTCCCAGATTCTCATTCCCGTGACACGGATCATGGCTATCTCTTCAGGGTTAAATAATATATTTAAAATAGAGTTTAACTCACTCCAAGTGTAAATATTGGAACCTAGAAATTGGTCTACTTGATTGGGTATTCCCACCGGGTCTTCAACCAGGTTTCCTAGCTCTTTCTTGAATCCTCTAACTTCTGAAGCTGTCAATGGGGCATTGACAAACCCTACTCCTCCAACTACTCCTCCCATAGGGACTTCTCTCAAGGGGAAGAGTTTGGTTGTCTTAGATCGTGTATGACAATAAGGTCCATCTCCAGGATTTTGTCCTTGACTAGAAGTAGGGGTTAGGGGAAGTTGCTCACTGTTAAGGGGAGGGTTAGGATTAATTTTGGGCATTCTTGACTCCCAGTCATGTGCAGGTAAGGGAACAGTTGCAGGTGAGGGAGAGGAGATTTGGTTCATTATAGGGGTTTCTGGAGGTAAAGGAACTGTAACTGTCAGATTATAAGGAACCGGTGATGGGATTGAGGGAGAAGATTCAGTGACAGTGGGAGGGGCTGAAAATGCAGAGGAGGACGGGTTCAGGCAGAAAGGGTTCGAATTGGAAACAGGTGGGTTAAATGAGGGTGGTATAGAGGCTGGGATAGTCTGGGAATTGCAAAGGGGAGCTTGGGGCACTATTGGGTTATGGGAGGAGGGGGTAGGTACTCCAAGGGGTCCCATTTACTACTGGTTCCATTAGTCTCTTTTTCTTGCTTTTATTTCCCTTAACTCCTGTTTTCTGTTCTTTTAACTTACATACCTTCACTAATTCTGTTTCTGTTTTACCTTTTTGCCACAAAGCTGCATACATTATTTCTTCTGGGCTTGTACCTCTTTTGGAGTTTAGATGTTGTGTAATTGGGAACACATCCAGGGATCTTTGTGCCATACCACGGCCACTGTCCCTGCATTTCTAATTTGGGCCAAACTTCCATACAATAATGGATCATTTTAATCCGGTCTAGGCCCTTGGTGGCCTCTTGTGTGTCCCAGTGATCTAATATTTGTTCTAATGGGCTATCAGGGGGAATGGTTCTGGTAGTTTCTTCATTCCCCTTGGGACTTGCTCTCTTGTTTAGGCACTGTCCCATTACTCTTCTTTACTCTGGGCCTAAACTTAAAAATTGACGGTGCCTCTACCCTGAACGAAACACTACTGACAGGCACACAAGTTTTAAACAACTTATAACTGGCCCTTACTTACTTTATAAACGTGCCCCTACTCAAATGGAAATTTAATGACGGGCAAATGGACTTCTAAAATTTTTATGAAAATTAAAATTCTCTCTTTATCCTCAATTGGTCAAAATCCGATCTCCGTTCCCCTCCCGCCTCGCCTCCCTGACTCCCCTGTCAGTAGAGACTATGAGCACTATTGAGTCGACGTGGAGGGGACCCTAGCACCAGACTCCCTGGGATCTTCCCCTGTCCCTGTCTCCGTGCCGTCCACAAAACTTTGGTCAGCAGGGCTCACTCCGGAGCCCCCTGCCCCTCCACTCCCTGACTATCCCCCTTCCCCAGTGAGGATAGCTTCTGTGCAAGGGCTGAATGTGAGCAAGTGGTGGAAGATTTCCCCCCCTTGCCTCCTAGCCACCCCACCCACCAAGGGATGGCTTCGGCAAGGGGATGGTGTGTGTGTTACCTTAGCTGCCTTGCCCACCTGCACAGACTAACTACTTGCCCCTGTGCTCTTCCGGCAGCAAGTTCGACCCCCCCTTCCCAGGAACTCCCTGAGCCGAGACTGAGCCGCGACAGCTATGGCCTCTCAGCACGTCCTGTGTCACAGACCCTGGGAAGTGAAGGTCCTTCACTGACCACTTGGTGCCGTTAGGGCCTGGGGACCCCCAATTGCAATTCCTCAGTCCGGTCCTCTCAGGTACCCAAGCGAGATGGGTGTGTTCACTCACACCTAACCTAGGCACTCCCACACACCACCCCAGGAGTTACTCAGGTTGTCTGCGCGTGACTCTCACTTCCCTAGGCCCTCTACGCGCCCAGAGCAGCCTAGACCGCTTAGTCCTTTGAATAGGGGGACCTACCCCTATGCGTGCCACTCATACACTAAGGAAACCTCCGCACGCTTGGAGGGGGTACCCTTCTATCCCCAGGAGGCGCCTCTTTCATTCTTTTGAGCCTTATTAGGCCCCCTTTCACTTCCCCTTGTTCCCAGGCCAGCCCCCTCGCGGGAGTCCGGAAACGCGGTACTAAAGGGTCCACTCTCACTTCGTGGGTCTGAGCTGCCGGCCCCCGTCTCACTCACACATCCACTCACTCGCCCTCCACTCCTCCTGCTGCCGGTGTCTTACCAGTCCGCGCTCCTCTTTGTTGTCCTTGCCCAGGTGGGTCTCCGGGTCCGGGGGTGACCAGCTGGTCCTGGAGTCCCAGGTGGGGGGCAGCCGTCCTGCAGCTGTCCTTTGCTGGAGTCCTCTTCAGGCGTGGTCAGATCCCGGACGAGCCCCCAAAATTGGTATGAATAAATGGGCCAGGAGCTCTTCTGCTCCTTTTTAAAGCCTTTATTGTGAGATCAGCCTGGGGGAGGGGGCTCGAGTGGTCGCGCTCACCGCCACTGCTCCCTGTGGACAACGAAGAGGAGGAGGTGCAAGCAGCTTTGCCTTAATGACAGAGCTGGAGTCTCTGCCCTCGCAGGAGTCCCATAGGAGACTACTTGGCTCGTTTAAAGTCCAGGGGGTGACTCCGAGCAAGTCTTATTCTTGTTACAGTGAGATGTGAGATGATTAAAAACTGTTCTCCAGATAGCTGTTGTTCTTCCCGATCTTCTAGGGTGGTTTGGCGAAGTATCTGTTTATTAGTTTCTAAACTTCAGCAGTTTGTATGCGGTGCTCTCACTCCCATGGTCCCTCGGGGGTCTGGGAGTTCACATGGTTTACATACTGGGTGGAGCCACTGGTTGTCATGGGGAAGAGTAGGGGAGCAGTGGAGGCGGGGCCCGACAGACACAGGAACAAGGAAACAGGATACAGGAAACAGGATACAGGAACTTGGGATAGGGCTACAATACAGACATGAGGTAGGTGATTTTTTTTAACACTATTCAACAGTTACAAAAGTTGTTACTACAAACATTAATCTTTCAATTACAAATATGGTTAACAATAACTCTTAACTCTTTTTCTTTCTAACATCCACTCATCGTCTAACTTCTCTGCCAGCCTAGCAACAACTTCCCTGCTCTCCAGCCGGTGCTACAGTTTCTAGGATCTGCCGCCGCCACCCGGACCCCGGACTTGCCTCTTGTGGTGGGCCACGTGGCCACTGCCAAGGAAGGTATCCTTGTGGAAAATAACCACAGAGCTGCCTTCCCCACGCAGACACCAAGGGGGACCTGGATCTTGGATACAGTAACACGGCGTTGTTACACACCAGGCAAAACAGCAATTTTTTTGTTTGTTTGTTTCTTGGGAAGAGGAGATATTTTGCAGAATACTTCTGAGGTTACATTTGCAGTAGCAGTTATATGTTCTATTGTCCAGAGGGATCCATCAAAAGTGTCTTCTGCCACCCATCCTTTTCATGCTTTCATGCATCCTGCAGCTGCTGAAGCAAGGGAGTCTCCTGATGCTTATGGTGACGTGTAGGGATGCAGAACAGCGATGCTTCCAGGGCCTTATTCAGAGCACTGTCACACTGTGGGAAGGCCACGGGGATAACTTTAGTCTTTTTAGCTTATGTCAGGCAACTGTCCCTCCCAGAAACAAGGCAGAGAGATGCAGAGGCACTCACATAACACATATCTTGCAGGCCAAATTCTTTAGTCTGTTACCACTTACCATATCTGCAACAAGTCCAGTTGAGCCAGCTTTCAGTGTTAAATTATGTCTCTCTGCTGGGTTATTCTGGGTTGATGTTGCTGCACAAAAACAGAATTTGGCTGTTATTATAAGTGTGTTTTTATGCAGAGGATGACAAATATCAAAAATGCAAATTTTTTTGCTGGAATGGGCTATACTGTCCTTGAAAATGCTAGGAAGACCCTAGGAAAGCTTCAGGCTAAAATAAAATTTTAAATTTCATCAGATCTTCTCCTTCCTTCTCCTGGGAAGAGTCACTACATAAAATTACAGTCCCACATCTTAGGCCCAAATAGATTCCAATATTTACAAGTCTATGTGCCATTAGTGTAGAAAGTTTTTGTATATAAAATGGCAGTCTTTGTAGCTTGTGTTTGCATTTCTAAACCAAGACATAGAGCTATGCTTTACTAGCATATATCCAGAAGAGATGATGCTGCCAAATTAATAACATGGCTTTTCATTAACTTTCCAGTGTACCTTGTCTTAGTGGGCAATGTAGATCTGAAGTTCAAAATTTTCATGGAAAGAAAAAGCCTATTAGGAAGTCAGCAACTAATGGCATAGAGCAACACAGTTATCTCCAAATTTTACCATAATTACTTGAGCTGTGTGCAAATATATTTGCACAACAAATCCCAATATTCTGAGATAAGGTAAGTTGTGTTTTGGGTGTTTTTAAGATTTGGAACATTCTTGGTGGAAAATCTCTCTCTCTCTCTCTTGCTGCAGTCCTTTACATGCATACAACTCCCAGACCATATGTGCTTCATCCCTTTATGCCACTGAGGCTGCCCACATGCCTAGGAATTGAAGGGCATTTTTGTAAGAATCTCTGCAACTGCAACCCAAGCAAGCTGGTTTGGTTTTATTTCAAGCTTCTTCTTCTCCTGGGCTGGAATGGTAGATACTGAGAAAATTACCTGTGGCAGCATGAGACTGTGCACAAGAAAATTCAACAGGAATTTCCATAATTCAAACAGCTTTGGATGCTTTCCCTCATCTTGCAAGGTTCGGGTAATGCTGATGATATCCAGGGAAGGGAAATCAAGCTTTGAGTAATAGGAAGGGCCTGGCTCGCAACTGGGTTCCTTCAGATCCAGCAGCAGGCTGGATGAATTTCTTCACAAAGATTAAATGGAAAAACCTCTTTGGGGTCCATTATATGTTCCTTCTTAATGTTTTATGGCTTTTATTCTACATTTTAAAAAATTTAATGTCCTGGGATGGGCTAACTCCATGTGACAAATGTCACTTCCCAGGTGGACTTATCCTTATGCAATTAAAAATAAAGCAGAGAACATCCAAAACAGATGGAAATTCCATACAGAACAAGATCTTCTTTATTCTCACTTCTTCCCACCCAAATTCTGTTTCCCAGGAAGAGACTTTAGCATGGAATCAAATTACAGCTAATCAACCAAAGCATTTTGTAATTAATAAAAAGGCCACTTCCCATATGGAATGATGGAGTTTAACAACCTATTGCCAAACCTGTGGCTTTTTCACTCATTTTTCTGGGTCAAACTCTGTTTTCTATGGAAGAGATGTAAGTGAGGAGTAACTCCACTGAAAGACATGGAGTTACTCCATATTTATATACTGTAAAAATAAGTCCAGACTCTTTGTTTTGAGGAGCAGATGCAGATTCAAGACACTTCAGTACTGTGACAGCCCATTACGATGGACTGTTGGAGGGGCTTTACCCTGTGGTTCAGGCAGTGTCTCCTCTGATTGTTCCCACTTGTGTCACTGCATATTCCAGCATCATTACTTCTGCTGGCCAGGAACAGCAGGAGTTGAGGTTGTGGTAACTCCCTTTGCTAAGGCAAGGTCCCTCTAAAGCTCTAGGAAGAAGCATAAAAAATACAGAGCTTTCCTTTCTCCAAATTTCCCATGGAACAGTACCCAGTCTCACTTCTCTCCCAGCAGCTACAGAGAATTCTGCTGCTGAGACAGCAGGGTGTCCCAAAACAATGTCAGATGTACCCTGCATCAAGGCCTCCTTTGTTAAAAAGAAAATAAAAAGGTAATTATAATAGGAATCTCCCTTCTAAGAGGAATGGAGGCCAGACCCAAATCACAAGTTCTTCTGTCCCCCAGGAGCTGGGGTGAGGGACATTACTGAAAAACCTTCCAGCCTAGTAAGGCCTTCTGATTACTATCTGTTATTGGTTGTTTAAATCGGCAGCAGTGAAATAACAAAGAGAAATCTGAGGGCAATCAGAAGATACTTCAGGGCCCTGGGATGATTGGTAAAGGAATCAGGAGCACAGGTATTGATTTCAGAGATGGGAGTGAAAAGTATCTGACAAGATATTAAAAAACCTTTGAGAACCCATCTTGAGTATTCAATTAGCATCCACTTTGCTATTCCTTTTACCTTGCAATTCAATTAGCATCCACTTTGCTAATCCTTTTACCTTGCATTGTCCAGACCTCCATTTTCTGGATGAATACCATGCCACTGTATTGCAGGGATTTTATTCTGGTGCTTTGATGGATTTTGATTGTCTTCAAAGCAGAAGGAGATCAGTGGTGATATTGTGCTGTGGTGAGTAACAAATGACATGATTTCCTCGTTTAGAACATGATCTGACTCCAATTTATTCAAACTGATCCCTTTTATACCTTTTTGGTTAGGCCACTGTCATTGGTAGGGAGAGTGATAGAACTCTTCACCCACATTGGCCAAAGCCGAGAGACATCAGAGAAAGTCCGTCCCATAGATAGAATCCGAAACATTAAACATTTGTTACAAAAACAATGGCAATGTTTATGCTCAACTGTGAGAACAAACTTCCAAAACCAAAACATCACAAAGGAATAGAACTTAGAAACTTAGAAACTGCAGGCCTAGGAAAACCAGACTACAGAGATATCATAACATGTATTTTAAAACAATTTATTCTTTTATGTAAAACAGTCGGGAATGTCACTAAATTTGCATTACTTAAGTGCTATCTTAATATTTTTCCCAAGGCTGATCAGTCCAAAACATTCTACCCGACTTGTTTCATGGCATAGCTGTGTTAATTTCCTGAGCCTGAAAATAAAACTTTTTTTCAAGGGCTCCTTAATTTATGGTGAAGCAGAGTAAAAAGGCATCTATTGGTAAATCAGATTGTATCTTTCAAACACATAAACTTCAAAATAAACTGATGCACAAATGGCTTCTTTAGTGATGGAATTATTGAACACTTAAACCAAATAGTGAACGAGATCAAAGCTGTAGAAGAGTTTGTCCCTCACATATTTCTAAGTCTTTTGCTTACTTAAAAAATTAGTTTCTCTAAATGAACAACTGATTACTAATAGCAAGCTAGTGTGTGTTTTGTTAGCTCAAAGTGAACAAGAACTAAAAAAAAAAAAAAGCCCTATCACACTGACTTATATTTAAAATGCAACACACTATACATAAATATGTAGAGTCAACAAAGCAGTTGCCTTTTATGCAAAAGACATGAGAGAAGTTCCTAGAGAACTGTTGTTTTGAGGTACTGAATTTCTCAATAGGTACAGATTCCTTTTCAAATGGATAGAGATACTCACTTTAAGTATTAAAATACTGTACAAACCTAATTAGTGTCCTTAATTTTCAGGAATTGTCTTACTGAATTAGATGAGAATGCTAATGGAAGCACTAGTCTTAAAATTCTTCTAGGATATCTTTGTTTTTAAAAAGCAACATGATCTTTAAATCAAATTTGTTGTTTCTTCTGATGTGTTATGCAGATTTCAGTGGTGTCTACCACCCAGCCACTGTGAAAAGCCCTGTCACTCTCAAGGATGTGCCTGGAATCCCAATGCAGAAGGAAAATGCTCCCCAACCACCAATTGTATTCATTTTTGCAAAGCCCTTGCCAGGGCTATATATAAATCTATATAGATTTATAGATATAAATCTATTTATTTGGAGTAAAACACGCTACTGTGTTACTTAAATCTAGGGTGGGTCATTTTTCTGAGTGTAATTTTATGGATTTTATGCTGTGATAACTGTTCCTTGTGTGGGCTGTCTTCAGTTATTTCAGAGGAACCACGTAATATCCAGCTATTCCTCCAGTGAGGCTTTCCTGTACAGGCACCCCCCACTCCCTTCAGTATCTCCATCACTGAGCAAAAAGTCAGAAACTGAAAAGGAGGCTTAATCATAGAATATCTCTAGTTGAAAGGGACCTGCAAGGATCATTATGTCTAGCTCCCTGCATTACACAGCACGATTCCAGAAATCACACAGAAAATGTTCCTGAAAACATTGTTCAAATGCACCTTGAACTCTGTCAGGCTGGTGCTGTGGCAAATGTCGGCTCTGCCGGGAAGGGGCCTGAGAGGTATCAGGCCAGGATAACTGGGTCTACCCCAGAGAGGTACTCTCCTCAGAGAATTCCTTCCAGGGAGCCAGCGGCTTTCCCTCGGCTAGCCTAGGGGTGCCTTAGCAGGGTAGTAGCCACGGCGGGCTATAGTGAGTTCAGCTCAGTGAGTTCAGCTCAGTGATCCTGCAAGGCAACCCCTTTACAGCCGGCACGGAGAGAGAGAGATGAGGGACTCGTATGGCCATTCCGCAGGGGGTAACTTTATTGCCAAGTACCCAGCGAAGGGAGAGCCAGGGAGAGAAATCCCTAAAGTCTGGGGGAAAGTACAGAGGTTTTTATAAGGGTACATAGGTGGGTGTGGGGGGTTACAAACCAATGGGTTCCAACAGATCTGCATAAAATCCCTCAAAGAATTGTGGGTCTCCGTAACCAAAAAGTGTTCTCCTTATCTAGGGGGTCTGGAATTTGTTGTTGTGCAATGCTCCTTATCTCTTCAGGAGGCCCGCTTCCCCATCTCAGGGGCCTCCCTCCTCGGCAGTGCCGCGGCGGGCCTGCCAGATCCCACAACTCCCCCTTCTATATTTAGTAAAAAGGCCTCTCTTGTAACTCTTTTAAAATAGCGAAGGAGGCATGAGAACATAAGTAGCACTATAAGAATAACAATAAAAATCCACAAAGCACCTCTAATCAAAGAGGCGCTCCATCCTGTCAATCCCCATTGCTCAAAAAGGTTATCAAACCAATCCAAGCTCTTTTCCACTTTAATGTCCTTTACTAGATCTTCTATCCTCTGGATGTTCGCATGGATGGATGTTGAGTGCGACAAAAGGTTGAAACAGCACATTCCTTCAATGTCCTGGCATCCGTGTCCATGGGCGAGCAGCAGATAGTCTATTGTGGCTCGGTTTTGCAGGGTCGTGTGTCTGGTAGTCTCTTCATCCTTTAAAAGATCGCTCAAAGCAGCAGATGTTGCATTGGCTTGCTTGCTCAGCCAGCACCCTAGGTGATCCATATCACCAAGGGCTTTGAGCACGGCTAACCAAGGAACAAACACAGAAATTGTAACTCTCTCTACCCAGTGTAAACTATAAATGTGACTATCACAATTTGCATCATATTCAGCAAAAGATCTCTTTTGGCGTGTTGATACATTTGTTTTTCTCCAATTATGTAATAATGTGATGTTTGGAGTGAGGGTAGAGAGTTTGCCAAGGCTACAGGGACCTCCTTGGAGACGTGAGGGGTTTTCTTTGGGGTTTAGGGAGAGTAGGGCAAGGGTTGAGGGAACGAATGTTTTTTTGGGGAAAAAGGGGTGATAACATATAAACTGAGAATTAATCTTTTGGTCAGACAGCGTCTGGCCTATGGCTTGACTTTTGCCTTAGCTCTGTTTCGTCTGCTGTCAAGTGACGGGACGGTCTCTGCTCTGGTTTGTGGTTATTTGGCGACGTTTCCGTCTCCATGCAGAACTGGTCTGGTTTTGGGGAGGTGCTGTGTTTGACTCAGGAGCATTCTTGTCAGTGTCCATGGGGACATTGTTTGCAGGACCTTGGTATGGTTCTATGTTCTTTCCTGGAAACCATCTCGGTCCTGATGGCAGTTGAACACAGGCATAACCTCTTCCCCAGGTAATCAGTTGGAAAGGTCCAGAGATCTGGTGTGTTTCTGGATCTTTTACCAGCACTGGTGGTTTTTCCTGTAAGTTTAGCTTGTGTTGAGTTGGAGAAGTGGCGGAGTATTGGAGGGTCAGGCTCTGATGATGTACCGTTTAGGAAGCTGATGACATAGAGAGCCTTACAGAGTCTTTCCATGGGAGACAGAATTTCTGTGTCCCTCCTTTGCTGGTTGAGAACTCTTTTTAGGGTTTGGTGGGTCCTTTCAACGATGGATTGTCCTGTGGGGTTGCCAGGTATGCCTGTTTTGTGTTTTACTCCCCATTGATTGAAGAAATCTTTCAGCTTGTGGGACGTGTAGGCTGGGCCATTATCTGTCTTAATTTCTTCAGGGACTCCCAGGGTGGCAAATGCCAGAAGGAAATGTTTGATGGTGTGAGTGGCATTTTCTCTGGTATGTGCTGAAGCAAACACTGTTCCAGAAAATGTGTCAACTGACACATGTACATACTTTGACCTCCCAAAGGATGGGAAGTGGGTTACATCTGTTTGCCACAGCTGGCAGCTGTTCAGTCCACGGGGGTTAATCCTGGTGCCCATAGATGGTATTTGGTAATTCTGGCAGTTTGGGCACGTTGCAATGATGGTTCTTGCTTGGTCTTTTGAGAGCTTGAACATTCTCATGAGGGCAGGCACATTCTGGTGAAAAAAGGCATGTGACAACTTTGCCTGAGCGAAGATGTCGGGGATGTTTGCAGTTTCTGCTGGCATGGCCAGTGCATCTGCTCTCCTATTCCCTTCAGCAATGTCACCTGGAAGGTCAGTGTGCAACCTCACATGCATAATATGGTAAGGTTGTTTTCTGTGTGAGATTAAATGAATGAGTGTAGAAATCAAGTTATACAGATTTTGATTGGGGACCATCTTTAGAAAAGCATGTTCAGCCCTCATAGCTATACCAGCAACGTAGGCCGAATCTGTGACCTGTTTTGAATTTCTCAAAGGCTCTGACAACAGCTGCTAGTTCAGCAATTTGTGGAGATCCCTCCACTATTTGGACATCAGACTCCCATTCTTGAGTCTTTGGATTCTGCCAAGTCATTACTGACTTGTGGGATGACCCAGAGCCATCTGTGAAAACAGTTATGGCTTTTACGGGTGTTCGACTTTGGATGAATTTTGGGGTCAGATCAAAGGCTGCGTCACGATTAAAAAATCTGTGTTTTGGCATGTGAATAGAAATTTGGCCTGTGTAGCTTTTGAGGGCGAACTGGAGGCTCTCATTAGTCTGGAGCAAATGCTCCAGGTCTCCAGTGGTCAGTGGCAAATATATGCATGTGAACTCACACCCTGCAAGAGAGTGGAGGCGAGTTCTGGCCTTTTTTATTAAATGTGCTATTATTTCCTGGAGGATGGTTATTGTTTTTGTAGGTTGGTTACTAGTAAAAATCCATTCCAGAATCAGCAGAGGGTCCCTGAGTTGTGGGTCCCATTGGAAGATCAGTCCGTGAAGTCGAGGGGCTTTACCTAGCACGGCAAACTGGAGGGGCAGGCTGGGCTCGATGTGATGTGCTTGACATGAGGACAGGGCTTCCTGGACTTTGGCGATGGAGCCTCGGGCTTCCGGCATGAGGGTGCAAGGAGAGTCTATGCCTCCGCTGTGCGGAGAAGGTTGAAGAGAGGGGTGAGGTCTTCTGTTGTTACTCCTAGCAGGGGACGTATCCAGTTTATAGGTCCACATAAGCTGTGCAAGTCCCTTACAGTCTTGGGGTTGTCTCTGATTGTGAGCTGTTGGGGCACGATGGTTCTCTCGCAGATCAGTAGGCCGAGGTAAGTCCATGGGCTGGTGTGCTGTTCTTTGTCCTCACGAATCTCAAAGCCAGCGTTCTCAATGGCTTCAATTGTCCCTTTAATAGCTTTGTCCAAATAGGTTTTTTCTGCTGCACAGATCAGGATGTCATCCATGTAGTGATGGATGATTGCATCTGGAAACTGGTTCCTGATGGGGGACAGGATGTGGGCAACGTACCACTGGCATATGGTTGGGCTGACGTTCATGCCCTGTGGGAGAACGAGCCAATGATATCTTCTGAGTGGAGCTTGCCTGTTGAGAGAGGGGAGGAGAAGGCAAACCGTGGGGCATCCCAGGGATGGAGCGGGATATGAAAGAAACAGTCCTTTATGTCTATGATGGCAAGCTTCCAGTCTCGGGGCAGCATCGATGGTGAAGGTAGGCCAGGTTGAAGGGGCCCCATATCTTCGAATAAGTTCATTTATCTTCCTTAAGTCATGCAGCAATCTCCATTTTTCTTTGCCAGGCTTTTTCAGCACAAAGACAGGAGAGTTCCAGGGGCTGGTGGTCTCGGTGATGTGTCCTTTAGCAAGCTGCTCTTCCACCAGGGATTCCAGTGCGTGCAGTTTTTCCTTTGAAAGGGGCCACTGCTCAGTCCATGTCGGGGTGTCACTCTTCCAGGTGAGCTGTGGAGTGGTTGGCAGCGCGCTTTCCTCAGTGGCCCCGATTAAAAATCCTTGCTAGGAATGCGGAGGGAGGCTCCCCACTGGGACAGAAGGTCTCTGCCCCATAGGGTGATGGGAGCTCTTACCACAAACGGTCAGGTTGTTGCCATCTTTCCCGCAGGTCCTTCAATGATGACATTTCGTTTGCTCCTCATGGAGGTAGCAACTCCACCGATCCCGGAGATCATACCTGCCACAGGTTCCAGTTCCCAGTTTGGTGGCCACTCGGAGTGGGTGACGATGGTCACATCGACCCCAGTGTCCAGCATCCCTGGTCGTTGGACCCTCTCTCCCTTGCAGAGCAAGCTGCATTCGATGATCGGCTTGTTGGAGCCCACAATCTGTGCCCACATCACTGTCGGATTAAGTGGTACCTGTTCTAGGCGGTTCTGTGGAAGCAAAAATACTTGTGCTATTGGTGTTCCCTGTGAAAGATAAAAGGGTGGGTCAGTGCAGCAAAGCCGGACCAGGATTTCTTGTCCTGGGAGCACTGTTTGTAATTCTGGTAACACAAAAATTTGTTCAGGGACGTGGAAGGTGTCATTTAGGATGAGAATGTCCCATGGCCCACCTAGAGGTCCATATTTTCCTGTCGGAATACGATAAAACAGTTTGTCGGTAAGGTTAAGTGACAGAGATGTTACCAACTGCCTGCGTGTTCCCATTGATAGCGCTCTGTGTGCTGGATCTTCCTCATGTGCTCTGGGATCCCCTGGGAGGATGCGCTGTGATGTCTCCAGTCTCTCTGCTCCTGGGACTCTGCTGTAGATGGGGTGGGACGATATGGCCTTTGATTTGGTGTCTGGGCGCGGGGCCTGACCGCGCTGTGCTGGAAGTTTCCCGAACGCTGCTGGTGCTGTCGCTGTCTCTGGTGCCTTTGGTAGGTAGCAGGACGGTCTGGGGTGGGTGATTTCTCCGGGCAGTCCTTTATGAAGTGTCCAAGTCCACCGCAGTGGAAGCAGCGGGTGTTGTCTTTTGAAGCTGCTACTGCGAATGCTCCAGAGACACCATCTACAATGCCTTTTACAACTGCTTGTGTCACCGTGTTCTCAGTAGATGTATAACGTGTGCAGCTTTCTACCATTTGTTCTATGGTAGGTTCTGAGTCTAGAGGTAAAGCCCTCAAAATTGTTTTACATTGTTCATTTGCATTTGCTCTAGCTAGTTTTGTCAACAGTTCTTTTCGTCCCTCTGTGCTCTCCAGTTGTTTGTCTAATGAGTCTTTTAGATGGTTGATAAAATGAATGAAACTCTCCCCTATTGCCTGCTTTATATTAGAAAAGTGTTGGGTTGGAACTGAGTCATCAGGGGTGAGAAGCAGTGATGTCTTTGCTGCGGTAGCTATGTCATGTAATGCCACTTCAGGTAAGGTGTTTGCTTGGTCTAAAGGTTTCTGGAGGTCGCCTTCCCCAGCTAATTGTTCAGTTGTTAGAGTCCTTTGATTTGGGTCATTAGCATAGGTGTCAGATAATGTTTTTAAATGTTTCTTCCAACACCTTTCCCATAACATGTATTCAGCAGGGGAAAGGAGTAGATTAACAATATTTTTAATATCATGTGGTACAAGGATATAGGCAGAAAAGGTAGCTTCTAATAAATTTTTAAAGAAATGTGAACTCCTGCCAGTGTTCCTTTGCTGCATTACAAAGTTCCTTAATTTGTTTGTAAACTATTGGTTCCCAAGTTTTAGTGTGTGAGGGCCCACCTCTCCTACCTTTCCCTACTATGACAGGGAAGGCTGAAATATTCTGAGCCACTTCCCAGTCTCCTGCCTGTGTAGCCTCTCTTCGAATGTGGACCCAGGGATCTTCAATGTCAGAGTCTGAATTGGAAGTGGTGCTGTTCTTAGGTGCAGGCTTTACTACAGGCAGGGAGGGAGAGGTGGGAGGTGGGGGGTGGTGGGAGGAATGGGAATGGGGGGGTTGCCACAGCATGGAGGTGCAGAGGGAGCTGTGGCACAGCTGTAAGAGGTGGGGGGTGCAGGAGGAGGGGGGCAGGGTAGGGCAGTGGTAACGTTATCTAAGTGAGCAGAAGGGAGTGGAGGGGCAGCAGGGAAATAAGCTGGAGGTGCCGCTTGCATTCCAGCAGCAGGCGGGGGGACAGGGGAGGGGGTCTGTCCACAGCAGGCTGCGGGCAGATGCATAGGGTGGGGTGGGGGAGGTAGAGCCAGGGCGAGAGGTTGTGAAATACCAGAGTTGGGGGAGGGATGGATACCCGACGGGATCGCGGCAGATGTGAGGGGGAAGGGGACAGCACGGGAGGGCGGATAGTGGAGGGGGGTCAGAGTTATGGGGTAGCCTTGCGCAATCACGGATACGGGGTGGGGGAGAGCGCCCAGCGGGTCTGTTCGCTCTGTCCCGGGAGAGGGGGATAGGGGAGGGGGGGACACGGAACACATGTTCCCGGATGAAGGTTGGAAAACCATTTTTTCAGGCTTGTGGCTAGCATTAGCATATGAAGGGATAGAGGAATGTTGTGGTACAACTGCCGTGGCTGTTTCGCTCTGTGCGGGGTGAGGGTGGGGGATTTTTTGGGGATCAGGGTCGGATGTGGGGTTCTTCCCCCAGCCTGGCCAGGGCTGGAAGGAGGGGGGACATTCCCTCTGCCACCCACAGTTTGGCCAGATGCTGTGATAGTCAGAGGTATATCTTGGTTTAAAGCAGGGGTGGGGTGGGGGTGGGGTGGGGAGAAGAGCGTTTCCGCGCTGGCTGTTTCTACTGATTTTACTACCACGTGGAATATAGAAAGAACTTTGCTACAGATAAATCTCCTGCGGTTTGTGAACTATAAAGTTTTCTTCCCACTAGGTCCCAGAAATTATTAGAAAAAAGGGTATCTGTGGTTAGTTCAGGAAAAGTTTTTGCTGGCCATTTAGTGAAGAGTTTTAGAGTGTTCTTAGAAAGGTGTCCTTTAGATAGCTTGAAATCAGCATTTGAAAGGGTGTTTAGGAGAAGGGGGTAAAAATCTCTCTCAGGATGGGGCGCCTTATGTTTTCTTAGCTTTGCTCTCATCCTTATTAAAATTCCCGCGCCTCACCCAGTAGGAAAAAAGGCAAAAAAAAATAAAAAGAGGACCTGGAGAATTATCAATGCGCGATACTTACAAGCCCAGGCGGTATTTGTCCGGTTCTGTCCAAAAAAACTCTACTGGGTGAGTGGCCAGCTGGGAGTCGCTCCTCAAGGGCGCAGTCCTGGATGTTCTGTGAGGGTCGCGGCTCAACCTCTTTTAGGCGCTTCTGCTAAAACGCAGGAGCGACTTCAGAGGTCTTGACACCAAAACGGCTGGCTCGGCCCTGTCTTACGAAGGGTGCAGCTCGATCGTTCCGGGGCAGCTGAGGCCGGGGGTCCAGAGGTTGTCTCGGACGCCAGATAATGTCGGCTCGCCGGGAAGGGGCCTGAGAGGTATCAGGCCAGGATAACTGGGTCTACCTGTCCTAGTCTAGGGCAAATCTGTGAGAAAACTCCAAAGGAAGATCCCTCCGGAGAGCAAACCCACACGGCCTCTCCCCCCAGTCGGTTCGGGAATGATTCCTTGGAGAGAAGTGGAAAGAACCTGTTTATTTAACAGGCACAGCCCCCCCCAGTACACAAAATGAACAATACCAGATGACAACACTCTTTCACAGCTCTGAAAAAAAGATGACAAATGCAGCAAGTCTCTCTTGGGGGTGGTCGCCCTGTTGTCACTCCCTCCGGCGCTGGGGATGGCTGCTGCCAGGCCACAAGGTGTTCTCAGATGCCAGTCCGGAGCAGGTCCCAGTAGTTACAAGGAAAAAAAAGAAAAAAAAAGAGAAAAAACAAAGCAAGAGCAAAGCAAAGCAGGAGCAAAAGCAGCAGCCAGAGCTAGAGTCAAGGAGAAAAAGAGAGCAGCAAAAAACAACAGCCACACTATGTACTGCCCCGTCTCTGTGTCCCGCCAGTCGTGGGGGGGAAGCAGGCTGATAACAGAACCAAAACAAAACATTTGTCCTTCAGAGCCAGTCTCCCAGGCACAGAACATAACATCCAACATAGCAGAACACACAAATGGGGATACAAACATCACCCTAGGACACTACCCCAGAGGGGTACTCTCCTCAGAGAATGCCTTCCAGGGAGCCAGCGGCTTTCCCTCAGCTAGCCTAGGGGTGCCTTAGCAGGGTAGTAGCCACAGCGGGCTATAGTGAATTCAGCTCAGTGAGTTCAGCTCAGTGATTTCAGCTCAGTGAGTTCAGCTCAGTGATCCTGCAAGGCAACCCCTTTACAGCCGGCACGGAGAGAGAGAGATGAGGGACTCGTATGGCCATTCCGCAGGGGTAACTTTATTGCCAAGTACCCACAAGGAGAAGCCAGGGATGAGAAATCCCAAAGTCTGGGGGAAAGTACAGAGGTTTTTATAAGGGTACATAGGTGGGTGTGGGGGGTTACAAACCAATGGGTTCCAACAGATCTACATAAAATCCCTCAAAGAATTGTGGGTCTCCGTAACCAAAAAGTGTTCTCCTTATCTAGGGGGTCTGGAATTTGTTGTTGTGCAATACTCCTTATCTCTTCAGGAGGCCCGCTTCCCCAACTCAGGGGCCTCCCTCCACGGCAGCGCCTCGGCGGGCCTGCCAGATCCCACATGTGACCACTTCCCTGGGGAGCCTCTTCCAGTGCCCAACCACTCATTGGGACAAAAATGTTTTTCTAACAGCCAGTGCACAACTACCACAACACATCTCCATGCTGTTACCCTGGGCTCTGTCACTGGCCATGACAGAGAAGAGAGCTGCTCCTCTTCCCTTCATGAGGAAGTTGTGGCTGCAGTGAGGTCTCCCCTCCGTCTCCTCCAGGCTGAACAGACTCAGTGACCTCAGCCACTCCTCACACACCTTCTCCTCAAGGCCCTTCCCCATCTCCATGCCCTCCACTGGACATTCTCCTGTTCTGTCCTTCTCACACTGTGGCACCAGAACTGTCCCCAGCACTCGGGGTGAGGCTGTCCCAGTGCAGAGCAGAGGGGACAATCCCCTCCCTTGCCCAGCTGGCCATGCTGTCCCTGATGTCCCAGGACAGTGTTGGCCCTCCTGTCTGCCAGGGCACTGCTGCTCATGCTCAACTTGCCATCGACCAGGCTTCAGGGGAGTTTTTAACATAAAACTGAATGTCCCTGGTTTAGACGAGTACAACTGGAGAGAAGTCGGGCTATTAAAACATATCAGTATTAACTTTAGGGAAAACACAGCTGAACAAAAAATGTAGAGACCAAGAAATTCTGGGCTTTATCTGGATATGTTAATGCTTACTCTAAGATTACTTGTTTTGAGGTAGGAAATGGAAGACTTCGGTCCTCTGAAAAATATCGACCTTTTTCTCCTGCTCCAATGAACAGAATTTTGTTATTTCCCCAAGCAGAAATTGAATATGTTTAAAAAATATGATGAGGAAAAACAAAATATGGACAAAAAGTAATTATAGAGTGAGGACTGAATTTTCTTTTGAAAAAAAGAAAAGTCTTAGAAACAGTTATCTTCATTTTTATGCACTCATAGGTCACAACTATCACCAAAACCACAGTGATATTCCAGCAATTTTGTTTTTAATGCTGCTTTATTAGGGATGGGAGATAACTTCCTACTCTTTCCATTCAGGAGAAGCTCTGCTGAAGCCATCATTAGTTACCTTTATTGTTTTCTATGGCACTATCGCACAGCAGAATTTTTGTTACGGGCTGTGACTGCAAGGGAGGCAGCTGCCATGAAGAAGGAATTCAATTTATAAGAACACCACTAGTGGACTTGCACAGATCTTGAGCATTCAGGCAGAGTCCTGCAGCTATTTGCACACTCAAACAAAGTTTCCACAGAAATTTTACTGTGAAAACACTCTATAGCAGAACCGAGGTAAGTGTAAAGATAATGGTAATTATCCAAATATAAAGAGAAACTATTAAAGAAACATCCAGTGTTATAGCTTTTTAGTTACACAACAATCTAAGCTATATTTGTCCTTTCCAAAACCTGAAAACATGTATAAGATATGGGGTTTCTTTAGTGTACAGAGAAATGAGAGAGAATGAAATGAAGTAAATTAGGAGAACAGGGAGAGGAATGATACAGGGAGAAGGGGCTGAGACCAGAAGGGAAAAACAAAGAACAGGAAGGATACCAAGAGGGAGGAAGTGAAGATAAGTGAGAGGTAAAGCACACCCTTCATCTTTAAAAATACTGATGAAAATATTTCCTTGAACAGAGCATGAGATTAGCATGGAACATCAACAGCTATGCTGAATCAAACCTGTAGATTTGCAGGGAGAAGTTAATACCTGGTACTCTGTTTCCCTGAAATCTCTATTCCCCTTAAATTCAAGGTGTCCTAGTTGGTAGTGCTTGTGGTGCCCACAGAGGATAAATAAGCTCTTTCTAAACAGACTACCTGACTAGCATGTCACATCATGCAGGCAATTATATCATTGACATTTATAAACCTTCTGCTATACAGAATATCCCCAAATCCTTTTTGATAGAATAATTTCTAAACTGAAGTGGAGTTGAGGAAGGGATACAAATAGAAATATGAAGGTAGTGATCTTGACTCTTAGTTAACAGGATAAATGTCATGGAAGAAAACAAAATTTCTCCAAATCTGTACTGCTGTAATTGATGGCAGCACCTGACCCTGTGCTGTACTCACCTAACATTTAAGAGGGCAGTGTGCTCTTCTCCAGCTATAACTTTCATGATCTTCAAGCCTAACAGAAGTGGCTCAACAACTTCAAAGGGTTTTTTTTGGTCCAAGATGGAAATTGAAGCAAAGAAAAGGGAGGCAGCCTTGCATTGGAGGTAAGATCACCCATTTAATTAGCTCAGTTCCTTTAAGCTTCTGAAGCTGGCTTGAAAATTCATATATAATCTGAAAGAAAGTTAAAATAGCCACTCACTATTTCAGAGAGAAAAAAATTATTTCTGTATTATGCTGACTAGCTGCAGCTGGCAGAGGTCAAAGACAGTATAACCATGATACTGTTGCTCTCTTCTGAATCTGGAATGAAATTTGTTGTAAACACTGCAATGCAGTAAACAATGAAATTACTTCCAGTTGGGTTGCTGCTATTTTTGTTAATTTCAGCTAGAGTTTAGCTGACTGTTTTCTCTTGAAGAATCAGTGTAAAAAGGAGGAAGATAATTCACTGATGAAAATTACTGTTTCTGTTCAACATCCTATCCTCAATAGTATTTGCTAGGCTCCTCTAAATATAGCAGTACATGTTTGGTAGTAGATGGGGCACATAGTTCAGACTCACAGTGCTGTGTGGGAGCAGTGACCTTTCCAAATGCCTTGTGTGCAAATCACTCCCACAGTCTTTCTCATCATCAGCTGCATGAGTTTCTTCCTCTTTAATAGTGAAACAAAATTGCAACAGGGAATTAATTTCCACTGGCTCTGTTTTTTATTTCATTCAAGTATTTTTCAATTTTAAGCACACAAATAAATTATGACTCAGACTGACTTGTAATTAAAATGACTGAAGAGCCAAGGATGAATCAGATGTGTACTGATGAACACAATTTCCACCAAAAATGCCAATTAACTGAACCTAGATAGTTTCCTTCAAAACGTCCCAGCTTGATTCTTTTGCTGGCCCCAGAAACAGATTTGGTGTTCCTGTGAGGAAACTTGGAGCAGTGTGTCCCCATGCAGGAGGCAGTACAAGTCCTGCAGCAGTGCTGCTGGGCTGCCCATCCCTCCATGGCTGCTGGACGTCTCCAGTACCTCCCGGGAGCAGCTCCCAGCTTTGCCCCGGGGCCACAGGTGATTTCCAGACCGCTGTCCAAAGTAAAGCTGACAGTGACAGTCATTCCAATGGCAGGCTGCTGGGTTGAAGGAGCCTCTGGTCCACACAAAATTTCCATCAGAGAAAGATTTCCTTTCAAAGTATTAAAAAAACCTAGAAATCCATAAAGATGCACACCTGGTTTTCTCAGGGCAGTTCTAGTATTCTTCCAAGGTATGAAAATCACTGTCTGAATCAACTTTGATTAAGAGACTAAGGGGAATCTTATATCCACATGCAAATCCTCACAGTCCCAATCCTGCAGTTTATAATGGTTGGGCAGACCTCTGTGCTCAAGTGGAGCACTATAAACTTTAATGTGGATTCCAGCCATGCATTTTAAATTGCCAGATCAGAGGCTGAAATTATATGCACACTGGGGCAGGTGTTGTCTACTGCATCTTCTACAGTGTGAAGCACATTGTGAGTATTTAACAAAGGATAATAAAAATGTCATAATAAAACAACTATAACAATACCAATAGTAATTATGACAAAAAATAATAGATATCACTGTCTACAATATTCAGCTTCAATATTCTTTGAGTAAAAAAATAAAAAAAACAATTTTTACTGGAATAAACTAAGATTTGTGACCCACTACACAGCAAGATAAGCCCAGTTTGAGAAAATTCACCCCAGAATATTGAATTACTTCACAGAATAGAAAACATCTCCATAGAGAGTTGATTAAATAAGAAACTTTTTATACCTTGTGCAGCTTTCAAATTTCAGATCATAGACTATATTTTTAGACTAGACATTTTTGGGGTTGGAGGGACTCAGCTCAGATTCAGCAGATTCATGGCTCTCTCCTCAGTACCGAGGCCTGGTCCATTTGTCCTCCCCAAGGCCTCTAGATACCTTCCCCAAACTCCAGAGCTTTGTGGGCAGCCCTCAGTCAAATCCCTCCTCTGAACCTCTTGGTTTGCTCAGCCTGAGAAGATGAGACTGATGGGAGACCTCATTTTGTTGCTGTTACAACTTCCTAACAAGGGAAGAGGAAGGGCAGGCACTTAGCTCTTATCTCTGGTGAGCAGTGACAGGACTCAAGGAAATGGCCTCAAGTGTGCCAGGGGAGGTTTAGGTTGGATATTAGGAAAAGGTTCTTCACCCAGAAAGTGGATGGGCACTGGATCAGGCTCCCCAGGGAAGTCATCACAGCACCAATCCTGAAAAAGCTCAAGAAGTGTCTGGACAATGCTCTTGGTCAAATGTTATAATTATGAGGCTGTCCTGTGCAGGGTCAGCAGCTGGACTTTGGTGGTCCTCACAAGTCTTTTCCAACACAGAATATTCTGTGATTCTATAAAAGGTAGAGAAGCAAAAATTTGCAGCCATCCCACTCTGTTGTGAACTATTAAAATCTGAAAGTAATCTGAATTCAGTTGGTTTCAAGGTAACAGTATTTTTAACTGGATCTTTCTCTGGGAAACATAAGGGAGTTATAATGCTTTACATTTTCTCCCCTGTAGGCGCCTATATGTCGCTGTGGTGAATAACACATGACACGAAATTTCTCTGAGTAGCTTGGAGAGATGATCTGACTCCATTTATTTCAAACAATGGCTCCCTTTTTATCATTTTCAACACACCACTGTGATTGGTGAATGAGCAACAGAACTCTTCACCCACATTGGTCAAACCAGAGGTACATAAAAGAAAGACCGTCCCACAAAAAGAATTCCGAACATGAATATCGTTACACAAACAATCCTGGAATTTATGTTTAGGCTGTGGGAACGTAGTTTCAACAACCCAAAACATCAGGAAAAATGAGCTTTAGAAACTCAGAAGCTTCAGGCCTGGAAAACCAGACTACACCTATATACCAAATAATTTCATTATTGATTTTGGTGAGATAAATAGCTCAAGCTCTCAAGTTTGTTCTTTACTGCATTTCCTCTGTGCATTTGCTGGACCTGTTTCTGTATCCAGATTGCTAATGCTCTTCTCAGATGAATGCAATCAGCCCCAGCAAAGCCACACGGCCACTTTGATTAATCCTCTTGCTCCTATCTGACACTTCTTTGTTTGCATATAAGGACAGTTCAGGGTGAGACCTCTTTTTGCGTCTGCCCTGGACACAGTTTTATCACTTATTTTGCCTTCCACAGATTTTAGATTGTTGTAATGCTAGACTCACCTTCAGCTGACCAAGAAAAACATTCAATAAATCAGGTATAATCCTGAACTAGTGTGTATATATATATATATATATATATATATATATATATATATGTATATAAAGATCTTAGAAATTGTCCATATTTTGTACCTCCACTCTGGATAGATTCAATGTCCTCATGAGTACATTGAGCTGCAGGAGAATATTGCTTAGAAATATAAACTAGGACAAGATGGAGAAATTCACTTTGGTATGATCTAGAGTTTATATCCAGTGAAGTCTTCTCTATCTATACATTTTAGTTTACATATTTACTGGAATAGCCAAGAAGGATTACATCTAGCCTTGCAGACCAACTAAAATTTGACATCCTGAAAGACCACTTCCCTAACCACATCCTATCACAGTAGATTGTGACACATTACAAGAGATTCTAGATATGAATTCATTAGGCCCTTCTCAAGTGTGAGATGCAAAAGCCTTTATGAATCAATATTAAACACTAGAAATAACTTATATCTTTGTTATTAGATTACTTATATTACTTAACGTTGGACCTGAAATTTCTATTTCTCATTTGAGCCCTTGGGGGTGGGCATAAGGACTTACAAGGAAATGAATAAAGAAATGGAAGAGAAATATAATTTTTTAAAAAAACACAAAACCAAAAAAATTGACCAACCAACGTAAAGTAAAATCAAACAAAGCAACAACCTAAAACTAAACAAACAGGAAATGCTCTTAAGCCTTGAGCTGGCACTCCTGAGCAGTCCTCTCCAGCAGTCAAATTTTGTTTTAGAGAGCTCTAGACTTGTTTTTGCTCTTGTTGAAGGCTTTCATCTCAGTTTTCCCACCAGTCTCTGTTTTTGTAGTTTTTACAAAAGCCAGGTATACTCCCTGAAGCTGTTAATTGCTGACTTGTTAGCATTAATGTGTTTACTACAAGCCACTTTAGAAAGAACAAAATTTTTATCCAATCTGCCTCTAAACAGAGATAAATTATACTCCATAAATTGTCCATGAAATTAAATTTCTTGCAGATTTTTTAAATAATATATGGTACTTCTATAGGAACACATTGCCCATTACAAGTCCTTCTTAAAAGGCAATAATATAACCAAGTGAAGAAGACCAGCTAACTTCAGTGTATGTCCCAACATTTGAGAAGAGCACCATGACCTCAGAGGATTGAAATTATGTCTATCTTCTATTAAAGAGACTTCCATTAAAAAAGCACAATTGATAAGGGCAAGCTACAAGGAAGAGTATATTTCTGTAAGCACAAAAGCAGCACAATATATTAAAAAAAAAAAAATTCAGAAAAAGTGAGGCAGTCGAAGGAGAAGAGAGACCCTTTCAGTAAGCCACTCAGTCCATCTGGTAAGTCCTATAGATTTATCTTCATCCTCATGTTTACTGTATAATTTCTATGTGAATATAGTTCATTCTAAGATCTCCCCCTTTACTAAATAGTAACACTCATCTACAGAATGCTGGGCTGTAATGGGATTACTCTCTTCAAACATATAGGATCTCTTATCCTTTGAAATACAGACTCTCAGTTTCTCTCTACAGACTACATGTTCTTTCCTCCGTATTAGTAACGTAAAAGAAAACAGAATAAGTACTCTCATCTAGTAGCACCCAACCACATTATAATTTTCTTACAATTTTAACTATTTTCACTTTTTCTGTCTTAAATAGTTGTTGAGGTATGTAGACATACTGCCCTGCAATATGTTGACTTGATGAAGTAGTATATGTTTCATATTGGGAAAGAAATATCCATTTCTTCCTCTAAGATGGCTTGCAAATATCTAGTGAAGGATCCTGCTCTGTTCAGATTTTTATTCTTCCTGATGAAGGAATGGAGCCAAATGTCCAGTGTCTGAGGGTTCTTCTTAAAGTCTTGACTGGGATGATGTTAATTAGCCATGAGTTTTTTGATCTACTGTTGTGATTGTCTAGATTAACTCCTATGATCTGTCTCCCTGAATATATAATTAAATTAATTTATTCATTAACTTCAGTAATTTCCTGTTTCTGAGCCACTTAGACCCTTACAGGCATCAGATTATTGACTGGGGAGAAAGCCCTAAATTACAAAGACCATCTACTTTACCCTAGGTAATCTGTTTAGTTTTTGATACAATATAAACTGTCAGAAGTCACAATTTCCCACTTCTGCCTCATTTGGCTCAAGAAAATCATGACAGCCTGCTTAGATGAAATGGAAGCATAACACAGTAAAATAGAAGAAAATGAGACTGGGCTACCATGATCAACTCATGAACCAAACACAAGTTCCCAGCAGCCATAAAGTAACAGCCATCATCTGAAAACAAAATCTGTTTGTTCTGTAGAGTGCCAGGAGCACTCTGCTGAAAGCTTGTGGTCCAAGACATAGTGAAGATAAGTGTCAGTGGCCCTGGTGTACTTCGTAGAATTTGTTTCCAACCTCTTAGATAAAAAGGAAATCATAGACAAAATGAATATGATTTAGATTTGTGAGGTCAAGGGGTTTAAGAGCATGAAACACCTGTTTGAAGGTAGTCATGCAGTGTACCTTTGAGACAGGTGTTACAGGGAGGGCAGACAGTCAGAGCATGGCACAGTTGTGCTGGCAGCAGCACGTGGTGTGTGTAGCACAGGTGTGCACTGTGTGGTACATGGTGTGTGGTGTACAGCGTGCAGTGCCCTTTCCAGTAAACTGATTTTATCCCAACCCATAATCTTTACTTTTTGTGCCTCCAATTCTCATCTCCATCCCTCCACAGAGAGTGGAGAGGGAGAGGAGAAATGGGCAAGCAAATAGCACATGGTTTGGAGAGCCTCAGTGAGAGCACTAAACTGGGGAGCACAATTCCTAAACCACAACAGGGTGCAGTGGTGTCAATATGGAGGTTTAGATGCATGACCTATAGGGAGGGTCGAGATACAAGTATTAAACCTATTTGAGTTACTAAAGAACCTTGATCTTGCTCATTGTGTAGGCCCAGACTCAACCTTTCTGTCAGCTTCTGCCCCATTCTTTATGGGGGGTATACAGACAGGGGTTTAAAGATCTCAGTGATCTGACTGTTGATGTTTTTATTTCTTTTTAAACTCTGCAAGCAAAACAAAGGACACAGAAATGCAGAACAAATGTGATGATATTTTTCCTAGTAACCATGGGCTGCACCTTATTTAGACCTCCCTTGTATTAAGGACTGTGCAGACTTGAAGAGGGATAGAGCCTCTCCTTATGAGAAATTGCTGAATACGCAATCTCAGAGGAAGGAGGATATGTGAGTGTGATAAAAAGCATGTGAGGAGAAAGGGTCTGAGATAACATTTCAAAGACCAGTTTTGCCCAAATCCATGGTGACATTCTTTCAAATCTTCCCCTATGATTTACATAGCATGATGACCTTTAAGTGCACCTTCCTTATTCTGAATTGGGCAGTGATAAACTAAAATAGCAAAGTTTAGCATGTTCCTCTTTTTTTTTTTCTGCCAAGAACACCTTAAAAGCCCTTTATCTGGTATAATCATCAACCTTTTCAAAAACTGGTTGTGTGACTACTAAAGACCTCTGGCTATCCCTTATCTCCTGAGCCTCTTTTTGTTTGTTTGGACTGCCATATCTTTTCTTACCTTAAGGGTATAAAACCTTCAAAGAAGAGGTAGTCTTTCCCTTTTTTCCTCTGCTTGTTGCTGCAGTCCATTAGAAACCAGAAGAGACTCTATTAGAAACCAGAAGAGACTCTATTAGAAACTAGAAGAGTCTGTATTAATGAGAATGAGAATCCTTATTTATGTGAATGTGTTTATTCACAACCACTCTGAATATTCTTGACATACAGGAACAGAAGGGATACAACCCAAAACCTAAGTAAAGCAGCAGCATTTCAGCCTCACCCCTTATCGCTTTATTATTATCACAGTTTTAACAGTCATACACATATTGTGCCACCCTGTTTTTAACTCAAAACCCACTTTAAATAAAATTAACTTTATTAATAGATGGTCACACAGTTGGGTGTGTTGTGAAACATTTGGAAGTTAAACATATGAGGGCACATCAGAGGGTGGGAGAATACATGGCTTTTAAAAGGAAGTAATAAAACCTTGGCTACAAATTCATCACTCTGAGTAATTTGAAACCTCTAAAGTATGTAAACCTTATATCCCTTGGTAAATAAAATTAATAAACCCATGAAGCCATTGCACGTGACTTCATAATTTTGTTCTTTTTTCTGGATTTTTTTATTTGACTGAATTAGATCTTGATCCATGTATCTGCTATGCTTTCCTCTTCAATTTAAGGCAGCAGTTTGAGTGCAAGGAGTAGTAGGGTGCAAGAAAGTAAAAGTATTTGTGTATATCAGGAAATTGGATTTTCAAAGAAATTATCATTAACACAATGAATATAAGGCAGATGTAAAAAAAAAACTTTAAAAAAGAACTTTTATATGATGGTGAATAGAAAGATAGCAAAAAGATTCACTGCAGTTGAGGAAGATGAGTTCATCTGTTCTTTGAGTTCTGCCATGTTTTGCCACAATTTGGGAAAGGCCAGAAGGATAATATATCCAAGACGCCTTCAGGTAATGATCTTACTGAAATTGTTGAATAAGAAGAGCATATAGGCAGGACTGGAGTCTAGAAAGTGCTGGGAGGATAAATATGGCTGAAGGTAGATATGCAGAGAAAGTGGGAAAGAAGTGTTAAAAATTTCAGTTCAACTGTGAACCATATCAGAAAACAATAATAGCGGTGTAACCGGTGCTTAAGAAAAGCATGGAAATTGGCAAAGAGTTGAAAGGAGCTCAATTTTGGATAAGTTAATTTTAAACTAATCTTTAGATATCTGAAGAAAAGAAGAGATAAATATTTTATTTGATCAAAGGAGATTATTTATGGGTGATAGAATAGTTTAAAAGAGTTGCTTGCTTTTTTAAGGTCAAATATAGTAGTTCAAGCATATTAGGCAGAGGATATCATCAAAGGAAAGGTCATAGAATAGACAGGGATCAAGAACTGTTCTTCAGAGAAGAAAAGGAGGGGAATTACCTACAAGAAATTTCGAACAGGTGTTGGGGAGGATGAATAGACAAAAGAGAAGACAGCACCACAGCAAGGAAGGTCAGCAAGAGCTTTATGTGTGGAGTGTACTCAGCAACATCAGAAAGAGTGGAGAGATAAAGGTAATGAGGTGGTTGATACAGACGTTAGAGGGAGGAAGGACAGAATGAGGGCTAGTGCTAAGAGTAGAATCTTCACAATGCCAGGAAGGGCGCACTCTTTCACTAGCTAATGGCAAGGAGACTGTGAAGCACTGAACAAGCACTTTGTAAAGCTTGCTTTCTGCTGACATTGTACACCTTATGCTTGTCCATTTTTAAGCACAAATCGCTGCATGAGGCTGCTGCACTCATACTTTCAGAATACCTTTATAAATGCATTTGTTGTACCACTACCTGTACTCTTCATGTTCTGGCTCCTGCTAGCAGAATTGTAGACTGGACCTGCCAGGACCAGAGCCCTCATTCATGATGGATTCTCCATTGTCCAACATGGTCATGTAGCAGTGTCTACCATTTTTGCCACTGCTTTCTGTCAAAGTCATTTGGAGTCCAGTGTGATTCACTGGTAGCTTGGTCATATTTTGAAACTTTCTGTGATTCTCTCTCATTGACATAATTTAATTAACTATACATAATTTGACAATTTCAATAAGAAATATTGTAGTATACATTATTTGAATTCACTCTGTGGCAGAAAATGTCCTTAATCTTTCAGCTTCTATAATATATTTTCACCAGTACAGAACAATTTTGAGTACCATATCTGTATATTAAAGAGTGATTTTACAGATATACAACCTGAAGGTGTCAACACATTGACCACTTGAAAGGTCTTCTACTGAGCTATGGGGATATAAATTAGTGGTTAATTTGCTTAAGCTCATTCTGTTGCCTTACAGTGTCCTTTTTGTCCTTACTGCCTTTGTCATCAGCTGCTGCTCTTCCCTACATTCTCCAAAATTTTCCCATCTGTAAAAGGAAGTGTCAAGTGAATCAGTTGTGTCACTTTATAATTCAACAACTTTGTGAAGCGGTTACTGATGCAAAGAACACTTAATATGCAAGATGATGTGTTTATCTATGGCTACAGAATCAGTATGTGAAGAGCTAAAGCTGATGATGGAGAGAACCAGCCTTGTCATGAAAGCAATTAAGACTAAGCTCAGACCAAGAAGTGTTTCCGAAATGCTCTGACTGGGAGGCTTGAAATTTGGCATTCGAGAAAGGCCTTATTAAAGCAGGAGGTTCCCCAGTTATGTACACATGATTCTGCTTTCTCAGTAGCCCACTGTTCAGAGTAATAATTCAGAATAGGAGATGTGGAAAAAGCAGAGCTAGGCAATGGATAATGCTAAACTCAACAGAAAAGCACCTGTTCATTTACAGAGAACAGAAGCTGCATTTCCAGGCAAATTTATTGCTGGCATCGGCAGTGGCAGAAGGAACAAAATATATGTCTTGGAAACTGTTTTCCACTAATTTTCTCTTCTATGGATGGGAGCACTTGTGTGCTGTTTTATGAAAAGAGGTGGTGACCTAGAAAGAAATTAGCAGGAAGAAGAAGGATGTAACAAAATTTTAGTCTTAATTACTACTTTTCTGCATTTTCTCCTTCTGTTCAGTCAACAAAGAAATTGCAAAATTGTTAGGGTATCTGAGATAAAAATTAAGCCAAAGAAGCATTATAGGATAGTAGAAAGGCAAATGTGCCTCACAGTGGAATAAGACTGGAAATACAGGGAAAACATCAGAAAAGACAAATATTTTGAAACATAAATTTTGCCAACAGACATTACTGTTCTTTAATAACAAATACTATCATATAAATATTTTGTAAAGAAAGAAAGTAATTTACTAACATATTGTTCCAAGTTTAATTCTTGAGTGTTTATAATGTTTCTATGGAAACACATGATCCATAGTATTGAAAGGATGTATATGGATTGAGCCTACACCTGAGCATTCAGATAACTTATAACATGAAGCCTTAAATTTATTATTTCAAAATCACTACCTCTGTTACAAAAAAGACATTACTATAGGCCAATTAACAGAATAATGATCAGGGAAACGGTATATAATTGGCTAAATTAGTTGCATGGCTGGCCAAATTTCTTTGTGTATATTTATCTGAATTCAAGTTTTGAGTTTTACAGAATAGAGAATATGACAAGTTACTACAGTGATTCTCTCATACAGTAACCTACACTTCATTCCAAAACATGAGCACTTAAAATAAGCCTAATGACCTGCAAGTTTTCATGCAGCATGAAAATCACACAAAATCATACTCTAAAATAAGCACTGATTTTTCTACTACCAAGATGCTTAATCATGCTGTGAGGAAGAGCAAAATTTTTAATCCATAGAAGACACTGGAAAAATTCAAATGGATTTGCAAAACACTGCACCTTAACTCTGCTATTTCATTTGCTATTCAAGTTTAGCTACCTGAAGGCTTTACATTGTCACTCACCACCTTTGTTTCCCAGTGCCTTCCAAAACAAATTTTAAACAACAGTGAAATACTTAAAGGAACCTCCATTTCAGTAAAACAAGAAAGAAGTCAAGTGTCTGTCTCAAAATGACTCAATCTCATTGCAGAACCACTGTGACTTAGGAGTATTTTTGTCATAACTGTTACTCAGCCCTGGTAAAGTTTATAGAATGACTTCTAGTTCTCACATGTGAGGAAGAAAATAAGCTTCCTCTCTCATTTTCTTCTCCCTTGAGCTCTTCGACATTTGAAAAAGAAACATATGGAATTAAATTCTCATTGGGTAAAATATGGTACATTTTAAAATATGGTACATTAAAATGTGGTACACACAGCATAATTTCTAGTTGCTGTATTAGCCTGACAAAGCTACATGAGATGTCTGTGTCCCTCATTGGGAATTCAGCAGCAGCATTTCAATCAATGCAACTAGCTTCCTTCCACTGTCTGCCTTGGAGGTCACTGCAGATACCTTAAAAGTAAAGATGGTCATCACTATCCAACATAAAATATTTATATCAGGAAGTACCTTGTCCAAAGACATTTCATACAGTCCAGTGCATTTAATTTTAGTTCAAACACCAGCTTGTGAAGTTACTGAGGGTTTCAATGTTTTTTGTGTCTTGCATTTATCTCCTGTTATCTTCCTTGATAATATTCTGTGCTTATATTCTGAAAAATATTCTGTTGACACAACCTTGCACTAGAATCCACAAAAGTACAAATACTTTATTTTTTGTATCTCACTGCTGATCTTTATTATATACAGGCATAACATATTTTTATAGCTTAGAGTTTTGCTGAACCAAATTAATGAAAAGATTGCACTGCAGAATACCTGGAAAATAGCACTGGAGAAATTTCATTTTCTCAGCATTTAATTTCTAGGTTGCACCATTCTGCAGCAGTAATTTGTGAAGGAAATGGTGAGACTAAAAGTACTGAAAATCAGACATGTTCCCTGAGCAACAAAGGAACTCAAGGCAAATATCGCAGTATTACTGACAACACCAGTAGTGCTTGTTTAAGCATTTACTTCATAAACATTAAATTGGAGTGTTAAAAAAGAAAAAAATCAACACAGACCTCTATGCCTGGATCAGCTTTTTAGTGCTGTTTCTCTTTATTCTCTTTTGAAATAAAAGCTTGTCTGCAACAGCTGCTTCAGTGGCACCTCCTGCCAGATTCCCTTGTCCTTGAATGTTTTCTCCTTGACATGAAGATTTTTATTTTACTTGCCTTCCAGTATCACCTCATGCTCTCAGTAACTGCACAATTATGGTAAATTGTGAAGTTTCTGACTTGAAGACAGTATATTCTGTCCTGTAGCACTGCAGAAAAGGCACATTGCTGGCAGGTGAGAGTGTTTGGTTTGCTCATTCACGGGGGTTTGTGTGGTTTTGCATTTTATCCAGTTCACTGGTAAACCCAGGCTAAGGGATCTGAAGTTCTGTGGCCAGAGAGACAGCATACACTGTTTTCCCAGTGTCAGAAAGCCTGAGAAGGACCTCAGATACTGTGAAAGACTGGATGCTGGTGACTCATGACTCAAATGTTCGACCACTTGCAGTAACCACACAGATGCTGTAAGAGACTTGGACTATTGGTGCTAATGGTGCAACCAACCACCTGGGGGCTTTACTAGTGATGCACAGAGTGACCTCCCAGGTGCAGAAGGGCCTGAGGCTACAAAATGGGTTTCCAGATAAGGGAAGAGGCTGATAAGAGGCAAATCCTTCCAGGTGAGATAATTCCTTCCTATCTCGCCAATGTCCTCTCTCACGTGATGACTCAGCTGTGAAAACTCCCTTCCCAAGTACCAGGACAATCACTGGTAAGATGGAAGATTCACCTTGGCTGATGGGCCATGATTGATTCAACTGCACTAACTTCAGAGAAAGCAGCAGCATCTAGGAAGATATAAAAGATGCAGTAAGGGTTCAGTGATCCAGTATAACCTCATCCAGGGGAGATAGAGGGGGCATTCTCACCTAGCCTCAGCATAATAAACCCCATAGACATGGTGTTTTGCAGACTTTTTCCCTCACCACTTGATGGATACAGTCTACAATTCAAGAAGACTTTAGTCACTGAGAAGACTGGAAGACAACCAACAGCAAGTTGTTGGAATCTACAGAGTCATGATATTTTATCTACTTCCTATGTTTCTCTGTTGCCCTCTTTTTCTTTCCCCCTCCCCACTATTTCCTCTCCATCTTTCTACCTCTTGTCTGCTGTCTTCTCTGCAATTCTTAATGGCAGCTGAATCAACAAAAGCTATAATTAAAACTCAGATCCGGCATAAAAAACCCCTTCACGTTTATCTCTTGTTCTGGTGATGTCTGCTTGCAGAAGCCAGGTGAAATCCTCAGGTTTCATGAGGTGATTCTGTAGTAGTTTCACACCAAGTGTCATGTTACAAAATTATAATAAAGTGAGAGACTGAGCTGTGTAAAGCATCCTCTCTCGGATCTTATTTTGCTTTCATTTTCCATCAGTTCTGTCACTAGTCTGTCTTCAGTACCCTCATAGATTTTATCCAGCTGGGATTCATAAAAAAGAAAGTGGAGGAAAGCCTGCTCTCTCCTAAAGAGATGTCAGCTTGGAAAAATCTGGGGAGTTTTCCAAAGAAAATTGACAGGAGAATTTAGGTCACTATTTGAAGTGACAGGAGGTAGACATACTCATTACAAAGTAGCTGCAGTGGCTGAACTTCTGACTGTCAACACTTTTAAAAGGAAGGATAACTACTTTTCCTCATGTGAGTTTTTTAATTTAATAACAAAAAATACCCTAATGTCAGCCAAGCACCATTGGTGGCAACTGTGTAGCTGCCTATTGGTACCCAGAGGAATAATTAGAGTAAACTGGAATGCTAAATGTCAAGACTCAGGAGACGTACAGAGTGTTAGTTGAAAAGCCTAAGGAAAAATTCTGTTAACATGAAATAGATTTTTAGTGCTCTGAAGGGTTCATAATCCCAACACACTCTTGAGCACATTAGAAGTGGCCAAAATAAAAAAGAGACCTTATGTTTTCAAGAAATAAGCTGAAGGATAAAATACATAATCTTTGAGGTGCACTGAGTCTCCAGGCCATAAAGCTGCATGAAGAAACAGCAGCTCTGGCTGTGGTTGGAGCCAGGGTTTCAGAGGAAACATCCAAGGGACACCCAATGCCAGCACAGCTCAACCCAGACAACACTCAGTGCCAGAGAAACCTGTCCAACAGGTCACAGCTGGCAGGAAGTTGATTTTTGTTCTTTTAATAATTTTTTTAAGGATAAAAGTGAGGGCTTCTTTTCTGGACACTGAGAGAATGTTTGAAGAAAAGGTTTGACGGGCACTATTATAAAAGAGAAGAGAAAGAAAAAGGCAAAACACTGACTTCTCCAGTTCTGGAATATCTTTTCAAAACACCTTACTTATATTTCTCTTCTTCTGAAGAAACAGCTACAGCACTAAAGCCTATAGTAATCAGAGTTATAAAAACTGCAAAAACCAGACCAAACTAGGTATTATCCTCAAAAATTAAACTCTAGAAAATAAGATACCCACATATATAAAAGGGCTAAATCTCAATAGCAAATCACTGCATGTTGTGTGTGCTGGGTGTTAGCAAGTGGCAGAGGAAGGAATAGATTCCAACACTCCCAGCAGCAGAACTCAAGAGCAAAAGCAGGAAGAAAAAGGAAGTAAACAGATGGAAAGGCACTAGTGGCTGCGTACCTCTGAGCATGTAATGCAAGATGCTTCTGGCCCATCTCTGTTGTTTGTCTCAATCTTTATTAAGGTTCAGAGACATCAAAGCTATTCTGCTTTTGATAGAAGTGACCATGTCTTCACCTCCAAAGAGGCATCTGGAATGATATTCTGGATGACACACTGGAGACTCGTCAACCACAGCATTAACTCTGGCATGAGAGTATTTGTTTAATACTGATAGCAGTAATATGTTCCATCAGCTTCTACACGCTATGGGCACAGGTTGCCTTCTGACTGGTGACGTTTATGTGCATGGCCTCCTCCCTTCAAAAAGGAGCTCTACACTCTTTTTCAACAATGAAGTAGAATTGCCAGAAATTATGAGAAAGGAGTGGACACTAAACCAGAGAAATTAGGTAGTTTATATCTATTTAAAGATGCATGTATCAATTCAGACTAACAAGTGAAAAACCTACTAGGTGTTACAGAATTTGTAAATGGCGTGTTTACAAAAGAAACAAACAGTTTGGGATGAGGCTCTTCTTCTTCTTCTTCTCTCTTTTTTTTTTTTTTTTTTTTTTTTTTTTTTTTTTTTTTTTCTTCATAGCATCTTAAAAGCTAGAGAAAGATGGACATAATTATTATTTTTCTCACTAACCATGAAAATGAGATTGTTCCCTTTGGAGACACTGAAGGGTGGCAGTAACAGTCTTGTGTACATTTGGATTCTAGTACATCCTGGTGGAGATTGCTGAATGATATTGCATGTTTAGAAGTGCAGGGGTCTTTCTACTATTAGCTTGGCTTCCAGTTCTGATTGTCACCAACACTCTCCTATTTACATATGTGTAACATTTCCCAAAGACCATATTTTCACAGGTTTGTGTTTGTAATCATTACCTAAATAAACCACACACATTTATATCCACTAAACTTGCCTGATAATCACCAACACTTTTGCCTCCATTTCTTCTCAAGTCAGCCCTAATGATTTCAATATTTGAAAGCTTGCAGTAATACTCTACAACGCATTTCTGACTGTGGGAGTCCTAGTAATGTAAAATCTCTGTACTGCTTGTGCTTTTGCGTTTTGTTTTGCAGACTGAGAAATACTTCTATCAATCTGTATCTTTATACCATTCGTGTAGATGTGTAAGTCCAGCTGAGGCTTTGGCAGAAAGGAAGGATTACTTCAAGTGTTCTACAGCATCATGACACAATTAACTTGTGTTTGTTTTTTGACCTCTTAAAAGCTGACAATTCTTATCTGTGCTACTGCTGCCTGTTTCATCACCCCAGCCCCCTCATAACACTGCAGTTCATTTTTTTAGTAAATGGGTAGAGATTTTATTTTTTTTCTCAATCACAGCCTATTTGTTTCAGTCCATTTAAATTCATTTAGATCTCATTTTAATTGAGATCCTTTTGAATGCCACCCCTGTTATCTAAAACATTTTCAATCCTTCCCAGCTTAGACTTACATGAAAATATGTCAGGCATCCTCTCTCATTTTTCAACCAAGTCTTTATTCAATGGTAGGCAACACAAGACTGATGCCTATACTATGCCACTCAATATGTGTGATGAAGCTGGAGGTGAACTAGTGATTACTATTTCCTGCAGTTGGTTTACTCAAGGCCCATGTCATGGGTTTTGGTAGTTTCCCCTGGACAGCATTGCACCAGTCTGCTTATGAGCATGCCACAAGGACAATGCAAACACACTAAAGCCAAGGTATTACGTCTCTACTTTATCCCTTTACCACAAAGCTATTTACACTGTCATTGAAAGAAATTAGACTGGTCTGACATGATCTATTCTTGGCAAATCCATGTTGCCCGTTACTTACCACTTTATGAAGCTCTTGGCATTGTCCCAGAATGTGTACATTAGCAAAATGCTGATAGAACATTTTGGTTGTATCCCAGTGGCAATAAGTCAAGAGAGGACCTCCAGCACACTTCTGTTTTTCTGTATTTGTCATCTGTTTCAATATCATAACACAAAAAGCCCCATGACTGCACTCCTTCCCCTCTGTTTGAAGAAGAATAGAGAAAGCATTGTAGCCAAAAATTTTAGTGTGATTCCTTGCTTCTCTTAGCTGAATGTGCTCCCCCATACATGGGTCACTTCTGACACTAAGGACATCGCTACCACAGACATTATGTGTGGAGAGACCTTTGTGTGTCACTGCTTCAGAAGAATTGCAGCTCTGCTCTGATGTTTTATAAGGTTAATAGTTTGACTACCAACTTTATTTTGCTTCACATTGGTTGGCATTGAACCAGCTGTGCAAACTCTTTTCTAATGGTCTGCGGATAATGAGAACAAGGATAGATCAAGAATAAGGAAAAAGGACAGGATAATAAAATGTTTAGGCACAGCAATGTGCAAAACACCTGAGTAATGTGCATCATTAACAGAGATATCACAAATGCCTATAGATGGCACATGAGAAGACAAAAATGGCCAGATCTGTGTGTGAATTGCAGAAATGCAGTGAATATAGCTGTAACTCATATTTATGTTCATTTCTTTGTTCATTTAAAAAATGTTGTACCCAAATGCATGGCTTTTACCTTTCTGGAGAGAGGAGAAAATGCTTCACCTGAGTCCATAAGGTTCTGTGTTTTAATAGTAATGGAAGACAAACCAACGTGGGTCTGGAGACTTGGAAGTGGATCTGTCGTCTCCAATAAAGAGAGTTCTAATCCCACCAGCATAAATGCCAACATGTGAACAGTGAATTCTATTTATGATGCTTCTAGTCAGTCAAAAGCTATGGGCACAGCTTGTGGGGTTCTGAGCTTCTTAGGTATGTCTTGTTTTTGCCCAGCTGAGCACAGCACCGGAGCCACTGTGGGTACCAGCACACCAAGAATAAAATCAGTGACTTCCATCTCCCCACTGTTATTCCCGTCTGTAAAAATTTTGAAAGAGGAAGTTGAAACATAATTGTGCTCCCTTACATGAATATTTTGTCTCTTCTCGTTTTTTTTTTTTTTTTTTTTTTTTCCTTACTACAGTGTTTTGCATTTCTTTCCATCATTAAACCATTTGCGTGAAATAGTGACCTGATTAACATGGCATTTTCCACTAAACTGTTTCAGGAAATGCCGCACCTTACCAGTGGGATGCTTTTGAATAATTTAGTATCCTTAGTATAATTAAAATTATGTTCTGAAGTTACTACCTCTTTTCCCTGGAGACACTCATCAAAATGTCAAGTGTTCCTTCTAGTGGAACAGCAGTCCCATACTACAAACAAATATATTTATCCACTGTTACTTGCAAGTAGGGGACCTTTCTTTGTCACTTCATTTTTTAACATGAGCAAATAATGCATGAAATATTAAACACAGAAAGACAAAGTATTTTAAAAAGCTTGAAGAAAAGAAATGAAGCACTACAGTTAACAATTATTAGAAGTATTTTTTCTTCTTTTATTAATTATTTAAGTGTGACTCTTGAAGTTTAAACATTTATTTAAAAACAGAACAAATATTATGAAACAAAATGTTTACATCCCTTAGCTTCCTCAGGACACTGTTTTGCCTTAGAGAAAAGCAGGGCTGTGTTGCCACCACCTGGAGAGCTGCGGCAATTTTGTTTGTAGATCAAGTTTCTGACAGTTGCTGGGACTGAATCCACAAATTTACAGCTGAGTCTTGGGCAAAACTCTATTTAAAATGATAAGGACTGGCCTTTTCCTGCAACCTTCAGTTCTGGGCTACATGACAATAATTATCTATTCTGAAATCCCAAAGTACCAGGTAGAATGTATGTCCACAGCCACACTACTTGGTACTGATGGCCAGATTTTACAGAATGTATTTGAGATTCTTTATTTTGGTTTTATTAATTTAAAAGAAAACCCAGCTAGGATTTATGGTATGCATTTAGGGAACTGAATAAATTTCAGCTAGAACCCATATTATGTGTGAAGGACTTGCATGTTGTTATTATTATTTACAATTGCTTTTGTTCAATTTGGATGTAAAGTACAATGTTAGCTAGAGATAAAGATAAGACAGTTAAATATCTGTTGATCATTAATTTCCTCTAAACAGAGCTAAAGATAGAATAGTTAAATATCTGTTGATCATTAGCATCCTCCTCCTAAGCTGTGATATAAGCCATTTAAGTTATAGGAAACAGTGTATGTTTGTGCAATAAGCAACACAAGATCAAAGCTTAATATTTCTCTATCTTACCTAGGCCACTGGGAAGTAAGCATCTTGTCTAAGGTCATCAGGTAAGATCCTCCATAATCAGCAGGGACAGAGAGACACTGCTGAAATTCTTTCCCCTGCAAAAATGTCCTAAATCTCATGCCACAAACTACCCTCTGGAAAAGCCCATCTGCCCTCACCAACCTTAGACACAGCTTGCATGCCCTTCACACAGTAGATAACTCACCTTGAAGATGGCCAAATACCTGGTGGTAGTACCTCATCCTGTTTCTAATATAAAAGGAACACATAAACCTAGTGGAAGCAATTTTTCTATGTTGTACAACAGAAATAATGTGAATGAGAGCTTTCAGGTACATCTTTAGAGGAGAAGAGTTTTCTAACTAAATCTGTAAAGATGTTGCCTTTATTCCCAGTGGTGGCATTTACATACATATGTATTAGTCATAACTACTCGGTACTTCCTGCAGCTAATCCTTTTGTTTATTGCTTCGCTTGCAATGCTCCTATTATAAGATCACCAGACACAAGGGGAATGACTGTCGGACAACACTGATTAGTTTAATGCGTAACATAACTTCATTAGTATCTTGTAAGTATGCTTGACGTTTAAACAGTCCCATCTCATAGTTTGCAAACATATCAGCCCTAGCACATCAATGACATTCAAGGTTAGTTGCTCTTACTAATCCACTAAAGGAAGCCTGTTGCTTTTATATGTAATGGAAAAGATAACAAATTTCTTTCATTTATTGGTCTACTGTATCAAGCATGCATAATCTGTTAACAAAATTTTAAGATGAGCCTCCTTAAACCCTACATGCTTTTATTTTGTATATGTCCATTATCTATTAAGTCTAAACCCCGCAGCATTCAGCAGCTGCGTATGCACAGGCAGGCAAATAGCAAGGCAGCCACCCAGTCATCCCAAGGATGTGTTTGGCAGATTGTGCCACCAACATACATGAGCTTTCTATCTTCTGATAAGCCAAAATTGTCAAGAACCAGTTTGGTGGGGCTTTTTGACTCTTTATCAAGAAAATAAACCTCTATGATTTTAGTTGTTTAAATAACCTAAAGAGTGTCAGTCATGTACCATTATGGTGTCCAGCTGCCTGTGTATGGGATGATTCAGGATTCAGAAGTGCCATGAAACCTGTTCATCACAGCAGTTATTAATGTTACAAGAGCTGCTACAGTACTTCTGTAACGGACCAGCCTAGACCCTCCTAAAGTGCTCCTGGAGCAGGTTCAGTTATCGCTGCTGCCACCCTGCTGAGTATCTCAATTGGTCGTCCCCACCTGCACCTGGTCTGGGCATTGCTGTCCCACACATCTCTTCCAACCCAGAGTATTAGAGGTGTCTTGGCTGTCATGGCCCAGAACCAGGCAAAAGAGTCACAAGAGAAACAAAGAGAACAGCCTGAGGTGGGTAATCCACTGAGAACAGACTCTTAATAGTGATTATTTTCATTCCCCAACTTCATCAGAGGAGTACATTATTTATTTGCTAACATTTTCTTTATCTGTAGAATGAGAATTACAGTATGTCTTACTTGTACTGTTCATATTGTAATAAATGTATCAAAATTCACGCTCTTATAAATATGATAAAAGCACAATGGAGGATGTGTTACAAAAATGCACCTAGGCTGTTATAAGCCTTGCACAGGGATTGAAAACTGGTCAACTCATTTACTTGTAGCATACACAGGAATTCATTCTAAATTAGCAACTCAAGAAGATGTCTCCTCGAAATCTCTCAAGCCATCATTGGCCAATAATGGCCACTGCTAGAGAGAGTAACTCAATTCCTGTAACCCACCCTGCATGTAAATCCCCTATTCCCATAACTCATCTTTCACATGTATCAGTTCCTGAGTAAAGTATTGTTTGTTTTGAGATAGTCTTGTCCATACTGGAGACAGGATTCCTCCAACTCAGAACAGAGAACTGCTGGACTACATGAATATAAGATAGAATTCTCCAACCACGGACTACATGAATATTCGAAAGAAAGAGACAAAGAACACCTCGCCCCAGGCAAGAAAAACTGTATAAAAACTACCCCAGCAGAGACAACTTTTGTGAACAGAGGGGATTCAAGGAGATAGAGCTCAAATCATAGTTCACCCAGCTTCAACCTCGAGCTTGAGGTTGTATCTTTGATTGTAGCTATCAATGAGAGAATTTTGGTTTTGAAATAAAACCTATTTTCATTTTTATTATTCAGCTTTATCATTTTAATATCTGTAACAATATGGAGAGCCAAGATGATTAAATAGTGGATATTTGTAAAGGGATGTGTTGTGATTTAATCCTAGCCAGCAACTAAACACATTTAGTCCCCCAGGTGGGAAGGGGAAGAGAATCAGAAGAGTAAAAGCTAGACAACTTGTGTGTTGAGATAAAGACTGTTCAGGTAAAGCAAAAGCCATACATGCAAGCAAAGTAAACCACAAAATTAATTCAGCATTTTACTTGGACAGGCAGGTGTTCAGCCTCCTCTGTGTAGGCAGGGTGCCATCACATGTGTTTATGACTAGGGAAGACAAAGAGCATCCCTCTGAATGTCTGCTTCTTCCTTCTTCTTCCCCCAGCTTTATATGCAGAGAATCATACCATACAGTATGGGATATCCTTGTGGTCAACTGTTCCTGCTGTGTCACCTCCCAGCTTCCCATACACCCCCAGGAAAGGATGGGGAAATGTGTTTTTAAGATTTATTCCACATTATTACTCTGATTTAATTGGTAATAAATTCAATTAATTTTGCCAAGTTAGGTCTGCTTTCCACATAAAAGTGATCAGTGAGTGACATCTCCCTGTCCTTTTCTGAACCCAAGAGACTTTAACTATGGTTTCTCTACCCTGTCCACTTGAGGAAGGCAGTGATAGAGTGGCTTTGGTGGACACCTGGCTTCCAGCCAGGGTCAAACCACCACAAGCACAAATCCAAAATATAGTCATATACTACCCATGGTGAAGAAAATTAACTCTAACACAGCAAAAACCAGCACAGTATGGTATGGAAATTACACATTTGAAGTCTGGGGTGGGGAACAAGCTATGAAGTAAATATTTTCCTCTTTTCATCTTTCAGCAATTTATCAATACCTGACAGGAACACTAATCTGTAAGGCTGAAAAATATCATGTCCTCCTTTAATATAAAATAAATCTTAAATATAGAAAAGCCCAAAGTAATGACATCACTATTGTCCAAATTCTTAAGAATGTCACTTAACGTGGTGTTTCAACTGTGATGGAAAATAGTCTTTCTCAGTGGGTACAAATGGAAACATCAATCCCCACAATAGTTACACCCCTTTCTACAGCAGTGCAAACCTGGTCATTTTAGATACTCTTACAATTTAATGTGAATTTAATTCATCCTTCAGTCTCTGGTGGAGTTTGTAACAGTTGATCCTGCCTAGTATTTTTATACAGGACACTACACAAGCTGTTCTCAGTGTCACACATACAGGATTATAGTATGAAAGAAAATGGCTCATATTGCTAAATATAATATCAAAAGGTCCAGAGATAGACAACATACCAAAATAAACTCATTGATTTAATAAATGGACTGCATATAAAGTACTCTTGCATGTTCTTAGAACTACTACTGATACATATTCATCATCTCTGAATTCACAATATAGAATGAGGAATAATACAGAAATAGAAGGAGTTCTAATGAAAAAATGTTATAGGGAAAAATTGTTGAAGGTGCTGTAACCAATATATTTAAGTTATAGTGTTCTTATCAAGAAGTATGATATGATAATGTTTGCCAGAAAGGACACAGAAAAAGGTATAGTCTTGACCTGTGGGAACCAGGAAATCCTTTTGACTGTCCTGGGAAGATTTATAACTCACAAGAATCTAGATAGAATGATAATTAGTATGTCACAGGGTGAAAAAATAGAATTTGTGGATTTTAGATGTGAGATCAGGGGGCAAAGATGGAGGAAATGGGGTGTGTCCCTGGGCTTCTTCTTCATCCTCTTGTTCTCCATCTTCTGTGGTGGTGTGGCACATTTGGATTAGTTTGGAACAAAAGTACACTGTACAACATAATGGATAGATATTGGAGAATTATTATAAATAAAGTACACATAATTTTCAGTATAAAAGACAGTGCCCTCCCAAGGGCGGACAGACAACAAAGCAAGGACAGATGAAGCAAGGACAGACAAAGGGCAGACAGACGAAGGGCAGACCAAGACCAAAGAGGAAAGCACTGGCCTGCAGAGAAGCTGTGGCAGGCCAGGAAATGAATATGCGGTAACAAAGAATAAACAAATTCCTGAGCACAAGAAAACAGACGACTCAAACTCTTCTTCAGACGCAGGGCTGGGGGAAAACAGAAAGCCATCACAGAGACAGAGACAAGTTAATTAGGTGAAAGCCAAGCTCACAGAGCTCTCAGAAACACCAGAAAGGCCCAGACAAGAAAAACAAAGAAACAACAAAAATAGGAAAGGAAGAAAAAAAAAAAACCACATATATTTTCATAAAACTACCACTGACCTTTTAATTTGAGGGAAAGAAAAAAGAAGTATGAATATTTTTATTAGGAATACTGATATGTATTTCCTCTAGAATGAGGTGAAAGCCTATTCAGCCTTATGCAAAATTAGTTTTAATATTTCAAAAGATGCTTAGCTTGCATCTGTTGACTCTTGGTTTGGTTTGGGGTATTTTTTTTTTTTTTGTCTTACCGGTATTATTATTATTAATTTCTTGGATTTTGGTCTCCAGAGGCTACTCAATGGCCAGTTTGAAGAGCCTTATGTAATTAGACCTGCTGGGTAGCAGCCTGGTGATGGCAGTGCTCTTGCAGCTTGGAAAGAATAAAGTTAGCATGAAAAAAATCTCACCCATTTCCAGAGAGGAGATATGGATTATAACAAAATCTGTACTGGCCATCTAGGGAGTCAGTTGTTTTAGATCCTTCTTCACCACTTTGCCACTCTGCAGCTAATGTGTGGTTTGGGGAATGAGTATTTGTATCTCATCCAGATCTGAGATATCTCTAATGTAGCAAGAGACATTCCCATCTCAGGAAACACTGAATACTTCTCATCAGGGCAGTGGATGTCTATTTTAAATTGGGATCTTTTAAGTTGGATGGGAAAAAGCAAAGACTTTTACCTCAAAGACATTCGTGCACATAATATGAAATAGCATTTTGCTTTTTCAGCATTTTTGTCTCCTGGATTCCTATCCTGACTGCTTTTTAAAGATATTTCCTTTTACATCAGAGCAATGCCTGCCACACTGTTCCTACAACCCCAAACCATCTGCCTTGGCTTATTGCTGAGCATGGACAAAAGTTCAGTGTCTCCTGTGCAGAGCATGCCAACCCAGACTGGCTGGACCTGTCTCCACACTCACAAGTTGCTTGGTGTGCCCAGACCTCTTCACACTCTCCCTGCCCCTGGCTGCTTCCACCTGCTCTGAGTCACCCACACAATCAGGCAGCCACACAATTAGACTTCCACCTTTGTTTAATTATTGCTCAGAGTCCTTTAATTTAAACTGTCTGCACTTTGCACTGCCAGGCACAGATTGACATGGGCATGGCACACAGTCACTGCCAAGCAGCTGAGCTCCTGCACAGCACACAGGCAGGATTACTTGCCTGTCTCTTTTTCAGTCAGTATTTGCCTTTATGCACATGCAACAGTTTTTCTGTATTGTCTTGCTCACCAGGGAACATTGAAGCCTTCCTATGATATTCTGCCTAAAGTTGGTGGTAAATCTTTGGCTTGTGCAGAAAAAAATATCTTGTGAAGTTCCATGTGATATAAATCAGTGCTTAGATACTGTTAGGGTAAATGCCATGAAAACATACCCAAATCAGCATTGAATTTCACCCTTTTTTTCCCCACACGGTCTGTTGGAAATTCTAAGCTTAAATTTATTCCTTCACTAAAGTAAGCATCTGATGCCTGTTAGAGGGATGATTTATTATAGTACTGCTCATGAGCATTTATATTAACATTTAAAATACGTTTTTATTTTATTTTAGGAAATATGAATATTTTAGGAAATTTGAGAAATGAACCTCTGAAGATGAGATTAATTTTGTATAAATATATTTACATAAATAATGTTTCTGACTTCAAAAAATTTAGTTTAATATTGTAATAATTTATGACTATGTCATATATCAAGAAAAGAAACTTGAATTACTTAATTCGGCCCTAAAACACAGAAAATTATATGTATATCCTGAAATATTTAAGTTCCCATTGTTATGTTTTTTAGAGATATAAATAAAGAAATATTTATTTCTTTGAACTGTCTATAAATCTATCCTTACAAACGTTGAATTCAGCTGTGAAAAATGGCTTATCCAAAAAGAAATATGGAACAATTTCTGAGAGCTGAAATCAGTACCTCTCTCAGCTCCAGTGCAGAATATCACAAGAATGCACATGCTTAAAAACAGCCACCTCTTTCTAAATATAAAGCCAAAGCAAGAGAGGTCTGACATCTGCTTTGACACCAGGTCTGTGCAAAGCAATTGAAACGGCTCTGAAACACCCTTTTCCACTCACAGTTTTCACTGTTTTGCCATGGCTGTGCACCAACATAACCAAAATTAGATCTTATCCTCTAAATTCAGTTTTGATTGCAAGTACCTGACTGTAAGAGGAAACAGCTTGGAGAACCTTTGAACCAAATCTTTTACTCTATCTCTGCAAAGGTTGTCACATCCAGAGTTTAATTAGTATCATTCAACATCATTTTGGCCCTAAAACTCTTTGGCTTAGAATATACTCACTGGGGGGAAAAATGACCAAAGGGTTTATGCAAATAGTTCCTGAAGAATTTATTTTAAAACTTAAATAAATAAAATACTTATCAAGCTTGAACCTGCTTGGTTAGAATTGGCAAGTAAATGGGACTATAGAAAGGAAAAAGGTTTATCTGAGCTATTTTCTTCCTAAGTGATTACAGTAGTAAAGACTAAAATTCCATAAGGTGTAAAACAAGATGTACAGGTGAATTCTGACACATAGCGTCTACTTTTAGCCTGGGCCAGATATCTTCCTCCTCACAAAGAGGAGTCTACATGGTGAAGGGCACTACAAACCCAGTGCCAATCTATGCTCGTGCTCCTGCTCACCTCCACCAGCCCTCACCCAGAACCCACCCACCTGCTGCAGGGCGGGTATGAAGCATGCCTCCAGGCACACACCAGAGCCAGGGGTTATCTGCTGTCAGCATCCCCCAAGCACTGTTTGCATCATCACAGCCTGTCATGTGCTGCATGATTTTTCTGATGCTGGTGAAAAACCCTGTCACCAGGACAGAATACTCAAGGATCTCATGAATCCAGCTTGAAACCATTACTACAGACATCAGAGCTTCAATGAGGATGAGAGAAGACTATGCCTGGATCTAGCTATATTTCCAGTGCTCAGCAACACAGTACATGATTTCTGAGCCTACATGACATTGACATTTTTTCTCGAACGGGTCTGATCAAGCCCCCATGTGTACCCTTTTTCAAAATCCATCCTTTTCCCTGGCCTATATGGTGTGTGCTCCCCTGAGCCCCAGCCCCAACTGAAGCCATAATCACCAGTGGGGCTGTGATGGCTGCACCCAGATTAATCTGGACTTTGGGGCATGGATGAAACCCAGCAGCCAAGGCTGTCTGGACCAGTGACCCACATGTCTTGCTGCTGTGCAGCTGTGACTGTAAGCCATGAACAATGGGCAGCCCAGGGCCCACAGGCACTCCTGCAGGGCTGCACACCAGGATCTCCTCCTGAGCAGCAATGTCTATTCAGGTTATGCCTCCAGGGTGAGGGACTCCTTGCAGCAGCACATTCTCAATAGGTGATTAACTGCATGCTAAACTTTGACATCTCAGCTAAGTGACACAAAGGATTGATTGTGTACATATAACCCTTCAGACATAAAGCACTGTCCAAATCTAAGCTGCTAGGATTGGATCCAGCCCCACCTAAACTCCTCTCTGAGAAGTTTAGAAGGCAAAGGGGCCCTGTCTGAAACTCATGACTCAGTGAATGGGCCTCCCTGACAGCTTTGTCTGACTCTGCCCTCTATGCTCTAAATAATCGAGTGTACCTTGCCATCAAATCTTATTAAAACATGGTCACATCTACTGGTGAATTTTGCTATATCAATAAAGCATATTGTATCTTCTCTCTTACCACTCCACCTGCAACAGATTGTCTTCAAAAGTACAGTTTCACAAATCCACCAGCATTTTCTCTTCTTTCTTATATTTCATGTTACCTGAGCTCTTTCCTATCGTCTGTCTTGCCTCTGAAGTCCTTCAGGAGGTAAGACTGACAGTGGAAGGAAAAGGCCCTAGTAATTTCTTGAAGGCCAAGAGGTCACGAATGTTTCTGATAGCATAAATTTATTATTTCCTTCAAGAATATTACAAAACTGACCATTTTTGTTCTACATCAAAAGACAAACAATACAGACATTTTGAGGAAACATGCACATTACAAGCCATCATGGCAAAGTATCAGCAACAAGATAAGGCCAGAAGATGACAATGACATCCCCTTAGGAAACTAGAAACAAACATTTCCTAGGTCAATAAGCCCTATCCCTTCCCATGAGGAGCCCAGGCTACAGATGGTATGTTTTGAGGATTGGAGAAGCCACATGTTATCTACTATAGCAGAACAAGTCCATAATTTACATGATTAATGCAAACTTGCCTTTAATAGGTCAGGTAAGGTCCAAGAGAGGCTCTTCATTTTACTCAAGACCAAATAAAATCAAATAGAAGGCTCTTGCCCCTTGTTTAAACCCAAAGGACACAAACGGGACAGATTTCCAGCCTTTTGCAGTTTGCTGATCCTTCTCTCACAGTTTGCAACTTTTGCATGGTTTTGTATGCCAATGTAAGGTGCCTGGCAATAGCACTAACCTGTCAAAGACATATGAAAATTACCCTGAAACCTTGTTGTGTATAGGTCTCATCTCTGTTCAAGTCCAGAAAAATCAAATAGAGGAGTCTCTAGATGGCAATTTTCCTTCAAATGACAATAGCTGCATCTGGTACAAAATTTCACTTTTCCGATGTTGGAGCAAGGCACAGTGGATTGATGTGATGTTGGGCAAGGCCCATTTTCCTTCATGGTGTGCCATCAGCCAGTTCCCTCTGCCCTGGGTGTAAGAGATGGTCATAACACATCAGAAAAAGGCCTGTAGCTGGGGAGATTACTCAACTCTTCATCTCAAAGTATATATCTTCATGCTTTCCTAGTGTCTTTCAGGGTCCTGATCAGCCAAGCACCTGACCCTTCAAAAGCTACACAGAAAAGGCTGAAGGAACTCTCCCTTCACCAGAAGGGGTACCAGAATTTCCCTCTTATGAGAAGACCATTCTGTATAAAGATAAGGTTTTGAGCCCTGAAGCATGATCAGTATAGGGGCATATGGGAAGGGAAAGAAATCTAAAAAGCCAAGTTTCTACTTGAAGGAGTGAAGGAGTCAGCTGGCCCGCACTAAATGAAGTACATTTGCAGACAAGTAAAAAGATCAGTGATAATGGACTAAAGCCAGAGTTTGATGCAAGTAAATATGTGCTAATTGAAGAATCTGACTAAAACATCCTCTAAAAGCAGCTCTGCATACCAGACACAGCACCAGGAGCATCTCCCAAACCCAAGAGGGTGATTACATAGTTGAGCATTAAAGAAATTTTGCCATGGACTCTGAGTGCCTATCCATGGCCCCCTGGCTCATGGCTAGAAAAGAATGCAGCTTTTATTTTCTTGTTCAGAAATAAAATTTAATTTATTTCTCTTGAAGAGATCTACCACTGTAAATCGTAGAATCAGAGAATGGGTAAGGCTGGAAGGGACAACAATGAGTCCACAAATGGGATATTGACATTTTACTCATAAGCCATAGATGTACAGGAAAAGAAAGGAGTGACTTTTTGTGATATTCAGAAGAGACATGTCACATGACGGGTTCTCCAAGCAGAGGAAATTTATAAATGGTGGAGCTGCTTTTAAGTATCCATTAGTGACCTACCTTCTTTCTCATTCAATTTTACTATTCACAAATAGTACAATTCTAGTTCACAAATGATTTTTCACCAGCAGCACTAGGATTTAAAGCACCAAGCCTTCTTTTCAAAGCCAAAGAATACATTTGAAGGATGTGATACATATTATTAAAAAGTTTAAATCAAAACAGAACAGTACATTTTATTTTGAAGTTAATGACTCGAAGAAACCTAATTCTAGGGAGCAATTTTTACTTTCTTGTCTCATAGAGAATGTAAATATTTTGGAAATGTCCACAGTTCCAACAAAATACAGACATCCCAGAGTCAGACTCTCTTGTCCCAGAGCTTCTATGGTCTCTGCTCACCGTAGGATGGGAGTAGAGTGTGCCTGGCATAGAAACAATCTGGGAAGCTTATGTACTGCCTGCTTAAATGCAAAAAATGTTTCTTTCCAAATCCTTTTCTAAACCGTGTCTGGTAAAACTGAGCAATAAAAATTCTAGCTTGACCTGTCCAGACTTACAGATATTTCCTTGATGCTGAGCACAGGACATTTCTAGGAATTAACTTCCTCATGTGTCCTTTATTTAAGAAAATTCCTATAAAACCAGTTTAGTTGCCAAGTACAAAGCCTAATACATTTCAATGATTTTTTTTTTTTTTGCCGGTGTTTTGTCATGACAGGTAGAAGAATTATAAAAGAAATGCTTTGTAAAATCAGGCCTTGCTCGGCTATATTGATAGTTGGCTTGTCACTTTTTCTAAACGCAGTTAAGTGATTTGAAAGTTTCCATGTGAAAACAATCTTGGGAATGAGAGTTCCTTAACAAAACAGATTATTAGTGGGTGAAGAACAACTGTACCTGCAATAAACAAGAAATCTGTCTCATGGGAATCAGTGAACAAAATCTGTAAACTAACCAAGAATAGAGAGATTTCATGAACAAGTAAAACACCTTTTACAAACCAATAGAGAAACTGGCAAGAAAACTATTAACCATTTGGAGTTCAACAGAAGGTCTGTGAAAGCTGTATAAAAATGGGTTATGTGAATAAAGAATTCACTTTTCTGCATGAAGAAAACGGAGTCTCATTTGATTTATTACAACAGTGTTTTTCTGATGGGAAGGTCTTTCCTGGTTCATTTAAAAATTTTTGCATGAATCAAAAGACAAGTGAATTCAGGAATTTTAGATATCAGCAGTTACCATTACAGGTCCTATCAAAAGATTTTTAAAAACAATGGCAAATAACATTAGGGATGATGGTTGAATTAACATTTCAGTGAAATTGTTTCCTTGTGAAAATTAATACAAACCTAATCATATAGTGAGTTATGTCCTGGGAGCAGGATTGTTCAAAACACATTAGTCTGAGATGTTCTGGCCATCACTGAAATCACTGTGAGCTTGCAGTAGTTTAGGTTCACCAATTTTCAATTTCCTGGCAAATGCTCCAAATTTATGTGGTTAGTCTATTTTCTGCTGTTGAGATAGGATTAGGAGAAAAGCAAAGCAGACTCAAACTTCGAAAGATATAAAAAAAAATTTATTAACAAAACTAAAAGAAGAATAATAAGAATCAGAGTAAAACCTTCAGAGCACTTCTCCTTCTCCCCCACCCCTTCTTTCCTTGCCTCTGACAACATACAGCAACAACACCCACCAAGTGAATCCTCAGTCGGTTTTTCACCTCTAGAATAGTCTTTCTTTGTTGCGTCAGGCCCGGAGGGGTGGCGGGGGAAGGGTTCCTGACTTCTCTGGGAGGAGGCCTGAAGAAATAGTCCCAGATAATACATTTTAATGGATCTTTATTCCTCTCTCAGGGGGTGCATCCAAGAGAGCACGAGACCCCAAAGGTCAAGCTTTTAACCTGAGTCATCCTGGGTGCGTTCCCCTTGGAGGACAGGTACAAAGAGACAGGGTGAGATTATCCAGGGGTAAACTAAGCCCACGGTAGGGGGAAATGGACAAACCACTTGGGAACATCCACCACCACATTTCTTCAGTTCACTTAGGGAGAGGAGTATCTCTTGTTATGCCATGAAGAATTCTCTACAAGAAAATAGTTCTCTCGTGGCTTCAATGTCACAGCAAATCAGCCGCCCGGGAAAGGAAAACCTATTCTCAGTGTGAAAGTCCCTCCCATGCCTTACAGCTTTTCCACAGCTGCTTGCATGGCTTATGTCAACTTATTGGGGTGCTATTTTAAGGATGAGCTATTTTAGCATATAAATAAAAGTTCCCTTCATACATTTCTGGGAACAGAGGTCTTCCCCTTTCATTCCCAGGGCAAGGTTTCTCATTTTTCTCATCTCTCTCTTTTCTGTTCAAGCTTCTTATTTGGTTACAGCTAGTTCAACATCTGCTCGCTGCAACACTGGTGCCTCTGCTCATGACTGTAGTCAGAATGCTACATCCCCTCAAAGGATTCCATGAATTTACAGGAAAAAAACCCCAACAAAGTCTGATATATAAAATACATATATCTTCATCATAACCTTACAAAAAGAATTTCAGCCCAAGACTAAGGCTTCTCCTCAATCCCATCTAGAATTTTATTCCTTCTTTAATGACCTCAGAGTCCCATGCTGTTGTCTCTACATTTCTTCACCCTTTCATTTTTCTGATTCAGGAGAGAATTTGTGTTCATAGGGTAGTTTCTCAAACTTAATCAACTGAAACAGTTTTTCTAGAGTCCTGCAACTCTGAAAGGTTAATCTGGTCCAAGCTCTGCACTGGGAACATGGCTCACTGTGCATCTCTCTTGGCCATGTGGTCCCTGCCGGCACCATGTGAGCTGTGCCTGGCCCGCCTCTGCCAGGGAGCCGAAAATAGGAAAAGCTGCTGCCGACACTTTTGTCCTTCTGTCTGCAGCACAGATGGCTCAAAGCAGGTGAGCAAACAAAGTTCACTGTGAGCCGTGCCAAGGTGGCCAAGGCTGTGTGGCACCACCTTGGCTGCTCTGATCCCAGCTGCAAGGTAGAGCACATTCTTCACCTCTGGTCCTGTCCTGACTGGGCCAAGGGCTACTGCATGAGCGATCTCCTGCTTGATCTGGGCAAAGGCCAGCTACTGTTCAAGGCCCCAGTGGAAATCATTCCTCTTGCAGGTAAGCAGGAAGAGAGGGCTCATGATCTGGCTGTGCTCTGGAATGTGCATTCTCCAAAAACCTATGGCACCTAGGAAAGCTTGTGTTGCCTTCTTGTTGGTCAGTTGATTGTACAGTGGAGCTTCTTCAGCCCGTGTCACTTGTTCCTGCTCCCCTTCATCAGTGAGATCAAAGTTTTCATCTTCTGGCCAGTTAGTAATTATCTCCAAAATCCCAGGGTGATTTGGGTTCCCAATACAGGCATGCTGAGTGATGAGGGACATCCATTTGCTCCATGTGGCATTGGTGGCATAGTGGGTAGAACTTTGAACATCCACCTTTCCTTTGAACATCCTCCCTAGCACCTGTAGTCAGGGTTCCAGGAGGAATTGTGCTTCCATGACAATCACATCCAAGGTGGCTTGAACTCCTTCATAGGCTGCTAGAATTTCTTTCTCTGTGGGAGTGTAGTTGGCTTCAGACCCTCTGTAATTTTGGCTCCAGAATCCCAGTGGTCGGCCTTGAGGCTCCCTAGTCACCTTCTGCTAAAGGCTCCAGGATAAGCCATTGTTCTTGGCTGCTCCTGACCTCAGGGCCCCCAGCACTGACCACAGGGCCACTCCTGGTGCTGGTCCCTGCCACACAGCTGCTCCTGGTGCTGATATAGCCTCTGGCCAGCATGGACCAGTGGTTCTGCTGGAATAAGGACCAGCAGGCTCTGCTGGGAAGAGGCCTAGCCCTGCCAGCAAAGGGGCCCCAGCCCCACTGGGAGAGGGCCCTGCAGGCTCTTCTGTGAGGGCTCGGCAGCCACTCACCACCCTCTGGGGACAGGGAATCCCAGCTGGACTGAGCGGGGCTGTCTTGTTGAAGGCCAGAAGCCAAGAGAGCTACCTCCGTGGTTCTCACCCCAAAATGTGCATTCACAAGGCCCTATCTAACCCTTGCATTGGTTTACTCATGTGTCAGCATTCAAAATTGGCCACTGTTTGGTTTTTTGTCACATCTACAGGAAAGCAACAAGGCCTTGTTAGGGAACTACTTCCACACCAAAAATAAACCAATGTCAAACCAGGACAGAGCTGAAGGAATTATGGTCTCCTTCACAAGCTAGTTTTACAGAAGAGACTATGAGTTTGAACTAACCAAGCTACCTATACATGGACCTAGAAAGAGAACAAAGTCTTAGGTTCTAGATTTTGCTGGGTTTAAATCCTTCAGATCAGTGATTTTCAGTCTCTTTCAAGTTATGGAGAACTACCAATACTTGAGACCTCTCAGGTCTTCAGGATATTGACAGCAGTCTCCTGGACTTGAAACTGAAATTCTGCTGTTCTATTTTCCATGGTCTCCTGCCTGTCACCCTGCCACAATCCACTGAGCCATCATAGGAGTGGCAGAGGGAAGGGAACTGTTGGTTTTCTGTTAAGCTAGCCAAAATGACATCTGTTTCTGTAAGGATTCACAAAAGAATAAAGGATGCAGCTAAACAAAAAATCACTCTCATAGATGTATGAAAGGATAATACATGCTGGCTAAGACTGAAGTCCTGATAAACTGAGATAATATTTTCTTACAAACTTCTTGCTCACATCAATCCACAAATATCTGTCCCTCAGTGAGAGTAGCACAACATTTCATTTATTTAAAAAATAATAGTTTAATTACAAAAAAATTATTATATGGGTCTATCTGTACCAGTGAGTGCAATGGCAAAATGATGAGCACTTTTGAAAGCAATGAAAAGGAAACTGGGCTTGCAGGATTTTCCTGTTAGTCATACACTTGTTTTTACCAATCCCATGATGTTTCCAGGTGCTTGGCTGAGTTATTTGCTTGGCCATACTGACACAAAATACATGTCAAATGACCAGATTATTCTTTTTCAAGAAAATCTGCCTGCAAAGCCACAGCTCCTCATATGTCTTGCTGCTGCGTGGGATTACAGACAGCTCCTTATTATCCGTGACTCACATCATGATGGGCTAGTTGTACAAATGCAGCCACTGTGTTGTGCAGTGCCTGTGGATCCAGTTCAACAATCCTTTGTTCTGTGCTCACTGCCAGGGCTGTTGTCCCATCTCTTGGGTAGTCAGCATTGCATAGAAATACCTCGTTTTTTGCCGCTAACTCTGCAGCTGAGTTGCTGAATATGAGTGCTAAAAACCTCGGTTTGCTACAAGTCAGTGGGGTCTTGTTACCACTTACAAAGGCATCAGGTGCATGTGCACTCCTGAATGCTTGTTCCCTATCAGGCTATTGCTGCTTGTGGTGGTTTGACACTGGACAGATGCCAGGCCCCCACAAAAGTCCCCCACTCATCCTCCCCTGACACAGCTGGGCAGAGGACAGAAAAATTTAATGAAAGCTTCATGAGTTGAGGTAAGGACCAGAACAAAACAATCCAAGGGTAAAACAGCCTCAGCTTAAAGGTACAAAGTGAGTTTATTACAACAAAATCAGAGGAGGATAATGAAAATAAAATAACCTTTTAAAAAGACCTTTCCTTCCCACAACCCCTCCCCCCTTCCCACCGACAGTTCAGGGAGACAGGGTGCGGGGGTTTGGTCAGTTCATCCCAAGGTTTTCTTCTGCTGCTCTGTGGGAGAGGAGTCCTTCCCCCATGAGACCGTGGGGTTCCTCCCATGGGGCACAGCTCCCTGTGAACTTGTCCAGCATGGTTCCACTCTCAAAAGCAGCAGTCCTCCCAAAACTGCTGCAGGGTGGGTCACTCTGCCACAGGGCACAGTCCTGCAAAGACAGGCTGCTTCAGCCTGGAAGCAGGGCCCCTCTCTCCATTGAGTCTTCCATTGGATCACAGTCTCCTCCAGGCATCCACCCTCTCTGGTGTGGGCACCTCCCCCAAGCGCTGTGGGTGGATCTCTGCATCCCCCCTGGATCCCCAGGGGCTGTGAGGGGATCTCTGCATCCCCCATGGATCCCCATGGGCTGCAGGGGCACAGCTGCTTCACCATGGTCTCACCACAGCCTGCAGAAGAATCTTGGCTCCAGAGCACAGAGCACCTCCTTCCTCTCCTTCCCCACTGACCTTGGTGTCTCTATTTTTTTTCCCTCACATATTCTCAACTCCTCCTCTTCTCTGACTAGGAAAAAAGCCTGTGCATGTCCTACTTTGCTTTGCTTTCTTCTTAAATCTGCTATCACAAAGGCACTACCATTGTCTCTAATTATCCCAGGCTTGGCCAGCAGCATGTCCACTTTCAGAGCCACCAGCGATTGGCTCTGTTGGACACGGTAGAAGCTTCTAGCAGTTTCTCACAGAAGCCATCTCTGTGACCCTCCTGCTACCAAAACCAGGCCATACAAAACCAACACACTGCTGTTAGTCAGATCTTGGGGTTTGGATTTATCAGTTTTTGTATTTTCTGTTATTATCACCTGTCGGAGCCCAGGACATCTCTTTGGGAGTCCAGAGCTGCTGAGATCCTTGCCAAGGGGCTCGGAGACCCTGGCACACAGCCCAGAACACCAGTGGGTTCAATTACGAACTCTGGAGCAAACTGGCACCTTCACACGAAGAGATGAAAGCCACAGCAGTTTGAATAGTGTAATGATTAGTATATCACAGGGTATAAATGTAGATTTTAGGATTCTTTGTGTAGGGGTTTTTGGGGACAAGATGGAGGAATTTGGGCGTGTCTAGCCTTTCTTCTTCTTCTTCTCTACCTCCATCTTCTCTGATGATGCTGGCACTTTTAGATTGGTTTAGAGTAGAAGCTCACTGTCTAACATAGGTGATGGGTATTGGGGAATAATTGTAAATATGTCATACGTAGTTTTCTGTATATAAAGATAACGCCACCCTGGGGGCAGGCAGAGTGCCTCTGTCTGTCCTGCTGAGCAGACCTTGGCTGGGCAGAAAGAAAATTTTATAGATAAGAAACAATAAACAACCTTGAGACCGAAGACCGAGAAGTGTTGTCTCGTCCTTTGAACGCATGAGCAGAAGTAAAGACTTAAAACAACAAATCAGGGTCCCAAACCTTGTCGGGACCCCGACAATCGCCTTAAGCATAATTTCTCTGTTTCAGAGAGTTGCAGGTTGGTCACTGAGGCTTCAAAGTCTTTGAGAGAACAAGAATGAACTTTTACCAACTGCAGAGCCTCAGGGGCTTGGAAGGGTATACATGGTCACAGGGAACAGGAACAGACTTGATTTATTAATGCACAGTGTGCTTTGTCCATGGCCTGGTGGCCTATAACAGAATCTCTGAAGTCACAGACAACCTCTGGAGAAAGCTATTTTTCGAAAAGGTGCAGTTTACTTTTAGTAAAGCTGCAAAAGTTTGCTGTAGGGCTCCTGAGTCCTTTTTTCCCTGTGACAGTAGTGGTGATGTCCAGTAAAAGTGGGCAAGTAGCACACCTAAAATTCAACTGAGTCTTTTTACTTTCAAATAACACGTGTGAGGCATGTGCTTTATATACATAAAGCCACAGCAACCCTCTGTGGATACCAACCCATCCCCAGGCAGATGCCCAAGGCCCAGGGAGAGGGCTGCTTTGCTGTCCCCTCATCCTGACTAGCTCTTTGGCTGTGAGATTATAGTAAAGGGTCAGAATTGTACAGTGTCACTCTAAGACAGAAAAGAATTGATGAGACTGACGAAGAAAACATGAGCCGAACAACTTGTTTATCTTGTTTGTCTTTCATCTTGAGCGAGGACTATCAACTGAATAATGTCTGGACTGCAGCTAAGGTCTCACAGCTCAAGGTTATTTCACCTGCCCCTCTGTACCAATCAATGGCCACACTCCCCTCACCATGAAAAACAAGCCTCGTTGGAAATCCAGTTCATTAAGAAGAAAATGACAGGTGCAATGACCCTCTGATGAGAAAGCCTTTATTGTCACTTCAGAACGTGGAGTAGGACCAAAGTGTTTGTTCTACTTTTTGTCAACTATAACTGACTGGAAGCAACCAAGATGCTCATTAATCCCCATTTAGAGATCAATTTACATACCCCTCAGGATGCAACTGAGGGAGAATATGTAAACTATGCCCATCATATATCTCCAAACCCCACCTATAACATGTGGTTGTTCTGTTCCTGTGGGACAGGCCAGAATCTATGGTGTAAAAGGAGAGAGCAGAATGTTGTTGGAGGGACAACAACTACGGAGGAGGAAAACATCTCTGCCTGCTTGGAATCTGTCAATGGGCTGTGTCTCTTCTCCACTCCTGAAGAGGCTCTTTTAGGTGAGATTTTCACCTCCAATTGTGTTCATGTAGATCCATGAACATTCATTTGCACATATGTATATATAGCACTAACAAATCTCCCTCACTATACTTTGTGTTTTGCCACACGTTAACATTTTAATTAGTGTATCACCATGTATCACCTGCAATCCTGAACTTGCTTTCCTGTTGCTTCAATAAACCATATTATTCATGAATCTGGATCATGTAAATCCATATCAAATGTGATCACACCTGTAGTACTAAATTGGTAAATTGGATTATTTGTGAATCTATGTTCATGCAATTTTTTCTTTGAGCTCAACCAGACTTACACTGCTAAACTGGCTATAATCAGAAATTTAGTCTGGCCTCAAACAGCTCTACTGATAGCTGAAGACTAGCTGGAACACAAGGAAGTTTATTTTCTGCCAAATTCCTATACCCTTAGTGCAACAGAGGTGAGACAGCCCAGGCTGTGAAGTCCTGTCTTGCTGCCCTGGGAAATTCCCATGGTCCTGGCCTTGGAAAGCTAATAATTCCTACTGTGCCCTGCCCTGTGTAGGGCACAAGAAACAAAACCCTCATGAAATGCTGCTGTCCATCACTGGTCTGTGTCCAGCTTCTCCACACAGCTTTCTATCAGCTGAGGTATGTCAAAACACATGTGCAGCTTGGTGACATCAAGCAAAACACATTAAAAGGAGAGGACTTCACAGATTCACAGGTTTTTCACCTTGTTTTAAATGGCTCTAGCACTTTGACATGGCACTCTGTGAATGCCATAAAAAATGGATTTGTTAGTCAGGGGAAAAAATTTAGCATTCCTTTGTTTCTACGATCAAATAGCAAAAAAAGAAAATTCCAAGCACTCCACAGACTTATGTTATCAAAGCTCAGACAGAAATAAGCCTCCATTAGAAAATCTCAGAAAACTTCAAAAATATTCCACTCAGGGCACTAAAAAAATCTGAAAACCTACTGGGACCTGCAATGCACATTATATTTTTATGGACTATCTCTGAAGTGGTGTTCCACAACACACTAGTGAGGCCAAGGTTTGACATCAGTACAAAGGATTAAAATGTGACTGATTTCAGTCACTAGCTCCACAAGACTTGTATTTTACAGTGTGACAATTTACAATTTGCAAAACAACAGCAGCTCTCACTATGGCTTCTCACATGGAATCAGCTCTGCAGAGTGTAATATCGGGGAGCATCCTTCTCACTCAAGTCCTCATGGCAGTTCATGATGGAAGATGGATATGATCCATCCTACAGCTGCCAAACTCTGGTGCTGACCAGTGGGAATCAAGGTTGGCCCTGCTCTCAAATCTTTCTTCATTAGGAAGAAGAGAAGTACACTAATAGACAGTGCTGTCCTGCTATTTCCTGTGGCTGGTTTGGACCCTCACAAGAAGGCATAATCCAGCAGGTAAAGCTTTCCTCCCTGGATACCCTAACTCAAAGGCCACTTCAGTTAAAGGAGAACACTTCTGCTAATTACAGTGAGTGCTGAATCACAGACAAGTGATTCAGCACCCAGTGCCTGCTCTCAGGCACCAGGCCTTCACCTCTTCTGGCTAGGGCTGAAACTGGGAAAGGGAAGCTGAACACCAGCTTTTTAATGACTTGCTCTCTTCCAGCCAAAGTACAGAATCATGCAGCATACTTTACTGTTACTGCCAACAGAGGGAAAATGCAGCAGTAAACTGGGAAGGAACAACTTTAATTTTAACGACATAGGACTAAAAAGTAAGTTGAACTCAAAGCTAAATCTTCTCTCTACTGCAAATTCAGTCTGTCAGCAACAATTTTGGAGTCCATTAACTTTTCTTATGAAACAGAACATGTATTTTTTGACATTTTCTCTACACCTTCTTTAAAAATTAAATCTTCATTTCAAAAAAAAAAAAAAAAAATTATGACTGTGTCTGTGGTAATAAATAATGTTTCCTGTGTCATTAATGTCTCCTTCTAGCAGGTTGCCTCAGCTACGAGGTAGCAGCTCAGTCCTCAGAGAGGCAACAGTAACATAGTTCTCAAATAGATTTAACACCATGGATTTCTTCTTCATTCCTTTATATTTATTCATGACTGTGGATTTTTTCCATGTTAATCCCAAATCTGTCCACATTTCTCATAAAAAGAAAACAACAACGCCCCCCCTCCAAAAAAAACCAAAACTCACCCCCCCTCCAAAAAAATCAGAAAAAAGCCTGAAAGACATAGGCAAATAATCAGCCTCATTAAATACACACAAAAAAAAAAAAAATAAAAAAGAGAATGGAGGCAAGCTGGAAATAAAATTGTGTGCTGGACCTTGTTATTTTAAAAGTCCCAAGAGAGCAAAAGCTGTAAATTTGGCAGCAAATTTCAGTGAATCTAAATAGTAAATAAGCTGCAGATAATACTAATTATGAAGATGCTTCAAATATTACTGCTGCAGCTGCCAAAATGCTTTCTATAGCTCAATTCTGTGACAATGTTTTTACCAAGAAATTGAAAGAAATAGCATAATTTCAATAGGCTGACTTTCGTGCTTATATGTCTATATTTAAACAGATACTGTCAAGCATCATTCCTACAAAGCTTCAAGAATACTACAGACTTCTGAGTGAAAAAAAGTGGAACACCTAAAAAAAGTCACAATCACAGCAGAAAATAAAGACCTTTTAATGAAAAGATTCTTAGTCAACAAACATCCACTGATATATGAACACACAGGCTTATTTTTGTAATTCTTTGCCTAAAAAATATCTGTCAGTTTTAAGTTTTCTAACTGAATCCATGCAAAACAGAAAAGTCATTGCAAAAATCCATCTGCATAACCAGGGCCAATTGCATACTTCATGCATCCAGAAAGTAAATTACCCTCCTTCTTGACCCAACAGTATTTAAGCAGCCACACTGTGGTCCTACTTCTTTTGTGAATAAAATTTGACGGTTTTATAACTGGTACTTGTGAATAACTAATGATGCTTTTCAAAGGTGAAAGGGATAAAGCAGCATTTTTCAAAAAAATGAATGGATTATCAAAAGTGATACATTTCTGACATTAATCTGCCACTGTAATTCCTTACATTAAACTGTTACTTGTATCGAAATGCATGGCCTCTACCATTTACTGCATGGATTCCTGTCGTGGTCTAAAGAGAATACTCTCACCCTAAAAGGCTCCAGAACTTTGCAGCAAGTCCATCTTTTGCCGGATAATTATCCCTGAATATTTCAAAATCTGTGGACTGATATTGTGTAACTCCTGATTAGCTCTGACAAGGGTAAATGTTAGGTTTTTCTTCATATCCTACAAAAAAAGATTGGGTTTTGACAAATATTAGACCTATTGTAAAACAGGAAAATCTAAATCAATTGCAGTGATGGTCTTATTACACTGATAATTGTTCTGTGTATTTTGTTTATTTGTTGTGAAATTGCTGTGTCCACTGAATAATTTTCTACAGAGTTTTAGAAAAGAAGAGATGGGGAACACTTTGAAAGTGTTCTGCTGTTTTTATAGGCTCCTTTTTTGATTTTCCTCATTTACTCTAAGCAAAGAATGTGATAGAAGCAAGCTTCTCAGAAAATTCTTTATTACACTTCAACAAGTCATAATTCATGGAAAGCACATTAATAGTATATTGGGGAGATAGTTATTTACTCACAAGTATTATTGCTTATTATTATGGGATAATTAACCAAGGGCTGAAAGCAGGAAATGGAAAATTTCAGGCTCCACTTTATAGATTCTTTTTCCTTATATTGTACAAAACAAAATAGGTTCATTCTAACAGAACCAAAAATACCCTCTTGACTACAGCAATCTTATTGTGCTGTGTTTTCAGGGGAGCTTGTCAGCAACTGTTTGATCAGCTCTGATTTTGATTCCCAGTGTAAACATCAAAGATGCTTTTTATGGTATACCAAAAAAAAAAAAAAAAAAAAAAAAAAAAAAAAAAAAAAAAAAAATCAGACTTCATCAAGGGCTCTTTTGGGTTGTAGTTTTCCGGAGACAACTGCAGAACTCCTGTCTGCAGAAGTGCTAGAAGATATCCAAACAGTTTCTGCAGCTTCTGCTTCACTGTTCCAACAACCTTTGGTCAATCCTCTTGTTTCTTTTACTAAAGTTGCACCATTTAGTCTTTTACACAGACCAATTTATCTCAAAACCTGTATAGTGTCTTGAATACCAAACTTGAAACACTTAATATTAGACACATAAACATCTGTCCAACTCTCCTTTCACATACAGTACCCCAGACCTTCAACAGACCGTAACAATACAATTGTACTATGGATTTTGTGTCAGATTCTGTACTTGGTTGCACAGGTAATGCTCACAGTGTTAATCTACCAACACAACAGAGTGGGATTTGTACTGATGAGAATAGAACATAAACCTGCATTTTTAGAATTTCTGAAAGTATCACAGCTTCCTTGAATGTCTCTTTAGCAAAGAATAATTTTAATACAGTGCTTGCTTTATGCAATATTGACAGTCCCTACTTTTGACATCAATTCATTCCTCAGAGAAGAAAATTAGAAATCCACTTTAGCCACAGTAGAATTTTATCTCTGTTAAAGATGTATCTGCAAAAAAATTGTCAAGAATGTGACATGCCCTCTCTATAGTCACCATGAAGACACAAAGACCCATGAACTATGTACAGGGCTGTCACTGTGGGTGATGAACAGATGACATGAGACCTTGTTATAAAAACTGTATCTGACTCCCCTTTATTAAAACAATTGTCCTCTTTATATACCTTTTAGAACAGGCCACTCTCATTGGTTAGAAGAGTGCCAGAACTCTTCTAACCATTAGCCCAAACTGATGGATAGAGACAAGTCCATCCCACAGAAAAGAATCCAAAACATCACTCTTGTTACAATAACACTTGGGATGTTTATGTCAAGTCTGTGAGAACAAGGTCTTCTCAAACCCAAACACCACGAAGAAACTGAGTTCAGAAACTCAGAAACCTCAGGCCTAGAAAACCAGACTACACAGGGCTGTTAGAACACCACATATCTTAGTATCATTAGGCTGTTCACAAAGTAGTAAGAAAGCTCTCAGCATCTCAGAACATCAAAAGCTTTCATAAAACGTTAATGGTATGTGTACTCCAAAGACTTGCTCCAAATCTGTCAAAGGTCAGGAAAAAAAGGAATTTAGGGAGAGATTACCTTTCTCTTTTAATGAACACTCCTGTGTAATCCATTTATTATTGTGATATAATTGTCACTTGGTTAAAGAATCAATCACATCCTGTGTTAAACAAATGAAACATTTGTTTAATAAATATTTTTATGCAAATTTGTTGAAATAGTAGTGACTGGCGCTTGGCTTGTATCTGGTGAGTTGTGACAGTGGCACAAAAATATGACTGCATTTTACATGTGTAATGCATTGGCTAAGTTTGTTTGTATTTTTATAAAACATTTAAAAAATAAGAACCATAAATAAATGGTATAGATTTTAGGTACTAGTGAGGTAAAATAGACAGCATTTATAAATAAAGTGGAAAGGCCAGTTAGTGCTGGTTTGCAGGGATTAAAAGTCAATACACCTTTTCTGGTACAGAGATCATTTTATCAAAAATGTGGATGTCCTGAGGGACTCTCTAAGTAAGTGTCTCCATGAAACAATTTGCCTTGAGACCAGTCTTGCCCTTCAGCAAGGGAGATGTCTAAACACAGCCCCTTTGTCTCAGAGAGAATGGCTGTGAGCTGGATTCACTGCTAAACACTGAAGTACCTGGGTTTGCTCTCCCGGTGCTCCCCAGAATGATCTCCAGCGTGCCTGCTGGAAACACTGCTGGCACAACCACCCAGCCCAGAAGGCTCCCCACTCAACCATGCCACCCTGAGCTGAAAACCTTATGACAACTTTCATAAAAATAGATGAAATAGCACAGGATTGTGGGTGTCACTGCTGGAATAACTCCCACGGGGACACTTATACCAGTGAGCAATTTCCAGGTACCAATAATTACGCTTTGCATACTCATACCATTCCTGTAGGGAAGTAAACAAAACTAAGTCTATGAAGCCAGTTAACAGGCAAAATGCAAAGGGAAAAAAGGCATCTTTGTCAGTACCTTTCATGTTATTTTTTCCTATGTCTTTTAATAGTTCGAGTGTTTGGAGTGCCACAGTACTCCTAGAATTGCATTGTATAAAGTTACTGCAGATACATTCATTATTTCTGATTATAGGAAAGAACAACTTTAATCTCAAAACATATACTGAGTGTTGAGGAAAAATCTAGGGCACAAGAATGTTCAGAATAAGCTACAAGGCAATGACAGTTTCTTCTCCATCTATAAAAGAGGATTTCTTTTCATGTATCCAAGATGATACCCTGCTTTCCACCTTTAAAATTCATCAGCTTTTTCCCATAAAAAAGAATAAACCTCTCAAATCCTTTTCTAAAATATTAACTAGTAAGTGGATTGTCTTAAGGTTCTCTGAATCATCTCTTGGGAGATGCCATGTCTTCCTAAGTTACATTGCTTCCAAATATTTTTGCCAAGCAAAAGGAGAACTGGCATTCACTGCCAGGAGTGACATTTTGTCAGAATTTATCATTGCCATGGTAAATGTTGTCACTTTGATCAATCCAGTATACTGTAATTTAAATATTTTACTCTTTCAGAATATTAAAGATAAATAATTTTTGAAGATGATGAACTTTTATTTATTTCCTTAAACAGTTTAGAAATACATTCTGTAAACTCTTCTACATCTTTCATCTATTTATGCCTTTTATAGCAAAGTCATCCCTCTATCACCGCTACTAAACAAAATTACTATCATAGAATGTATGAACAAGGACCTATTTCTGCTGTACTCCCTCTTTAAAAAGGAATTATTTTTCTTCCTCTTCCAGCCTGTCACCTTCCTTTCATGATTCTTGTCTTTTAGTGACAGAAAAAATGGTATGTAACACAAGAGATAAATTGTCCTCAAATACTAATTTTTAAGTAAGATTAAAGATTTTATAGTATTCTGAAGTTAGATCTAATCTAAGCAATTCCTTTCAGTGTAAAAAATATGATGCTTAAGGAATACTTATTTATGAATATGTTACTGTTTTAACCTGGGCAAATAAAGAATAGCAACAATTCATCCTTCATCTCTCCTTATGCATGGAATTCATGGTTGATTTCAAATATGAAACTACTTGTATGCACTGAGTGTAACTCTATATTAGAGTAAAAAGATGCTATTCAGTTTGCCGTAATTCCATTTATTTTTTATATTAGGCATCCAGTTGTTTGGATTTTTTCCCTTAATTCTGGTAGTTTTTTATAGTCCTTAGAATTTGCCTTGCAAGTGGTATCAAATTCTTAAAGAGACAGAATTAGCACACTTCAAGGATTAAGTTTGAATTTAAATATTTAGCACTTCTCATAAAAGTGACCCAGTTTCAAAAACATTATCAGGAAAATTCCACATATGGCTGCAAAGCTGGCATTGCTTTCTATGTATGATTACTTATAACATGAGCAATTTCCAATCTAATTCAAGAGAATCTATGAGAAATATTAGAAATATGTTTCTCCACATGTACCTTTTAGGAACCAATTTAAAGTATTTCAGAAACAAGCAGTCATTCAGGAAAAAAGACTTAAAAATTTTTATTGATCCTGGGGAGTAGACATCTTCATTTTGAATGTAGTAAGTTACTAAAAGGACAGGTTGCCATATCTCAGTTACAGATTTTCTGGGAGAGAGAAGGCTCTAAATGCATGTGGAATAATTACAGACTATGAGGGTACAATAAATATGTAGAATTGCTCCTGGTGAGCATCACAGAAAAGAATTTGTTTGACTTCTGGATAAGGCACTTCAGAACACTTCAGGGTGAGGGTGAACCTGCGCACTTCACATTGCAAGGGCCTTGTAAGGTGACAGACATGAAAGAATGAGTACATATGAGAATTTATATGCGCCAAATTTCTGATCATATATTTTCATCTGTTAGAAGCATATAATTAATATTAAATAATTATTTTATTTTATTTGGTATTCCATAGAACATTTAATCTCCTTTCCAATAATAATGGCTTTATAAGGGTTGACAAATGTTTTCAGTTTACTTGGATGGATATGATTTTACAAAAATACTAAGTAGAGATATAAAAGCTGGGGAGCAACATGTCATAGAATCATATCTATCTTGGGCAAGACCACAGAGTTTCTTACAAGGGATAAATCACACTTTTCTATCGGGTTGAAATCTACATCTTCTGAAGAAAAGTGCTATCAATTTGGAAGTGCATTCCTGTTGATGTACTCTGGAAACAGAGAAAAATGAAAACCACAAAGAAAAGTCTCAGATGAAAATCAAACTGAAGATTTGCACCCACAAAGGAACTAAGGAAGAATGTCAGAAATTGCAATCCAACAGAAACATACTTTTCAGAAGAATCTTTGAAATGTTGGTGGAGTTTCATTAAAAGGAAAAATCTTACCTTACCTAAGTGATACAATATTACTCAATGCAAACTGCTGAGCTATGTAAATGGGAAAAGAAGAGACAAAAATGTGGAAAAGCTCTCAGGTAATAAATCACATCCTTGAGTCAACACAGGTACTATGCTTATCCACTTGAACTATGTGAGATTCCTTAGTAAATCACTAGACTATGATCAGCTATGATCTGATCTATGATTTAGTTCAGAAAATAATATTGCAGTTTACCTGTTATTGATTGTCTAGCAATGGTAGGTTATATTGTTAGTAGGGTGACTGGTCTTTAACATACAGCTTCATACATAACACCAATTTCACACCAAAAGAAATATCAACTATTAGATGAACTGCTGTGGTCATCTGCCCTTGGAAAAAAACCTCCACAGAACAGGGAATATGTGAAATGCTGGCCTTCTGCATGTATTTGTAATTTTTTCTTACTCAGTGTATTTGGATTGGAGGACTCCTCCATTGGAGGAACACCTCCAGTTTCCCAGGATACAAGAATCAAATCTGGACTACAGAAAAAAATTAGCTTTGTTTTCTTATATACCGGTTAAGGTTGGAAGCTTTTGTAGCAGGAAAAGGACAGCAGAGATAACACTAGGGTCAATGGTCTTGTATTTGCCTTCATGGAGGTCAGCTAAATGTTGATGGTCTTTTTTGGAAGGGAACATAACTGCACATTCCTGGTGTTCTAACACCAGCTATCTAGTGGTATCTAAGTGCCATTAGTCTAAGTAAAAATCAACATATAGAGGATGTCTTAACCCAACTAATATATTAATAACATATTTTAGTCCAGCCTAGGAAGAAATCTTCTTCAACACAACAAAAATATTTATCTACATAGCAGCTTCCTGGATAAGGTATTACTGAGTCATCCTCTTGACACAACTTGCTTCAATATGCCATTTTGTTGCTTATTCAAAGTAAACCTTTCCCACAGCCTTACACAATTATTATCAGTCTTCCACTGTAGCAGGTGTTTTGCAGCAACACAAGTTTTCTTTATCGATTATTTGGATGTGAATACTTTACAATATTGTGTGTAGTGACAGATCATTGTTAAGGATTATGACAAATTAAAGAGATTTCTGTGAACACAGTAAAACTTCACACAAAAAAAATCTGTTCACCAGAGGTCTACCAAGAGCAATCATCACCCAGAGTAATTCTGTTTGCCTCTTATTTATTTGGTGAACACTGGGAAATCATGAAAAGCTGGCTTCATAAATGTGTGACAGTCTATAAGGTAGTTACAGAATGAAGTTATGAGATGATCTTTTATCTCTGGGGCACATAAACTGAGTCTCTAACTACAGTACCTAATTTGTAGAGTGTTTAGTACCCACACTTGTCTCCATAAGACCTATGAAATCAAATTCTTCAAAGGTTTTTAATTAAAATAGGAAATCACAGCTGAGAGAAAAAAGTTACAGTTTCTATAAATTTGCGACTGAATTAAACACCATTCTCTAAAATCTATGGCAACTTCATGGGTAGTTGAAGTATGTCCCTCATTTCAGAGTTTCTCAATATGTTGGATTATTTCACTAATTTATTTTACTCTAACAATGAACAATTTGTGTAAAAATGAACTGTTTATCTAAACCTCTTTTTGTTTCAGAAGGAGATTAATATAAAAATTTTTAAGTTAGGAAGACAGGAAAGTTACAGGACAGGGATTTTACGCTTATCATAACTAGATCTTGTTACTATTCTATTTGCTTTGTATTGATGGCTGTTGACATCTGAGCAATAGAAAACAACTTGTCTGGGAAATTTCTGATATAGGTGTACATGTATTGCATATCCTGGAATTGTCTGGGTTAGCATGTTTTTTTTTTTTCTGTTGTTTCTGATTCCCTTAGATGAGCTTATAACCTCAGAATTAGAAATGAAAAATGCTAGTAACTCTAACAACCTCAGTAATTACTAAGTTCATTTTAATGTCACTGAAGGGCATGTAGATGGTTTTCTATATAATTATATAGAAAAGAAACCCCTCTACCTCTTCTGCCAGCATATTGAAAGGCAGGGATTCTTTCTTCAAATTCTTTAGTTGCATTCTCAAGCTACCAGGTTATCATTTGGGTGGTGGTTGAACACACAGCATTAAACTTGTTGCTAAAATTATAACAGCTATGAAGTTCAAATGAAATCTGTTAATCCAGGTGGGGGGAGTAGGTTTAAGCAAGAGAAAAAGGATTTGTCCTGATTACAATAGAAATGTAAGGTTGCAAGGATCTGAAAGAGGTCATCTAGCCTGTCCTCCTGCTCAGAGGTATGTACCATCTCTAAGAGATACTTTATCTCTTCTTGAATCACCTTCACCAGAGAAGTATGACAAACACTTTGTATAATCTAATCCAGGGATTAACTACACTTAACAGAAAGGATTTTTTTTATCTTCAATGTACCCCAAGCTATTCTTTTAAGAATACATCCAGCCTGAACTGACCTCTGTTTCTGCAACAGAAGCCTGACACCAGGTTGTATCAAGTGTAATTATTGAATATATTATGGGAATTTTCAAGGAATTATTACCACACATTCCAATATTTTACTTCTCATTTGTGAGTTTAATATTTAATTATGACATTTAATCTTGTTGATATATTAATATTTGGGAATTGAAACTTTCTTCTACATGTCCAGCATATCTTTTTAAAAGCATGTTAAGAAGAAAAATGCCTATTTTAAAATGAAACTTAAAAAAAAAAAAAGTCTTGTGATTTAGCTTTTGAGGCACTCTACAGAGCATCTCATTGTTAGAAAGTCCAAAGGAGATAAAATGAAACTGGCGCATCTTTCAGAAGCATTTCTGCCTTTTTCCTGGGTGGCAATCCTGCACTAAAAAGGAGAAAATAAATTATATCTTTGCCAGAGGAAATGAAAAAGATAAGAAAGGATCCTTCTTAGGGTAAGCTCTGTGACTCAGCAAGTACTTTATAGCACTTTACAAGTATGTCTTGGAAGTTTAGTAACCAGAACTTAGTACAAATATATTTATTTAAGATGACAGAAGAGCACAACTTTAAAACATTTCCACATTTCCTACCTTCAGAACTAAACATTAAAAGCAGTTTTCTCCCCAGTATATTTTCAGTCTGTATACTACTTAGTACAAGTACAAAAAAGCTTAAATATATTTAAATATATTTCACTGGGCGGACCCAAAAATATTGTAAGTGTTTCTTCCTTCATGCACTTTATGTAGTGAGCTTGGAAACACTGGAACTCAATTATGAATATTTAGGTGAAATAATTGAAATAATAAATTGAAATAATAATTGAAATAATAAAATATTGACTGCGTATTGAGGCATGCTGATATTTTCAAATAACTGCTCTCCCGTTCCACCTGCAGCTGTCTATGACTGTAGCCATGCCAGGCCTTTCAGCCAGCCACTGGATCTTCTTCAAAGGTGCCTCTGCCAATATGAGAGATTTTATGCCTCCAGATTGAGAGAGATGGAGACCCCCTGCCATCTCCTCCACAAAAAAAGGACTTGCCCAAACACTGATGCTTGTTAGAGTCCTTTCCACACAAAAGTGCAGCTTCTATACATTTATATTTTGATCCTGAGAGATGTCTCTGCCACAGAATCCCTTCTAGTACAGTTTATTTCTTAAAAATGGGTATTATTTCAGTGTATAAAATGCTTATTCTTTCACAGTTGCTCTCCTACACGCTGAATCCAAAGGAATCCTTGATCTCAAAGTAGCAGTTTATCTGCAAACTGTACTGAGATGAGCAATCATCTGCTTTGACTGGAAAGTTACTGCAATAAGTTCTTCAAATCACAACATTTCATTCTCATTGCTTTGGCAAAGCAAGAAGTGATAAGACATTTGCCGAGGGACTGGAAGACAGTAGGGTTCTTCAATTTAAAAAGTTTCACCATTTTTGAAACCCAGGAAAAAGGAACACTATTTGAATATAATCCTTTAATATAGAAAACATAACATATGGGTTGTTTTGCAAAAAAAGGTAGGGTATTAATAACTTTCAGCTATTGTGGTTGTTACAATAAGTAGTTACATTGTCCAAGATTCTTTTTTAACTTTAAAGACAAAAACATTATATTTGTTGTGCTTGTAAATTAATTTTTTTTTTGTAACAGGTTTTCATGATCACCTGAGAAGATACAATTGTATATAATACAGTTCTATATAAAAAATATGTTGACTTATGTTTTTGATCTTTCAAATGACCACATGGTGTTTTAACCTGACTGTTGGATACCCTGTTTACACATTTGATACCAGATGTGGAAAAAGAAATATATTTTCGGATTTGAGATTTTAAAATAAATAATTTCCTATCAGTATGATTATAAATGTGTACTTTGATTAATCATATTTGTTCACTAGTGTTGTGAAATAGTTAAAATAATTAAGGATAAATTATTTCTAAATTATCAAGCAGGTAGACTAATATTAATAACTCAGTTTTTATATTGAAATACAGTAAATTGAAATTTTTAATTAATATGATTGTGTCTGTGAGAAATGCAATCAGATTCTAGTGTTTCTTAAAGACCGAAGAATTCCTCCTAACAGCTGAAACATAACTGGTGCACAATCATTTCCAGTATTTTGGATGACTAATCCAACAGCAGTCAAAGTTTTTAACTGAATGCCAAAGTTTCAGTAATTGTATAATTTTTCTATATTGGCAAGAAAAACATGTAACGATGCTCTTGATGCCTAAAAAGTAGCCACATACAGCTCCTGGAATTTTGTAAACATTACTTAAGAAGTCATGAATATGTTTTCTAAAAAATTATCAGAGTAATTCTATCTTGGGAGTCAATAAAATGCTATATTCTATAAATTAAATTTTCTTGTGCCTCAATTAAAAATGTGTGACTAGATTTTGGAACTCAAAACTTTATTCTTCTCTTTAAAACTGGATTGAATCTGTACTAATATTAATGAAAAGTTTGAAGAGATATAAATTTAGAATACTAGGTAAGACATGGTATTCAAGAGTAAGTTTTACAAGCTTTTTCTTTAAAAAGAAAAAAGAATACCTTCTTACAAAACCCCAACAAGTTAGGGAATTTTAATTTCATAAGAAAACTTCTATAAATGCTTAGTCATAAATTTTAAATATTTTGAATTTATTTACTATTAGCACTGTTCATTTTCCAGGCACAAACAAACTATTTTCTGGGCACTGTTGACTTGCTCTATGAATGTTTCTATGTGTATTTCATGACAATAACACAAGAATCTCAGTTACCACAGCATATACAGCAAAACAATAATTGTGGGTCTTATTGTCGTAAGTCAACTTTAAATATGTGTTTAAAGTTTAGAATATTTTTAAATTATTTGCTGGACTAAAGTCAAAGTGTTTCAGAGATTTCAGGATTACCTCCAGATCTATGTGTGCTTAAGACCTATTTTGTTTTAGAGTAAAACCTGATCTTATAAATATCTAAGGTTGTGTATATTTTTCTAGGATAAATCTTTTGTTACCTCAATGGGATGATTTGTTTGTAAAAGTAGTCATCTCTTCCTGCAATGACAGTAATCAAATAATTTTCCAGAAAAGCATATATAGTTTACTGCTCATATGTTAACATCTATGGAGTATGCAGAGCAAATAATGTGAAAAATAATATCTTGTTTCTTATTTAACTATTTCAAATAAGTGGCTTTTCCATTACCCTGACCTGAGAACCTGAATGGTTTTATTTTTACGTTATATAAAAACATCAGGTAAGGTTAAAACAAACTAATCATAAATAAAACAGTGCAGGTGAGCACAAAGGTTCTCACAACCACTGCACATTGAGTAACAAGAGAATGGGCTTTAGGCATAACAATTTTCCATCCTGGCCACAAATCAGGTCTGTAACTTTCCTTGAAGGTTCAATGACAAAAATGTTGTTTGATATGGATTGTTTTTAAAAATAACTTTCCAATGTTATTGATTAAAACACAGGAGCTCATTATACAAGTTCCTCAGAGCAGATAGTGTTTCTGATAAGCTGGACTCGACGATCTCTGTGAATCCCTTCCAACCCAGAAAACTTCTGTGATACTGTGATTGTGTTCTTGAGAAGGACCACTTTAGAGGGCATTGCACAGCTGCCTCTGACAGCGAGGCAGAAGCAGCCCAACGGGCATTGAGAAGCATGGACAAATCTCTACCAATATCTCTGGAGAAGAGAGATCCAATGCAGGTGGAATCAAGAATTTATGAAGATATCAAAATATAATGTATCTGAAAGTGATGAAAGTACGTAAACCTAGAAGAATCACGGATAGCACAGCATTTCTGTGGGTAAGGGCCAGGATTGGAGTACAAGCCTGGCAAGTTGCTTCCGTGCCCTGAACAACAGGGATCACGGGGGATCCCATCGTTTTGCTTTTTAAAGCTTTGGAGGAGGTGTGAGTGGTAGGGTAAAGCTGTACCACCATAGCTGCTACCCTACACGTACAAAGGTTGTAAGAACTGGGAGCCCTGCTCTGACTTTCCTGGTATCATACTGATTAAAGCACGAAAGTGACAGTGGAGGCAGGAAGAGGTGAGGCAAGGAGAGTGATAGGCTAGCTGTGAGGACACAGCTCTCTGTGGTGTGGCAGGGTGTCAGCTGTCATTCCATATAACCAGTTGATGTGTGGATTGGGGGATTATTTTTACTAGACTAGCTTTTGCTTGGCAAGTAATTAGGGAGTTTATTGTGATGCTCCTCAAGGTCACCAGAAGCTGTGCAGGAAGGACAATTTTAAACCAGTGGCAGATCATCATATCAGGAACCACCCTCAGAGGAGAAGCCCAAAGGGGAATGTGTAACACAGTGGCATGCCTGGGATGAAGAAGTCACAAAAGAGAAATGGGGAACACAAATCATGTTTTCATTTTTATTTCAGCTGTATAAAGATACATGGCACGAGGCAAAATCATAGAATCATAGAATGTCAAGAGGTTGGAATGGACCTTAAAGAATATCGGGTTCCAAACCTTCTTCCATGGGGCAGAGACACATCTCACAAGAGGAGGTTGTTCAAGGCCTTATTCAAGGTGGCCTTGATCACTGCCTGAGTTGGGACATCACCTAGAGCCTCCCTGGGTAACTGTTTCAGCGTCTCACCACTCTCACACAGAAACTCTTTCTAAAATCTAACCTAAATTTCCTGTCTTTCCATTTGTACACATTATTCCTTGTCCTTTCACTACAGTTCCTGACACAGAGCCTCTCTCTGGCTTCTGGAACTGTAGGCTCCTGAAATAGATGGATGCTGTTGATGGGATGGCCTCCATAGGTTAATGAAATAACTTCTGAGTTGGGAGAATTCCACAAGGATTATCTAGTCCAACAGTCAGCTCTGCACAGCACATCACCCAGAACCATACCATGTGCCTTCCTTGGACACAAGAGCTGTTGTCAGGCTGGGGAGCAGGACTACTGCTCCTACGCTGCTCTACTATGCACATGGGAGTCGCATGAGCAGGCAGCAGATAGATAAAGCTATTACACTAACGCTCCAGACCAGCTCGGCCACCATCTGGCGCCGCGGGGAAACGAGCGTGTGCGGAGCGGGCCGGGCCCCAGCCTACAGTCGCAGGCGGCAGTACGGCCAACCGGGCCTGGGCCCGCCCGGCACCTCCCGCGGTGCCCGCGCCCCCTGCACGCGCCCGCGGCGAGGGGCGGGGCCTCGGGGGCGGGACGCTCGGGCTGCGGCCGCGCGGCGCCCCCGCCCCCTCCCGCGAGCCGGTGCCGCCGTGACGCCGCGGCCGCCGCGCAGGCGCAGCAGCGCCCACAGCGCCTGTTGTATCCGGCCGGCGGTTTTTCTCCGCTCCCCGCCTCCTCCTCCCCGGCTGCCCGTCGCGCCCGCCCAGAGCCGCCGCCGTCTCTGCCGTGCACGGCCTCCCCTCCCTCCCCGCGGTGTGCCCGGCCGGCAACACCTCCGATCTCCCCCGTGCGCCCCATGAAGCGATGGCAGCGGCCAACTTCGGCAAGATCCAGATAGGGATCTACGTGGAGATCAAGCGCAGCGATGGTGAGCGGGCCCGGGGGGCGGTGGCCGCCGACACCCTCCCCCCCCCCCCCCACCCCCTTCCCCCCGCATCCTGGCCGGGCGGTGCCGCGCGCGCGGGGCGCGGGGGGCGGGCGGGGCCGCGCGCGCCGGGGCCCATTGTGTGCGCGGGGCCGGGGCGGGGCCACGCCCGGCGCGCGCTGCGGTTGTCAGGGGAGCACGGGCGGGGCCGGGGGGCCCGGCGGGGCCCGAGGGGCACCGCGGGTGGGGCGGGCACCGGAACGTGCCGGGTGGCCTTGTCTGGGGGGTGGGCTGGGGTTCCGGGTGTGGGTCGGTGGGAGGGGAGCCGGGGAGCTTCAGGCAGGGAGGTAGGAGGGCCTTCGGGGAAGGGATGAGGTGATGGAGAGAGGGAGGGAGGAAGGAAAGGCCTTTCGTTTGAAAGAGGTTAACTTCTTGTCTGCTCCGGTGCTCTGAAAAATGACACAACGGTAATGCCCTGACAGGAATGCCTTTGGACATTTTCATCACTTGGCAGAAAGCATGATGTTATTATTTTAGATGTTCTTTGTGATTAAAATGTTGGAAGAGTACTTGGGATTTATGCCCGTGAGTTGTAATTTCTCCGCTGGGAATCCAGTGTTTCTTGTCTTGCCCAGCTTCTCCTGGTGGGAGGATGTGTGATGCTATCTGAAAATACATGTGAATCAAGGAGGTGTGTGTGACAGGTTTAGGGTGCTAACTCTTCATATTTCTCTCTGGAGATATTCAAAGCCCACCAGGACCAGGACATGTTCTTGTGTAACCTGCTCTAGGTGACCCTGCTTTTCCAGAAGGGCTGGAGTAGATGATCTGCAGAGGTCCCTTCAAATATCAACGATTCAGTGGTCTGTCTGTCAGGAGACAACTGATATGGAAAGTTAACTGAATCAATGGCAGGTCACTCATGACTTCAGCTCTTGGATTTGAGTGGGAATATGTAATCTGTTCTCAGCCTCTGTGTGGTCTGCTGAACTGGGATGGGGTTCTGCTGGTATTTTCTGGAAAGGTTTTTTTTTTTTGTTTAGTTTTGGGGTTTTTTTTTTGTTTGTTTGTTTTTTTGTTGTTTTTTCCTGGGAACTAGAAGGTTGCTAAAGAATAATCAGACGTTTCTAAGGGAAGAGAGATGTGGAGGTCCAAGGCTCTGAAGCTAGCATCGTTCTGTCATGAGGCAGGAGAAAAGCAACCAACAAGCCTTATGCAGATTGTCTTGTGTTCCATGCTGCAATTCAGCCCTACAATAAAGTAATTGTTGATGTTGACTGGACACTGGATTACACACAATTTGTGCCAGATACCTTTTTTGCCACGTGAAGAATCTGAACAGTCTGGCAATTATTTACATAACTGCTGTGGATCTCTGTCTGGGATTTCAGAAAGCTGCACAGTAGCAACTTGTAAAACTTTTTCTGATGTCCGCATGAACTCCTAAGAAACATTGCTGTTTGGTTTGTATGCGTTTGGAAATTAGGCATGAAAATGCTTTGCTGCTCTTGTTATCCGCTCTGTAGGATGCTACACACTTTTTAATATCAGAAATGATTTTGGTAACTCTCAAATGTAACAATACTTATTTTCATCACTGTTAGTGGTTTATGTATTTTCCTTTATCACTGAAAAAGGTGATGCAGCACATTAAGTATATTACTCATCAGTAATATGTACTAGGGGAATGTCTTCACAGCAGTTGCTCAAACTGTAGGGTTTTGAGTATTTGTGTTAAGTTGATCCATGTGTCAAAAAGACTGCAGTGTCATAATTCAGTGATGGGTCATTGTGTGATGTGTCCTTGTTTTTCTTTGGGACTGGAAGAGATGTCCTATTTTGGCTCAGGCTTCTGCAGCTAAGTGTCATTCTCTTCCCATTAAACTGTAGGAGAAACTGTCCTAGGGATGTGGAAGGGAGCGTTTTGAGGGAGATCTGGAAGGACACCCAGCACTAGATTGCATTGCCTCATAGAAGGTAGTTTTCTTACCTGTGGTTTCACAGCAGTGGAAATTGATCTTGTTGCTGCTGACAAGGTAAGGGTCTTGCTGCTTGTCCCTCTGTCAGCTGAGTTGTTCCAACAGACTCTCTCCCATCCACAGACTGTCTCCCATCTAGTATGTCTAATGATTTTTTTCTTCAAATATTTAATATGTTAATTGGTGGTTTGATTAACTAAACACAGTAGAAAACTTTTGGATGTGTAGTTTTCTGCGCAATTAGTTTGCTCCAATAGTTCACAGAGGAATCTGTGACCCCAGCAGTATCAGTACATAGGAAATACACATAGTCATAGTCAGGATGATGTGGAAATCTTTACACAGGATCTCCTGTATCTGTGGTCCCCAGAGCTGTATCCTAGGAGGAATCTGTGCTATCATATCAGCTGTTCTTGGCTGAGAAAGCACCATTAAAACAGTTTAGGAAACTTTTGGAGAGAGGAATGTGTTCATACAGGCTTTTCTTTTTACATGCTGTCTTGTCTGTAGTGAGTCCTTTCTTAAAACTAAATACTGTTTTGAGAGGTAGATATAGTAATTGTTAAAGTTTTTCTTACTTACCTGTTTATTTGCTGAATCCAGAGAAGAATAGTTTTATGTCTTTAGTGGGTTCAGTGAAAAAGTGTGCAGGTTTTTTCATCTATCTGCCAGTAATCTTAAACATTTTTTTTCCTGAATACAGAGTTTAATTGATTCCAGAGGACTATTTTTCTTTAAGTAAAAAGGAAGGCTAAAAGAAATGCTTTTTTTTTTGTGAAACATGATTGTTACAAGTAAGACCAGAATATTCTGGAAAAAATAAGTCACATATTCTGTCATTTTGACAAGTTCTAATTAGCCTGAAGTGAGAGATTTATTGTAGGACTGAATAGAAAATGAGTATTGTACAAAGGAAAGGCATTGTTAGAAGTCACAGTCAAAAAACACGTGAAAACCAGTTTAGATAAACCCCTGCATTTTCAAGGGCAGATGTTGCAAAGCAACTTGTTTTTTCCAGTGGGCAAACATCCTTGAAACTGTTATCTTCAGCTGCAGATAGTATTTGCAGTTACAACCAAAAAACTAGTTACATTCATGTATCATAAGAGGTACTAAGTGGTCATGTAGTTCAGGTTTTTATAATAACTTCTGATACTGAAATTTACTGCTTGGTTTAATTTATGCATATTGCTTGAACTATGACCTGGTAGTCTGTCTTGGAAATGGGAAAGAGCTACTTTGTTTAAGTTGCAAATTGTTAAGAATGGACTGCATTTCCACATTTGGAAAAACTGCCTTATCACATGGAAGCTTAGGGCACTTAGTAGGAAACCAGAAGGTACCTTCCACACTTATGGTAATGATCCTGTCTGTAAGATGTCCCTTGCTGAGGTGTAAAGGTAGGCATTTTTCTGTTGATGAATTTCCATTACACAAATAATAATAGCCTGCTACTTTATTTGTGAACTTATACCTGTATCTACACTTCCTGGCATTATCCCATTAATGATGACATAGACCTGTATAAGTACTTGTAGAAAGAATCTTGCACATTTTTTCTCCATAAATGCAGTCTTTTCCTGAAACAAGATCAATCACTTCAGCCCTGCAACCCTTTAGTAGGTTGATTAATTTTTTTTTCCTTTTTCTGTTCATTCACTCCTCAGACTCTTCCTATTCTCTCTGTCTTTGCATATCTGAAATTCTAGCTAAAAAGGCAGAGAAATTAACTATATATTTGCTCATTTTGAAAGTGGGATGGGAGGGAGGGAGAGGCAAATACAATTCTGACCTCACTGTGTCAGAAATAATGTACAGGCATGAAGAGAAGGGACACTCTTTTAATTAGGAGACTGACTTAAGATTTTGACTGAACTGTCAGGAAAGGAAAAATGCAGAATTTTTAAGGATTAACCATCAAATGGTATAAAAAGAAAGATTATGACTTTATGCCCATAAAGAACAAGAACAGGAGAGCTGTCAGTGTTTGAAAAGAAAAACTTGAAATTGTTAAAAGAAGAAAGGACTAGTTACACTTATCTTGTTACCAGAGGAGATTGAATCTAGAAGCATAGCAGAATTTTAAGAAGGTTGGTAGGAATATCCACTTGTACAATAAAAACTGAAACACCACCAACTGTAAATAGTTTCTGTTCTTCCTGAGTCTGTAGTTTAAGTAAACTCTTACTGATGTGAGGTAGGAAGAAATATTGCCCATGGCTGTAATGATTTTAATTGCCTGCTTCAGAATTTTCTTCATTTGTGTCTGGAGCAGCTGGAACTGATCATGGTAGAGGATAGTTCATTCAGTCCAGAAACCTACTGGGAGCTCCTTTCTCCTTAATCTTGCTAAAACATATTGGTAACTGTTTTCACCTTCAGACTGAGGGACTACAAGTGAGACTACATTTTAGCAACAGTCAGGACTATACTTTGTTTCTTTAAAACCCAACTTCTGTGAAACACAGATTTCTCAGAGTTGAGAGGTCGATAGCATCCTCTCTGTTGTGAGTAATCTTGCATCTTCATGTACAACTCCCAGTCGCAAGAATGATTTTATAGTAGGAGAGAAGGTTTAATGATGCTATAAAATTTCTGTTTAGGTTTGGGTAGACACCCTATTTTACAAGCTCTTGAGGATAGATTTAAATGGTAATGTGTTTTTACTCTTTCCTTTGGTGACATACATCTATTTGTTCCCTATGATTAAGGTTTTTGTTACCACATTTAAATCATTTGAGTCAATTACCTAATCCCTTTGTAAACTGTACAGACACAATGTGTCTTTGTGCTTCCATAACAGCCAGAACACACCCATGGTTTCAAGTCTGCTGTTGCTGGTCCAGCTAATGGGTCCAACATTTAAGCTTTTCTGGTGTAGGTTCTCATTGTTGCATTCAAAGTTTCTGGGGATTGTTCCCGCAGAAGAACTGACTAGGAGGATATGTTAAATTTTCTGTATCCTTTTTGAAGTCCCTTTTTATGCATTCAGCTTTCATTAAACCATGAATTTTCATTGTAACTCACAGATTCCCAGGTATTTATGTAGGCCTTTTCTGTATTTTGTAAAAATAGCTTTTTTGCAAGATGAGTAACAACATTTGAGTCCTGTTCTTCAGATAATCTTCTTATCTTTGTTCCATAAGTGTGTGTAATACAGCATTCTTTGCTGGCAGTAATGTCTTTAGAGGTGTACATGGAAACTAGGGTCACACAGCTTGTATTGCTTGTTTTTCCCCCAGTAATCATGTTATGGGGGAGTCTGTTCTTTGTTTCTAACAGGTAAAATTATTGTACATTGCACTCATGCTCTGCGACAGCCTGTTGCCTGGGCCTGGTGTTGGTCATCTTTTCTTTTTATGGCTTTATGAAGACTGTGCTATGCTGCTATGGCACCAAGCATCACTTTTCTCCTTGTCGAGGTGGGACAAGACAATAAATCAGGAAAGAAGTCACACTTGACTGAAGAGTAATGTCTTGCAAAAGTATCTCTTTCTGTTTGCCATAAGAGATAAATTAGCCTTTTGAGGTCTTTTTTTTTTCATCCATCCACTTGCTGTGGAACAAGGTAGAGAAATGACTATGAATTTTTTATCAGGTGTGCTCTTTTCTCAGAGCACAAAATCTGTAGCATATTGTGTTGACTTGTGAAGTGTGCTGCTATGGCTTTTTTTTTTGTGCTTGAGGAATAAGTAACACAATGGAGTAGAATAACTTCTCTGCTCTTACAGTTTAGGTTCTTCTTTTGTAAACGTTTACTGTTTATGTCATAAAGTGGTATTTTTTTTTCCCCCTAACTTCTCTTCTGGTCATATATTTTGTTGGGTTATCTTGTCTTCTTCACCATACTGTATGACAGGATTTGGGATCAGGAGGAGAATGCTGTTTTCAACCCATGGTGACCACTAAAGTGTATTCCCAATAATTGTTCACATTATGTGTATTCCATAGAGGAAAAGAATTCAGTTACTTTTGATACATTGATGGTTTATATTAGCTTCAGATTTAAGTTAAATTTCTAATGTGATACAAGAAGATATGGAAGTTCACAGTAAGAACTACTAACTAGTCTTTACATTGTCCAGTAGTGAGAATGTATACAAAATATAATACATGGTCCGGCATAATGGTGTTTGTGATTTAAAATTGAGGAGTTTTTAAGAAGACATTGGATTTTAATAGTAAATTTCTCATTATACCTCTGTAGCATAGATAAAACTATTTGGAGGTGTATATGCTTTCAGTGTGTATTTCCAAATGTAGGATAGAAGATTTTTGTGTAGCTGCAATACATTCTCTGCTGTATCTCTTTATCTATTTAAAAAACAAAGAAAAGCTTACAGATATTTGAACAGTTCTTTTTCATTGCTTGAAATCTTGTGTTTGTTTTCCAGATTTATGACTCAAGTCCTTTCAGAAGTCTTTTTATGTTTTAGAAGATCCTTCTTCTAAAAGAAGAACCTTTTAAAACATTTGCTTGTAGTTGTATATTCCAAACTTTTAGGTTTTATTGTGACTTGGTATTCAGGGTTTTATTTAAATCATGTTCAGTAATGGACTGAATATAGACATAAAACCAGATATTCCTAACTATAGTGTTTGGAGCAATTTTTCTTTGGTTTGGGCCGGTTTCCCTACTTATGTAATTCTTTTAGACACTTCTCGTAATTAAGTTAGCTACAGTTAATTTTGACTGTTTAACTTTAGACTGCTTTTCTCTGCCTGCTGCATTGGGTTAGCTTTTATTTACATGTCTTGTAGGGAAATGAGGAAGGGAGGACAAGGAACTAAAACTATGATCTAAGTATGTCATTTAAATAGAGATTGTCTAAAACTGCTATTAGCTATATCCTCAAACATGTTCATATTGTGTATGTATGGGCACATGTGCTGTTTTCTTTTCCTGCCCTAGTTCCTTTCCTAAAAATGTTTACAGTTTTATATTGATTGTGGGTACAATTTTTTAAAATTTTCTTTTAAAGAATTAACCAGTCTGTATTTTCTTTAATGTTCCAAAAATACATATAGATGGGTGATTGACATGAATTTCATACATCTTTGACTTCTGGAAAGGGGTCCTTTGAATTCTGTATTAAGTGTCTAGCCATGAGACAAGAGTTGCCTGTGTCTGATAACCTGGAAACACACTTTGTTCATACCCCCAAAAGCTAATGACCTTAGAACATTCACATACCATTGATTTGCTAGAAGTCAGTGAATTCATCTACCATTGGTAAATGCTTTCGTGATGTGAAGCCCCCTGAGGAGGTAGAACTGGGGGCTTGATGTTGGTCTCTTGTGCCACGATTCTCAGTGCATGGTAATTGCTCCAGGGAAATGGTGCAGCCGAAGGTAGTAGTTCTTAGGGAGAGTGTTACAAAGATGGCATTGCCATTTCCTCATTTAAAAAGTGTTCTGCAAAGCTAATTTTGCTGCATTTGAATTTGGTCATTGCCAAATATGTAAGACTAGGTTTTACATTTGTAAATTTACATAGACAATAAAACTGTGCAAAAATGCATTAGATTTACCTTTCCTGGATAAGAGTGTGAATTTATCAAACTATGCTTACGTGTTTTTTTTAGTGTGTGTAGTGCTCTGAACCATTTACATGAACAGCACATGCCTAGAAGACTTCTGATTACTATTACTGTCTAAATTCAGTTGTTTCTTGTTGCTAGGAACCAAGTTAATTTTAGAATTGCTTTAAAGGAGTAAGTAGCAGCTCTTAAAATCAACTCTGTAAAACTGTGTCTAACCAAAACTTTTAATGATGATTTTCAAAAATATTAGTTTATCAATTAGATTTAAGTAAGCCACTTGATCAGTTTTTTCCTTTTGTCTTTTTTTTTTTTATTGGATGTTGCTTAGCAACACTGAATCTGATACTGTATTTTGACTCTTGAAAGATGTATGAGGGATTTTGTTGCTTTAAAGGCTTGAATGTGGTACTAGAGTTTTTTATTTTGCTTTATTCAAATAAATATGTTTTCAGATTAGCTTAGTTTTTATTTAGTGGCAGTTCTTGTTACATCAGACATAAGTTGCTTTTGGATTTCTCAGGCTTGTAAAGGGGACAGTCTACTAGATTTTCTGCCACTGATGTAATACAAGCACAGTGTAAAGCTAATTGGCCAATCCCAATCAGTAACAAAGTGACTTGTAGATTAAAAAAAGTCATTTACTTTGTTTTAATTTTTGCGAGTATATGGTATTTCTGTTCATCTACTGGAATGTTATTTACTTTAAAGTGATCAGAAATCTCATTGAAGCTTTGCCAAGTTTTCTAAGTTTCATGTTCTCTTGGCTCTCATCAGGCACTCACAGATTTGTGTAAACCCAGGTATCAGAAGTGTATTTTTAGTCTTTTCTGGTGATTACAGAATTGTTTGCCTCAGTGGATGAGCACACTAGATGTCTGGGTGGAGGGGGTGAACAGTAGGCTTTGTTTAAAACTTTCTCTTTAGAAGCACAGTGTGACACGTACTTGTGCTCTTGCAGAGCTTGGCTTTAGAAATTTTGTTGCTCAGGGCTGCACATTTTGCAGTCACTGAAATGTATTACTTTTGTTCTGTGGCTAAGTTGCAAATGGAGATTGAGAAGTATTTCCAACTGATCTATGGAGATGTTTGCACAACTGATCTGTAGAAGTGTTTAATCTACAGAGATGCAGGAATGCATAGTGCCAATGAGGATCTCTGGCCTTAGGAAGAGGTCAGTGGAAGTAAATTCAGTTTGAAAAGCACATGAATGCTTAGGTTTTTGAATACTCAAAATTCTAATTCCACTTTGGATTATGTTTTCTTGTACTTCTTTATTTTTATGATTTGAACTTCAATGTAAATTTTGGCATTTTAGTACAATAGGAATTCAGGTGGTGATGAATAATGCCAATATTTTAATCATGGCCAGATGATTTTTAAGTTATGATAAGCTTTCACCAAACACAGAAGAATTAAAATACTACTTAAAGTTTTCTTGTTGGTTTGAACTTTTAGAACTTGTTAAGCTAAAATACAGTCTATGAACTTGAATGAGAATGAAATCTTCTCACTTTTAAACTGGAGCAACAGTTGTCAGCTCTGTAATGGATTAAGTAACAGTACGTATAATTTTATGAAGTAAAGGGAAAACAAAGCTCCAATAAACAACTGTTTGATGGGATGGGTCATGAAAAGCAAAGGGAGTACCATTTCAAAATATCTGTAGAAAGTACTGTTAAAACATTTCTGTGTGATGCAAGAAGCAATTGTTTTAGGCAGGTATGGTCAGCTTCAGAGAAAGGAGAGGAAATTATCAAAAAGAGGTCTCTGACATTTATTCAAACAACAAACAAAATGTAAAAGGAGGAAGAGAGGGTGATAGACTGGCCAAGCCATATCTATCTTTTGCAGATGATATTCACTAAAGTATTTTAATCCACCACAATTTTACATTCTGTTACTAAACAAATTTCAACAACCACTAAACCCAAATGCTGTTTAAAAGACTGTCTAGGTTTAATACCAGACAGCAACTAAGTACTGCTGAGTTGTTTGCTCAGTCCACACACCACCACCCCTGGTGGGATGTGGAGGAGAATTAGGAAAAAAAATTTGTTAAAACCTGTAGGTTGTAAAAGGAACAGTTTAATGATTGAATAATAATAATAGTAGTAGTAGTGGTAAAATCAGTAACATAATTGTAATGAAAAGGGAGACAACAATAGGAGAGAGAGAAATAAAATGCCAAAAAAGGCAAGTGATGCACAGAACAAGGTCTTACCACCTGCTGACCAATATCCAGCTTATCCCCATGCAGCGAATTGGGCCCTCCCAGCCAACTTCACCCAGTTTATATATTGGGCATGACGTTCTAGGTATGGAGTGACAGGATCATAGAATGATTTGGGTTAAAAAGGACTCAAAAATTATTGACTACCTCTACCTCATCACTACTGCTATGGGCCTTCCACTAGACCTGGTTGCTCACAGCCCTATCCAGTTTAGCCTTGAAAGCCTCCAGGGATGGGGCATTCATGGCTTCTCTCAACAACTGTTTCCAGTGCCTCACCACCCTCACAATAAAGAATTTTTTCCGAAAAACCGGTCTAAACCTGCTCTCTATGAGTTGAAGTCTGTTACCCTAGTCCCATCCCTACATGCTATTGTTAAAATACAGAGTATACCTTTAGCTAATTAGGTCCACTCTCCTGATTATGCTTCCTCCCAGACTCTTGTGCACCTACTCATTGGCAGAGCATGGGACACTAAAATATCCTTCATTTGGGGTATGCACTAACTAACAACAACTAAAGCGTACGTGTATTATCAGCATTATTATCTTACTATATCAAAACCACAGCAGTATACTGGCTGCGAGGAAGAAAGATAACTATTCCAGTCAGTGCCATACCAGGACATACTTGAGCTGAATCTAAGTTTGCTTATGCATCAGAAATGTAATGAAATTTATACTGAACACAGAGGGCCTTTATCTGCAAAAATATACGAAAAAGTATTCTGAGAGTAACTTCAAGAAGCAGTTTTAGAAGTTTACAGAAGCTGCCTGCAAAATTGTTCTAATGGTCTCCAAAGAACTGCTGACTGAAAGCACAAAAAATATGTCAAATTACTCAGTTTTACAAAACTATGTATATTAAAAAACCATAAAAAATATTGAACTATTCCTGCAACTTGTGTTTACAAGTTATAAACTCATGGGACAGGTAGAAATGTTATTACCAGGAATTATAATTCCTTATCATAACTTATGCAGCATCAGTAAAAGAAAAATTTGCTAGAGGACACCAAATACGATCCCGTTATACATTGGTGTCTTGTTCTTATTTGAATAAAGTTTGCATCTCAGATTGTTTAATCTTTCTTAAATTTGAGAACTGGAGGGGGTTGGTATGGGCTGTGGAAGGTACCAGCAGGTGCTGGAAAACCTTGCAGGAATTTTAGAAATGAGTAGATTATTATTATTTCATTTTGAGATTTTTTTTACACTTTAAAGGGGATATGGCTGTGTGAATATGTGACAAAATTTTTACTTTATGAAAGGTGAATGAAAACTTTTTCCTTCTCTCCTTATAAGACTTACTGGAACTGGAGAAAGATAGGGTTTCTTTGAATCTCCTGAAGTATTTTTGTTCTTTGGGGGGATTCTTCAGCCTCCTTACTACTTACGATACTTCCAGTAAGCTCACCACTTCTATATGAAGTACACTAGTGAATCAGATGGGTGGTTCATCTAGCCCAGCAACCAGAGGCTATTTAGGGGAAGCGCATCAGCCTTGTCTCTTTCCAAAGTCTCTGTCTTCCCCCACTATCCAGAATTACATCTAGGATGTTAGAAGTACAATTTTGCCTAGTCCTAGCCATTTATAGACCAGTTGCTTGTGAATTTATTGAATACCTTTGTGACCAGACTGACACTGCTTGCCTCTTGCAGACACAGGATTAAGAAGTCCTTTCTGCATACAAAAGTACATTACCAATTTCATCTGTCTGTAACCTATGCCTTAAGAGACTACTCCCAGCTTTAGTGTTGCAGAATTTTGTCAATAATAGTTTTCACTCATTTTATGGTTGTGAAACACAACCAAGCCTACCCTCAGTGTTCTCTTTAGAAGTAAGCAGTCTTTACCTGCTTAATATGCTCATTCTCTTTGTTTTCTTAGTTGTCCTTCTCTTAACAGCCTCTAATTCCACTGCATCTTTTTTGAGATGTACCAGGGTACTTGAGATGTGGGTGTACCAAAGTTTTATTTATAGTTTGAAAAGGATACTTGCTTTTACATTTCAACTGCTTTTTTTATCATTGCTGGTGCGTGTTCAGGCAATGATGTTTAGAGAGAGCTGTGTCAACTGAAGGATCTCTAGAGCTGTAACTTCTACTTCCAGATTCAACATTATAAAGCTGTAATTAAGATTTATTTTCTCTGAATGTGTTATCTTTCTTAAACATCTGTCTTGAATTGAAAGATAAGTGCTAAGGAAAGCAGGAGCCTTTCTTAGAATGGAGAATATGACCCCCTTCCCTCTGAATTATTCTAACTTTGAAATTAAGGGTAATTCAGACAAAGAGATGAGAAGAGAAATAACAGTTCTTTCTGGTATGTATGAGTGTAGCAGGGCAAAGAAACATCAACACCAGCGGCATTGACGGCACACAGAGCCGGGCCCGGCACGGCCTCCTCAGCACTTCCCCTGGCTGCAGTTCCGGGCACAGCCGGCGGGGGCGCTGCCGGCTCCCGGCCGGGCGGGGCGTGCGATGGCTGCCCCGCGGCGGCAGGGGGCGCTGTGCCGCGCGGCCGGCGGCTCCCTCAGGCCGTGATGGCGGGCGCGGCCGGCCGGAGGGGTGGAAGGAGCTGCCTTTGCAAACAAACCCCCGGCGGTGCCCCGCCGGATGGCGAGAGGAGCTGCGGCAGGAACCTCGGAGCGGCGGCTGGGACGGCAGGGAGGGCTCACCCGGGGCAGCGGGCAAGAGGCGGCAGAAACTGCGCGGCTGTAGCTGGGGCCGAAGGGTTCCCGGGGAGACGTGCCCTCCGGGTAGGGGGAGAGGCTCGGGGTACCGGTCTTTTACCCTGAGGCACCCGAACAGATGGCAAGGGCCCTTTCCCGTGCGGCAGGCTGCCAGTAAGGTCGGTCCCGGTTCAGTGGCTGCTCTCACGAGCAAAGGCTCACCCACAGCACAAGAAGCAGGGCAGGGCTGGGCTCCGGCGGTGGAAGCAGCGAGTTCCCTCACAAGCAGAAGCTCGACCACCCCCCTCCGAGACCAGACCGAGAGAGCAAGAGACCCAGGAGCTGTGCCTGGCCCCTTTCTCCCCAGCCCAATTCTCGCTGTTTCTCTGCCCCTCCAAGGGAAACCCCCAGCCCCCACAGTAAAGGTAGCTTGCAGTCCTCCCGCTTCTCCATACTTAGGTCTTTTGTCTCTCTTAAGTACTGATCGTTATTGTTTCTTAGCAACAAAAATGGGAGAAAATTCCCTAAGAGAAAGAAAACAAAAGGAAGAAATCCTAAACCCCAACAGTGTTGAATCTCATCTGCTACTTTTTTCTGTACTCCCATATTTTTGGGATGACTTTTGGAGTCATGTAACTACCCAAAAAGCTGTCTTGTCAGAGGATCAGATGGCAGATTCAGTGTAATATAGTGTTACTAAACACTAGGCTCAAGATGTTCTGTAAGTTTGTAGCTAATGTTGTGAAAGGCCTGTATAATAAAAGAAAACATGCTTTTCTTTCCCGATGCCCTACTTCATTGATACTTGTTTGCATGCAGTCTTCTTGTACGGATGATTACAATATTTCACAATTTTCACTGTTTAGCTGTGAGTTTATCTTGCACCTAATTTTTGTCTAGCGTCCTGGTACCGTGATAATTCTCAGTGCACATGTGCTAGTTCTCTTCCAACCTCTAATCTGGAGTGAACCAGACAACCTGCCTTGTACAGAAAACATGAGCTCCTGTGTCTGGTTCTTGAAGAGGCCTGAGTTGCACCGTTTTGTCTGTCACTGCTTGGACTGTCCTTTATTTTAGTAAGCATCATACTTTCATATTCTTGTGCATGTGTGTGGTGCTAGACCCAGTCCTGTGCAAAACACACAATATGAGTGGCTGATCCCAAGCACCGCCAGCTTTGCTCTGCAGATCTCTCTTCACAAGGAGTGTGCTACTTGCGACCACAGGCACAGCTGAGGGACCTGAGCTAAGCACTAAAGTGCTGTACATCCAAGCAATATGCCATGAAAGATGCTATTTCAGGGCAGTTGTGAACATGAACCAGCCCCATACCAGTTGTCTTAGGGTTTCTGTCCATAATGTAATCTGAAAGGTACAGAAGGGATTTTTAGGACATTTTCTCTTAGATCCTAGTACTTCCTGATGCTTGAGAATGAAGATGTTGGTCATGGGTTATGCCATGGCTCAGTAAGACCATAACACAATCTACCTTGACAGCAAATGCCTGAGTTCCTTCCCCTCTCCATCACAAAGAGAAAGACTGTGGTACCCCAACAACAGTACCAGCATAAGTGAATAAAAATGATTTTAGGCCATGGAGCAACTGGCCATCACATTAATATCAATCTCAGAGGAGATTACAGCTCACCCTGCTTGATCTTGTACTAAAATAAATGGGAATATTGCAAGTCTAGTTGAATAATTCTAGGAATGTATGGTACTTTGACTAAAAATAGTAGCAAACAGTGGAGGACAGATACTGAAGTGCTTCTAGTCTCTGTGTCCCAAACTGGTGTGACAGAGATAAAGCAGGTTAGCATGATGTTGAATCCTGGAGATGAGTGTTGGGTGACCTGAGTTTGGCTCTGCCAGGGCATCAGGATAGGAGAGGCTTTGTGCAGCACTGCCAGTATTGACCATTTTGTGAAGGTAAGCCATGAGTTGCTCTGAGTTTAATAAACTGTTTAGTAGAGTATGAAAAATGGTTCAGATAAAGTTTGAAACAAGAAAGTGTGCTTAAGACAGGTCATGATAGCGTACTAGTAATTTGTAATTAACATGCCTCCTGGGTTCAGTTTTGGGACTGGCTGGCTAGTTTTTTTCATTCATTAAGGTTATTAATTCCTGGTCTCAACACAGGAAGTAACACTGCTTTTGAGAAGCTTCATTACTTCATTAGAGTGATTTTCATCTATCTGGAGATGTATGTCATGCCGGAAGATTAAGAGGCATGGAGCAAAACAAATGGGGTAAAAGTGGCACATAGTGAGCTTGATATTGCTATAGAGTAGGGATCATAAACTGTAAATAACAGGTGTAAAACCTTCATATTTTAGCTAGTCATGAAGTAAGTGTGGACAGGGTGAAGTGCCAAGAAGAAAAGTAAGTGCCATTTCAGAATTACAGTTATTTGGCAATGAGTTCTCCTGTAGAAAGTGATCTGGTGCTTCTCTGGGACATTTCATCTCTTGGTTGATGGTGTTGGAAAAGCAGATACTCTTAAAGGATTGAAACAGGTAGAGATAGTGCTTGTACAGGTGTGTTTGTACAAGCCATAGAAGACAGCATAGAGTACTAAATTGTGAACACCTGAAATCTTTAAATATGTTTGTATATGTTGACATCAAAGTGCTAGTTTTCAAACATTTCAAAGTGAAATGTTTTCAGTTTATTGAAAATTTTTTAGGGGGCTTAAAACAGCATGTATTAGATACGACTTGAAGGCACTTCCTTTTGAATTAACTTTTCCTCTGGGTAAGTTAGTCTCACTCACTCTTAAAAATGATAGGATGACTGTGATGGTACAGCTGAGATAACTTGATGGTAAATATCAAGATATTGTCCATCTGTTGACATCATAATTGGACATTTCGTTATGAATTCAGCTGCTTTAGTAACATGTATCCTTTTCCTTTCTGACACTGGCTTCTCCAGAGGCATTATGTAAACTTCCCAGGGCTACCATGATGGGATGCTATTGAAAAGCTTTTGTGAAGCCAGTGGTATGACTGCCCTTGATTTCATTGGCAGTTGAAGCTTCTGAAAGCAAATAAAGACAAGATGTTTTAAGCAGAGCTTTTTAATGTAAAATAATGCCCTTTGAAATCTACATAAAAGGATATTAACAACCCACCCCCAAAAGAGACTGGACTTGCCTTGAAGGGAAATAAAAAGCAAAGTGTTCCTCTAACTAGGGAAACCACAGAAAACTTGTTTTGGGTGCAAAGGGGAATTTTAGAGATCCGTCTGCAAAATGAAACTTCAGCAGAAAAATCCACCAAATCACAACATGACAAGACTGGAGATAGAAAATTATAAGAGAAGGAAAAACCGTGACAGGAATGTGGGTATGCAGCTCTTGGCAACTTCTTTAGAGAAGGTGCTTCAGTATGGACAGCTAACAAGTTCTGCTAGTCTGAGTTTGATGAGTTCACAGTGGAGGAACTTGTTAGTGTTGGATGGATGGGGAACTAAAAAGTCACTTACATCCTGTTTGTTCTGTAACGAACTTTAAATGTACTATTTGTATTTTGAAGATAAATGTTATACACAGTACAGTGACATGTCTGTGTGTTGTTTATTTCTCCCCTCCTCATTTTTTTGTGGACAGTCAGTATTATTGGTGAAATCTGTTTTCATAAAGTGCTATGTTTGATAGGTACTTGCATGGAAATTACCTAGGTATCTAGTTTGGGATATTTCTGAGTTTGGTAGCTTTTTATATAGGAGCAAGAGTAGATTAAGTTGTATTTTAATTAAACTTTAATTAAATTTTAATTATGCTGGAACATACAGGCAGAAGTGGGAAACTTTATTTGGATAGTACTACTTTCTCTTTTCGAAATTCCTGTCTGTTACATTGTAGATGTTTGTAGACATGATAAGTTGTGGTTGTAACATCTGTATTGTATGAAGGACTTGAGTATTCCTGTGATAATTTAAATAATATAACAAAATGAGTTGGTAGCATCTAGGGATCATTGATAAAAATAAATGTTAACATATGTATTTATTTAAATTATATGTTATTTCTAGTATTTAAGAACTTGCTTTAGAAATATGGTATGGACTGCTTGTTTAATGTCTATTTGATGCTGTTACAACACTGTAACTAAGGTAACAAACAAGACAATATGGAAAGCTGGCAAAGCTGAAATAAATTTGTATGATTAAGTAAAACAGAAGTAGTAGATATAATGAAAGTAAAATACTATATCCACTGGTTTGTGGATAAATGAAATTGTAAAATAAAAAAAAAAAATTGTAAAATTAAATCAAATATATTTGGTGTCGTGGAGAAAGTAGCATCAATCAGCAGTAACTGCTGTTTTTTCCTTGAGGGGTGAGCAGCAGGACTGTCTGTGTAGTGCAGGGAGGGCTATGACAAGCAATGATTTGTGTGAATAGGAATGTCCCCATAGTTGACACTGGTGGAGACACCAAGCCAGGAATTCTCTTTTTCCTTGGGATTCCTTCCTTAAAGTTGGCTACAGGCATTATTTGGTGATTTTTTTTTTTTTCCTCCTTGAGCTCTGTGAGAGCAGGAAAGCTCTTCCACCAGAGTTGCCAGGACTGGAACTTGTAGCACAGAAGATAATTTTCTGGACTACAGTAATTCTATATGATATGTGTTACTTCTGTATTTGCAGTCTCATGCTTCTCCTAAATGTATTTTTGTGTTATATATATATATATATATATATATATATATATTATATACACATATATACGTGTGTGTGTGTTACTTTGACCCGCCCACAGAAGTGAGCTGGCTGTTTTTGAGATTAGCATTTTATTGGACCAATGAGAAAGTGTTTAATTTCTGGGTGTTACTACCTTTCAAAGGAAGGAAGCCCGGGAAGATTCCTTTTTGTTTCTGGCTATCAGAGAGAGAACACCTCTCCCCATTCGGCCAGGGCCGAGTGGGGACAGGGGAGGAAGGCCACACGGAAAGGTAGGGCTCAGCTGCTTCTGAGAACATCTGCCGATACAGAGTTCTGCTCTGCTGCTGGCCCGGGCCGGGCTCTGCCTCTGCTGTAGCCCTGCACAGAGAATCAGTGCTGCTGGCCCGGTCCACCCTGATAGGACCGAGGGGTGGAAAAGGGAATTTAAGGATTTGTTTAACTGATTCTCCCAGCTGCAAAAGACCAGCAGTGGCTGCCTTTTGCACTCAGGCACTTTGAGATCTGTCTTCTCCTCCCGGTAAGTCTTTGAAATATGACACTATATACTGCTTAGGCCTGGCCTAGATCCTGGCACAACTCCAGCACAGCTGAAATCCCTCAGGTGAATGCCTTGACCCAGTCTCTGCTTTTGTTAACTCTTTCAGTGCATGAATGCACAAACGAGACCTAAAAAATTTCCATCTTCTCTCAAGCAACAGAAAATTAGAGTGAAGGCATGTAGAGAGACCACATGAAGGTATCAAGGTCAGTCAAGAACAAGTAAAAGTCCAGATGGAAGGAGTATGGGGAGCAGCTTTTAAGCTGAAAAGACTTGTAAACTATGGTGATTTGCTATAGTAAATTGAGATATTTCCTTTAAATCACAGAGATGTATGGGGAGATAGAGAGTTCAAATTGTACACCTGAGCAAAGGAATGAAATGTTGATGGGGCTGTGATTCCATGAGAAATTGAACAGAGAGATGAAGTAATACTCTTTGCTCTGGAAAGACAAAGTGAATCTCTGTTCCTTGAGATGAAAGTAATCTCAAAAATTGATAAAGAGAACCTTTGTTTTGAACAGTTTATCTTTAAATTTATCTTTAAAATAAACCCCATACATCGATGTGGCCCAGAGGCACAACTGTGAACATGGAGGAGTTTCATGAACGCATATCTTCTGGGTGGCTGCTGTTCATGAAGATTGGATCCAAGAGAGAACTGTTTTCTTACGGGGGAATTTTCCACAGGAAATGAGAGGTGCTTCCCTCCCTAAGTGAACTGAAAAAAGACTAGGTGGAAAACTGACTGAGATTTCTGAGTGTTGTTTTCTTTACATTGTTGGTTAAGAGGAGAGAAGGAAGGTGTGGGGAAGGAGGGGGAGTGTTTTGAAGGTTTCATTCTCATTCTTGTTTTTTTTTCCCTTTTAGTGTTAGTTAATAAAGTCTTATTACATTTAAGCTTAAGCCTGCTTTGCTCTTGATTGGGAAATTTCAAATTGGCAAACCCAAACCAGAACACAAATTGGTGTTTCCTTCTGTTTTCAAATCGAAACCATGACAATGTGTAACTTGGAGTCTATATTACTTAAAAGAGAATGAAGAAAATGGTACTTTTCACAATTTTAATTTTTGACTATCAGTTGACAGAGAGTGAAGTCATGTTCAGGTGTCTCTAGATGAGGTGACATTCCCATTAGTCGCTCATGAACATGAATAGGAAAATTATGGCTATTTCACAAATGTGTATTATAATCTTTTAAGGCATAAGTAGCTTCTGTTGCCACAGTCATTCTCAGCAAGACTATAGTAGGTGTGAAATTGTAGTTATATTTTTACATTCACCAAATATGTTGATGCACTTAAAAAAACTAGGTGCTTGGCTGATGGTCCACTGTTAGAGCTAATATAACAAGTTTGTGCTCCTGAAGATGTGGCAAGTACAAGGGATATATTGTGAGCACACCATGAGCCAAAGTGAGGTCTCTTAACATTGTCATAGCCTGGTCCTGCTAAAAACAGTTGCCTGTGTTTGGGCTGCCAAGACTTAAACTGTATGGTGGTCATAATGTAACGCTGTGTGGTATGTCCTCCTACTGTTTTGAGGGTGGATTGAGAGGATCATAGTGGAAATTAAGAACCTCTCTTCTCCATAGCGCAACAGCCCAATCCAGAGCCTGAGTGTAAATTTTTAATCAGTTCGTCTCAAAACTATTTCTAAGATTTCAATTAGCTTGTGCATGAGATGTGTGAGTACAATGTTTTTTGGGGCAGACACTCTTCAGTTATGGAAGAGTAAAAGGGTGGGGAAGAATGCGGTCCACCTCTGTTTTTTGAGTCACTTGGGAAAATACAGAGGAGTTTGTCACATGTCTGCCACTGCTGTAGTCCAGACTGTAATTTAGACACCAACTTATATTTCACACTGATAACTTAACATTTCTGAAAAGTAGTAGGAAGATGGAAGGGCCATGGGTTTATTATTCTGATCTCTGCTTCAAAATTGTAGTGGTTTGCTTAGAGGTAAGATCTATGTACACTTGGTAGTTGTAGTGGGTTGGCACTGCTACCTAGGCTAGGTGTTAATGACAGCGTTTGATTTAGCCTTGGTTATTTGCTTTCACTGCTCTTCCTGAACCTTTTTGTGCACTAATAGCTGCCCTAAGAACTATATCAATAGAGGATATTTATATTGTATGTCTACAGATCAGATCAGTATCCTTGCTTGCTTGTTTGTCAAAAGTTTTATCAGATGGCTAGGAAGAAAGGGAATGGGAGTTGATGTTTTTCACTTGATTAGAGTGAGAATATTGTAATGTCTGTGCATTTAAGGTAATTGTAAAGTGTTGGCATCACACATTTTTCTGTTGTACTGCTGTACTGGTAGCAGTACTTTTGAATGCAGCAGTATTTTCTGGTCACTTGAGGTGTCACATTCTGTATGACAGAACATACTGACCCGAAGAATTGCTTTTTCAAATAGCTTCTCCAGTTTTGAGCCCCATAGAATCATAGAATGTACTAAGTTAGAAGGGACCTGTCAGGATTATCAAGTCCAACCACTGGCCCCAAACGGATAAGAGTCATAGCATATGCCTGAGTGTGTTGTCCAAACATGTCTTAAACTCAGACAGGCTTGCTGCTGTGATGGGGAGCCCTACAGAAACGGAACAACTTCTTAGGAAAAAAAAAGTTGCTTGTGATCTGAATTCTAATCATATGAAATCACTTGAAATTAGGGAAATGCCAAGTGAAGAGTTGTTGTATCAGCTGTACTTCTCTTGTTCTTAAAGTGTGCATCTTCTTGAATTATTTGTTACTTCTTCAATTTACAATTTTGGTTCATGTTTACGTGGACATGCATACATGTCAAATTTTGATACCAGCTCTAGAAAGTGCACCAGAAATTAGGGTTATTGCACTGAAACACTCTCTGCAGATTGGCTCTAATGCTTTAGCATTTGTAGCTTGGTCTTGCTTTATATGCTAGACGAGGTTTATGCCAGCCTAATTGGTTTGTGGCGTTCCTGAATTTCCCAGCTGCTGTATTCAGCTGTGTACTAGAAAAATATAATGGAATACTGTTTCCAGAAAGCAAAAGGCAATTGTAAAGATGTAAGTGCTTTATCTGGCACTTCAATAGCGTGTAAACTTTTAGTAACACAAATTTTTAGGAACAAATTGTATGTGTACATTACCAGTTTAGACACTGTATTGAACATTTTCTGTTTAAGCTCAGGCTATTTGGAAGAGGCTCATAACTTTTATTTTTCTTAGTATGTGAGGTTTTGTGGTTTTAATTCAGCCCTGACTTTCTTGGCCGGGGAAAGGATGAAATCTGGCACAGACGGAAGATTTATTGTGATTCTTTTGTTACAGCATGCTGGCTTACTGTGTTTGTTAGAGTGTGGTGTATTTTCTGTTCATTCATCAGCATGCTTTGATCTCTTTTCACTTGTTATGGCAAAAATGAAACCTTTTTTAAATATTACTTGTTCTCTTTCAAAAGTAACAGAGCACAGAAACACATAGTAGGACTTTTATGATGGCTCTGAGTATTCGCAGCTGAAACCTCTGACGCTGTCACAGGTTTCAGCTGCTAGTAGTGGTTTTCTTAAAAAATTTAAAATTTGGTAAACATAGTAGGTATTATTGTAGTATTGTATATTGTTTTACTAAACAGATATTTTTCATATGTTGTGTTTTCTCTTGATTCTGAATTGACAGCTGGGACAAGCCTTAAAAAAGCAGAAGAAGATTATGCCAATGTAAGCTTAAATTCCCAGTTCCCAGAATTTTTGTGTCCTTGCCTCAGCACGCTCATTGCAGAAATGGCAGGAGTGGCATTACTACAGGAAGATAGCAGCTTCTATTGCTACTTTGCTGAAGGACCAGATAGCTCATTGAAAGAGTTCTGCAAGGGTGTTCTTGAACTAAATTAAGTCCCTAGAGGTCATTAAATGCTGAAATATTAATGGAGAGGTGTATTGAGGATGGTGAGAATGGTGCTCAGGAAGCACAAATGGAAGGGTTTGTTCAGAAAAAGCATGGGTCAGGGAAATAAGAACAAGAGAATGCCAGATGACAGAAACCAAGTGAAGCAAAAAGGGGAGGCTCTTTATTTAGAATGTTAGAAAACTACTCAACTTGCTTTAGCATGGGAGCAACAGTTATGCTTTGGGCCAGGAGAAACATGGAGGTTGTAAATGCAGGTGTACTGTGTGTTGTCGGGGAGGTGAGTGTTGCCAATGTGAAAATGATGCTGCCCAGGACTGCCAGCTGCTCTGTGAGCTCCATGAGAACTACACCTTGCCTGAGCTGTAGCTAGTCTCTTCCTCTACACACTGTGTGACAGTGCAGGGATTTGCTGTTACCTTCTGTGATGCTTCCATGTATTCTCCCTTCTTACTGAATCTTATCTAGATCTGAATGTTTAGGCAGCCTTTGTAATAAAAGAAATATTAAAGGTGCATGTTTATTACTCTCAGTGGTAGCTGAGTTAATTTGGGTTATCATTCAAGGTTTTTCTTTCTTTTTGTCCCTCTGCAGGTCCTAGAAGGCTTAGATTGTAAAGCCCCCCCTTTTTTTTTTGTTTTTGGAAAACTGTCAAATTGTGACTGAAGTGGCTAAAACAAAAAGTTGAGACAATCAATGGAGCAGAACACTGAAGGGGATTTGTGGGGCCAGTAGCTCTAGAAAAGAAGAGAAAATGCAAGGCAGAGAAGGCCTAAAGCATGTGTGCTAACTGTGCTGTGTTTTAACGCTCAGCAGGTGCCCAGTAGCAGCAGCAGCGTATACACAACTGCTCCAGGATGATCACTCATACTTTGGGAGCTGCACATAGTCCTAAGGGGTGGCTTGTGGCAGGTGGAGCAAAGGATTGCTTATTCATAGTATGGACCCTTGTTACAGGAGGGGGTGCGAGGAGCAGTTGCTTTGGGTTTGTGTCCTTTAGAAACCTTAGTTCTTGGTACTTTAGGGCAAAGCACGGATGTGAAATCAATGTGACTCTTGGGTGTCCTTTTGTGTCAGTGCATGGCTATCATGCTCATCTAGTTGCTCTTCTGTACTGTGCACAGGAAAGAGGACATAAAACAATAGCAGTGTACTATATATTTTAGAAGAAAAATCCTTATTCCTATTTTTCCTTTCCTTACTCCTGAAAATTTACTGGTTTTATCTTACTCTATGGGGTCCGGCTTCCTTTGGGTCTTGCACTGGAGAAGTCAGTGCAAAAGCACCTTAACTCAAGCTCAGCAGTTGGTCTAAGTAGCTCTTTCTAAAATAATGCTTAGTGTTATTCCAGTTTAATTTTAGTTGGACTACCACCAACCTATAAAAAATGAGTATCAGAAAACAATTTCAAAGGGCTTAATTTCAGTGTTGAGCTGTGTAAAGTTTTATCAGCCTAGTAGGGGGACAAACAAGCCTTTGTGAAGTGCACCTAAGGGACCTTTAGTACCTTTGGGAATCTTCTGGTATTGGAGTTTTCTGTTCTCAGAGTGTAAGTGGTGTGGCTTTCCTGAGAAGTTCTGTTTAATTACCACTCAATTTTCTCTTCAGTGTGCTTTTCACTTCGATACTGACTGTCCCATTAGAGCCTCCATTGGTGGGTCAGGTCTGAGCCATTTCACACTGTGTGGCCTGCAATCACCTATTTATCACCTCATTTTTTCAACCATCTTCTTCCTACCTCTCTCTATATCTCAGTGCAGGGATGAAAGTATGTTCTGGAAATTTTTTCCACCAGTTATTAAATCATCACTTGTGTTTGCTTTCTAGGCCGAATTCATCAAGCCATGGTGACATCTCTAAATGAAGACAATGAAAGTGTAACTGTTGAATGGATTGAAAATGGAGATACTAAAGGGAAAGAGGTAAGCTTGTTTATTCAGAACTTTAAAAAAACCATATGTAATCTATGTGAATATTACTTGGAATTTGTTCTGGAAACAAAAATGAGACATAAATCTTAATTTACTTCATAGTTCTTTGGTTACAGACTGTTTTGTAAGGAAAGCATTGAGCAAATTCTGTTTTCTGTAGTAAATTTGAATCCTGGAGCTCTGTATCGTAGTTTTTAGGCAGTTGTTTTCATCTGTTGATTTGGAACCAGATTACAAAGGCTGACTTTGTTATCCAATTCTTACAAGTAGAAAAATCAAATTTTTAAGAGGGAGAATGACACACAGTTCACACAGGAAACCAGCAGGAGAGCTAAACTAGAAATTTTCTTGTGTTTGTATATCTTGAGGAATTTAACTGCCAGTTTGTTTGCTTATTCACTTTTTCTTGGCAGCAATTTTCAAGCCTTACTGTCCTTATGAAACTGTGTCAATGTTAGTGTAACAATTTCCTCCTTGCATCTTCCTTTAAATTTTGGACAATGTTAGCCAGTTTCAGTTTGGAGAAGCATATCAGAAATAATTGCACTTTACTGGTTTTGTGAAAACACAGGAAAAAGAAAAAAAAAGCCATGAGAAAGTCCTGGTGATTTGATCAGCTGAAGAAACACAGAATCTATACAGCACTGAGGTCTTTGAAAGCTTCAGCCAAGAGAAATAGAAGTCTATAGAGACCAAAGCTCTTAAACATTTTAACAAAATCATATTTTTAAGATTCTGCCCCTCTTCCCTTACATTTTACAGCAGTTCGAATGACACTCAGTAATACCTTAAAAGAAAAAAATTATAAATTTAACATGGTTTCAGCTATGGTTGGTTTTTTTTGGGTCTTTGCAATTTGTTTCTTTTGCACTGTGTGGGAAATTTAAGATAACTGAGATCTTCTTTGTTTTATTTTACAGAATGTCTAACATATTTGGCAGTAATTGTCAAATTACTGCAATAATACTCACTATTTCTCTTTTAGTTTGATCACCTTACAGAATTATACTATCTATTGGTCATTTTTAATTCATCCCTTTTCTGAATGATGTATTGTCCAATAATACAAAGACCAAAGATTAGTCTGTTTTTAGTGAACAGAAAATAATTCAGATCTTTGAATGAAAAAATTGTGGGGTAAAACCACTAAATACATTTACTGTTCATAGTCAAACATACAGGAGATAAAGAGAGGATTTATGTCAAGTGTCATTAAAATGTTTTATGTTCTTTCTCACAGATTGATTTAGAGAGCATATTTTCACTTAACCCAGATCTTGCACCTGATGAAGATATTGAACCTGGCCCTGAGACACTACCACCACCTGCTTCATCCGCCAAAGTAAACAAAATTGTGAAGGTTGGTAATATTTATACAACATATTCATGGTAACTTTACAGTGGCTCTGCTTTGTACATGATGTTATCCTTTATGCTTATATTAACTTTTGTGTATGTGGTGCTGTTTCATAATTGTGTTCTTTTTCCTGTAGTGAATAGGAATTTCTAAATTTTAAGAACAGGTGTGGCAGAGAGGGAGTTGGGAACTAATATTTGTATAACTAAGTGTCTTAATGGAGGATAAAGAAAAGATTTGGAGTTTTCTGAAACATGACATACAGTTCAATCAGCCTTCACCCCTTCACTTTTCATGGTGGGATTTGGCAGCAATAAGATCTCTTTTGTTCGTGTCATGTTATTCTCATTCACTGGAAAGAAGCAGAGGTGGGGCTGCAGTTTATGCTTTCAATAATATGGTGATCAAATAAGAGAGACTTCTTTTTTTATAGAGCCGGCGAACTGTGCTGCCTTCTAAGAATGAACCTCCTGCCAGAGATAATAGAGGTAAATGTTGTCTCTTTCCATTTCAATTAAGTAAAAAATATGGCAACATTTTAACCTCCTGTTTTTCTAGTATTCTTTAATAGGCATTTCTCATTTGATATGTATGCTGGTGACATGTAAAAGAAATGGTATATAATTCCTAGAATTATTCTTATGTGTATTTAGGAATTCATACTGTACAAATAGTATTTATATGCAAGTTTAAGCAATATATCATTTTAAAAGTTAAGCTGAATTAAATGATGGTGCAAGAATTTGAAGATAGTTAATTATGCAATGTTAAATCATGTCTGGACTTTTCATATCTAAGTGTCCTCAGCTTACTTGAGTGTTTCAATATACAATAAGTAGCGTGCTTTGAGTTCTTAACATTTTCAAATTTTTAACTTTTTTTTGTTTACAGCCTGTTGTTTTGCAAAAGTCTGTGTGTGAACAGTCATAAGAATATAAGAATACTTAAGTCCTACAGGATTTTTTATCACTCTACAGTTAATAATGAAAAAATCAGAAAAAAATTGATGAAATACCACAGGAGAATAGTTGAAAAGTATATATTGGATGATACTGATGTAATGCATCTATGACGTGTAAAAGAATAGTTACTGCTCATTTTTAAAATTTTCTCTTCTAGGTTCAACTTAACTAACTTGTACTGATACTAGTGATGATGTTGATTCTTCTTCCAAACATTAATCTAACATTTCTTCAGACTAGATTCCAGTACATCTGTTTAAACTTGGAAAACAAGTGGGCTTGCATATCTTTGCAAGTGATCAGACTCTTCTGATTTGGACCAGTTTTTCCCTTCTGCCATTTGGCTCTGGGGGTATTAAGCAAATTGCAAATACAAGAGTGTTTTGGATTTTTTTCCTACCTAGTGTGGTTTAAATATGAGATGTCTTACTGATGGACTGTCCTCACATCCATACATTTTGTCATTTGTAGTAAATTATCTGTTTGGTATGAAATAACCCTGTAACTTGTATTGTAATGAATACCATGCCTCTTACTGTGCACTGTTGGCCATTTTTCTTTTTGGCCTTATAATTCAGCTTTTCTCAGCACACTGTCTTATTCTGTGTGGTCAATTTATGCTATAAGCTAGATGTCCTATGATATGTGGAATGATTGGGCATTTGTCTCTCCTGTTCGAAACCTGTTTCTGTAGCTGTTTCTGTGTTGTACAGTGAGATGGCCTTCAGTTGGAGTCTCATCTCTGGCTACTGATCAAAGCTGATACCTTCACTTTAGTTCTCCTCTGACACACTCTGTTAGAAGTGTGTGCAGGAAATGGGCCAGCTGAAGCAGAGCTGATTGAAGCAACTATTTGAAAAACAAATTAAAGCATTCAGCTCTCTCACACAGGCTTGCATCCTCACCACTCCCACTGAATTCACTGGAAAAAGACATCACCGCATCCTCAGAAACTGTCATTCTTAGCATGTATAGAATCAATGCATAAGTTTAGATGTATTGATTGTATCTGTATCCCTTCTGGTATAGAGACAAAAAGGCTTGTTTTTTCCACTTACAGTTTGTGCTGCACTTCACTGACTTTAATTTCTATTTCTTGCTCCTTCAGTGATCACAGGTTCAATGGGGTTGGAGCACTTTGTAGAATCTAGAGAATGTGAAACAGTGGGCCTTCTTTTCTTTCTGTTTTTTTTGGGTATAACTACAATATAAATAAAATTAAAGCATGTTATGCTTCAGGACTGCATATATCCAAGTAAACACTTCATTCTGTGCACATAGTAAGTCATACTAATTCTGCAGTATTTAAATATATGCATGTACAGCATTGGTACTTAATAATTATGTTGTGTTAGTATACAGCATTAGGATAAAAAAGTCTTCATAATAGATGTTTTTATTAATAGACTTTCCATGAGTATGGCTCCTCCTCATCCACAGTAAGTTGTTGCGTTTAGGAAGGGGCCTCATTTTTTCATATTAACAAAGCATTTTAGAAATGGGTAGAAAGGTTACTCCTCCATGTCCAGATGAGCTTTTTGCTTTTCCTTTGCAGTGGTTGGTTCTGCACGTGCACGACCTACTCAGCTTCCCGAGCAGTCTTCCTCCTCTCAACTGAATGGTAGTGTTTCAGATATATCTCCAGTTCAAGCTGCAAAAAAGGAATTTGGACCCCCTTGTATGTAAACCGTGTATCAAGGACTCATTCATTCTGGGCATTACATGTACATTCTCTTGGATTATGTTGTTATTCGTAAATGACAAATAGTCTACATGCTCAGTTGTCTGTGAGCGTCCTTGAGGAGCTTTTCAGAAAGCTGTGGCTAAACATATGTTCATTTTCGTTGGACTTGTACTAGTATTTGGAATTTGTTTTTCCCTTATTTTCTTTGGTGGTGTTTAGCTTCTTTTTATTTCAAATTTTTTTTCTTTTATGTCTGGGCTTACTTTTAATTCAAAACAAGAGATCACATGTATCTGTCCAAATATTTTTTCAAGGTCATACATTTTTGTTTGTGTAATTATTGTCCCACTCCCATGGCATTTTTCTAATAAATTTTATGCATTTTAGAAATTTAAATGCCGTAATGATTCTATACTAATCAGATTTGCTCAAAAATATAGTTAATAGTTGATGCATTCTAATTATTAATTAATTAATTTAATTGAAAGTTTACCTTGTAAATATGGAAAATGTTTTAAAATTGCATCTTTTTCATTAAGCACGTAGAAAATCTAACTGTGTAAAAGAGGTTGAAAAATTGCAAGAGAAGCGTGAAAAAAGAAGGTTACAGCAGCAGGAACTTAGAGAAAAGAGAGCTCAGGTTAGTATTTTTAGCTCAACTGGAAATTATATGTCAGCAAGAGAAGTTTGCAGAATTTTACTTTTTTCAGTCTTTAATAATTTTTATGAACTGTGATAATCTTGAAATTAAGAGTTTTCATTCTGTATATAGATTCAATATATTGGTGTTTGGTAGGATTGCTCTCATAACTACTACTTTAGATGGTTTTCCTGCTCTTTTTCTTCCTACAGAAATCACTGCTTTTAATTGCTGTCTTGCTGCATGTTCTTCAGAGAACAACTACTGATGATAGCTATTTCTTAGGGAAAATGTATTTTTGACAATAACCAACCTTTTGACTTTTAGAGAGGTCTCTTACTCTGAAGGAGGTAATACAACATTATGATAAATTGTTCATTATGATTTTGATGCTTTATAGATCTATTTGAGGCTCAAGTTTTTACAGTGACTTCTAGTGTTTATTTCTTTAAACTAATCTGTACATTTGTAATTTCATCATGCAAACAGCTTGGCAGCCAGTTGCTAAAAACTGTCTGAAAGAAATGAAGTTGCTAATCCTTTGAGAAAAATCTCTTAATAGGAAATGACTTTCTGTATCCATGATGTAGAAGCTTTAGCAAAGCTAAGAGTGTAGTCTTGTTGGCAGCCATGCGCATATGTGTTAGTCTCTAAAGAGACAGTACCAGTCTGATTCTGACATGAGAGTTACCACCATCAAGTAAACCATTCATACAATTTACTTTTCATGGTTTAATGATGTTTCCAGGTTGACTTAAAATCACCTATGTGATTTGAATTTGTCTTTTATAATTTACATCTATTTACACAAAACATTAATATGTCTTTTATATGTGAGGAATGACCATTTTTTGCTTCATATATTAAGATGCTTTGAAGTGGTGTTACTTGTAAAATTTTCTTTTTATTGCTCCTATGAATACTCCTCTTGCATCTGAGTCTTAAACTTGTGTATGAGGAAGTTGTTGTGAAATGCAGCAATAATTCACCAAGCACTGATTTCTAGTATGCAAGACCTTTAAACAGGGCTTGAAGAATATTAGGTAAATGATTTCTCCATGATAAACATACTCTTTTTTTTAATGTTATGAAGAAACATTTTGTGAAGACTTACTGTCAGCAGTTTTAGTTCAGTGTAGTCAGAATGAATGACATCAAGGTACATTCAGCTTCCTATCACCAGGACAGTTTTTTCTGAGGTGAGGATTGACTGTGTCAAAGTGCAAAGAATGAACTGTCTCCCTTTCAGTTTAGTAACCCAAATCCAGGGCTTTCTGAGAGTGCCTACACTGTGTCCACAGCCATCTGTGATTCAGAAATTTTATATCATGTTGGGATAGCTGTGCAAAACTTAGTAGGGTCTGAGCCTATCAACATCAATAGCATGTTCTGAAGTTTATTGTAAAACAAGTATTTGCAGGGAGAAGGGATGGGAAGTTCTTTAATCAGCTCTGCAGAAAACAGACTAGGCTCAGGCTCAGCTTATTGCTGCTCCATGCATGGCATCTTACACATCCATTCACTCTGGTACTGATGGCCCAGGTTTAAGGATGGTTTATCTCCTGTGCCTGTGGGGGTCAGCTGTCTTGTCTGTGTTGACCACCTTTCTGGTGGGGTGGGGTGAGGATCAGAAATGGATTTTACTGTGTAAGTGCTTCTCAGGAGTAGCTAAAACATTCATGTATCATCAACTCTGTGTCCAGCACAAATCCAAAACGTAGTTGCATAATACTACATTCTTCTATGGAGAAAATTAACTCTATTCCAGCCAAAACCATCAAAACCTGGATGTTGCCTATTGAGTATCCTTGGGATTACTTCTGCTTTGCTGGGGGGCTTCTACCTTTGGAAGAATTTGCAATGCATCCAAATGTGTATATAAATTAACACAGGACTAATAGTTAAGACCAAGCTGCTTTAACTGGCTTGTATCCAGCTGGACTGTATTTAGAGCAGCTGGGGTTCCTTGCACTGTCCTCTGTGGTGTGTGTTGTATCTGTGTAGTGGAGTATCTGTGCATCTGTCAGAGTGCCATATATGAGATAAGAAAGTGTTGACTATACCTTTCTTCAGTGTGAAGGTGCTGGCAAAGGCAGGAGTAATTTCTCTTTCTTGAGTAGGCTATTTAATGAGTCCTCAATTAATAAGTATTTTCTATTATATTCTGACCAAAATTACATGGGAAGCATATAATTGTTACCTTTATGGTCATTAAATTAGCTACATCATAGTGGAAAAAGGCATTAACTTACATTAAACTTGCAAGAGACATTTCTGGTGTTTTGCAGAAAAAATAAGATTTAAGTTAATGTGTATTTTTTTAATAGATAATTAATTTAGGCCTTTTCTGGAAACAAAAAGTATAATAGAAATACTATTGCTTTCTTTTTCCAAGGATGTTGATGCTACAAACCCAAATTATGAAATTATGTGTATGATAAGAGATTTCAGGGGAAGTTTGGATTATAGACCACTGACAACTGCAGATCCGGTAAGTATACCAGCAGTGTGGAAATGTGTTGTCCTTCTATGTTTTTGCTGTGTGTTCTCATTTTTTTTTCCAATGTATTCTTCTGTCTGTTAATGCAAAAAATAGGTATTTTAATATATATTAGTATTTAGTATAACATGGGTTTATTTTTCCAGTAATTTGTTGATACTGAAATGTGTAGTTTTGGAAGTCCTAGTTTACTTAACTGTTGTTAAGTTATTTAAATATCTTCTTACTATTAAATAATGCCAATATATACTAAGTAGTCACTCAGCCTTTGTATGGTAAATTTTCCTGGGATGCTAAGGGATGTGCACACAAAACCATGAAACTGATTTGAAAAACCCTCTTCAACATAATGATTACTGTTTGATCTTTGAAGGTGATGTGTTCTTTTGGTTTGCAGACAAGTCAGAGGAGTGGAATCCTTAAATGATCAAGACTCAAATTCTATGGAAATCAGAGAATGTGATGATTTCTGTCAATAGAATATCTACCCTGTTAAAGCTGGATTTGCTTGCATAGTCCAATAGTACCCGTTGCTCTGTTGGATTAGATCACTGTCTGCAGGAGGTTTTGTTAACGTACGGTTCTCTCTTTTGGGTTCTTGGTTACTGTGCAGGCACAAGGGGTTTTTACATGTTCAGATGACTCACTGTCTTTGAAATTTCTCTTTGTAGAAATGATTGGTTATTTAATTCAAAAAGACAAGTCAAATAAAGTTAAATGTTTTGTAACTGGAATTGGGGTATATTCACTGAAAGACTTTCCATTGCAGATTGATGAGCACAGGATTTGTGTTTGTGTACGAAAACGACCACTCAATAAGAAAGGTATGATTATTGAAGATTTTGGGTTTTTTTTTGTCTGAAAAGCTGCTTCTTATAGTAACATTATTTGTGTTAAACAACTCTAGAAATACTGATAAAAGGTGAAACTCTTATATTAGACAGTATGTGTGACGAACCTAGAAAATTCATATATTTGTCATAACATGGAGAGAAAAGTAGTTTACCAGCCACAGTTTTATGTATTAGGAGCTGAGGAACAGGAAGAGTGTGGGTTTCTCCCAAGGTCATCTAGGATGTATTTAGTTGATCTGGAAATTAATTCTACTGTAATCACTTCAGTATTCTTACATTTTATTAGGATCAGTGTTATTTCAAAGTATCCTTCAAGTGATCTCCTGAGCAGAGAGTTACCCACTGAAAACTTTCATGCATGTTTTTTGTACATATGTTTTTATACTTCCAAGTGGTCTTGAATCAGACGTCAGTGAAGTATCTTTTGACTCGGTTGGTGCCTAAACATGTCTGAGACATCCTCACAGGGCTAGCGGATTACAGGCAAACAGAAGACTTGTACACCTGGAGTTGTTGCTCAGGACTGGCAAAGCAACCCTAGAGCGTATCAAATGCCCCTAAAAAGCTGTTAGGTACTAAAAGAACTCCCTTACGATTTTTTATTTTATGTGATAAGTTTAAACTGTTTTTCTTACTGCCTGCTCATCAGACTAGAGTCTATATTCAAAGAACCCCCAGAACCAAACAATAGAAAACTGTTCAGCTTTCAATTCCATTTAAATCCTATTCTTCCTAGGAATTTCTTTTACTTTCAGTGGGAGTTTAGGAACACAAAAGCTGACTGGATTTCAGCCTATCTGAATCCAGTGCTGTAATATTCTTTCCTTCTCTTTTTCTTATATTCTGTTCAACTGAAGGACTCACAAGAGCATCACTTTGATGCTGAAGCAACATAGGATGCCATTTATTGTTTTTGTACTGTCAGATGGACACATTGAGGATTATCTGAAGTGGACCCAAAGGAAAATGGGGAAATGTTTTTCCTTCCCCATACATATGTTGATATCAGTATATAGTTAAGTTTTGTCTTATTTTTGACTTTCACATTGCTGCTTCTATTTTTTGTTTTCATTTTTACTTTTATTGTTGGGAAAAATGTCACTTTCTACCTGTGCTGAAGGTGGACAAAGTGAAAATACAGTAAATGAAAAATAAGTTGTTATGGGACACGAGTTGGGATTCAGAAGTAGGATTCAGTTTTGTGAAAGTTGCATATCTTTGGTATTAGTGTTTGGGAACTATTTAAAAAGTAGATCAGAGGTGTTTGTATAAAGATGACTGTCTGAGTTAAAATGAGGTTGATACTTAAAGCTGGTTTACATTTTTAAGAATAAATGGTAGTAAAAAAGGTGTTAACTAAATGATCTATGCAGGGGATTATAATCTAGTACTCACATGATACAATCTCCTGAAAACACTCAGTTCATAAGAAACAGTATATCTCATAAAATCATAGAAAGGTATAAAAGAATTAAAGATTCTAGACTGTAACCCTATGATTAAAAAACATAAAATTGATTTGTTTTGTCATCTCAAAAATGCAGAATTATCACTAAAAACATTGGTTGTTCTCACCATCAGTTGTTCTGTGGGTTGACTTTGCAGGAAGTAGGTGTTCAGAGTGACACTTTGAGATCTTAGTTCAGTGACATGTATTTATAATTGTGAAATGTATGGTGGGTTTCGGAGACATTATTCCTAATTTTCATAAGCAAAGATTGCAGGTTCCCATACCACATACCTGGGAGGAAGTAAATGTCTTACACCAAACAATTTAAAAAAAAAAATCCTCTTCTGGCTGGTTAAACTGAAAAGGTTTTGCTGCAGAGAATTGTCCATTGTACATTTCTTTATGTCACTGTTTCTTACTCTTTATCTGTGATTGCTACAGAATAGTTGCATTTCATTTTATTGAAGTGCAGCTGAAAAATTGATTATACTTTGACTGGAATGTGCATTTCCATTGGTGTGTAATGTAATGCACTGGTAACCATTGTACTGTTCGATCAGGATGTTAAATCATTAAAAGGTTTCTATCTGGTTATATAAAGTCACATCAAATTCTTGAACTGCATGCCTTAAGAAATTTTACATAGAAATGCAAGTAAGACACATTAGTGAATCCTGACTGCACACACAAATGGTCTTTATTTTTGTGCATATTATGGATCACTGGGTTCTTTGTTTTGCTGACTCATTTACCATACAACAATTAGCAGTAAATTGTAGTGCTGTATAGTAATTATAATCTAGGATCTCACTGTTGAAGTCACAGTGATAGGAAGAATCATTATAATTTTCAGCCTATTCTGCTTACAAGATAATCTTCAGAAAGGATTTTACTTTAGAGGAATTATATATTAAAGATATGTACTATACGCTCCAGGAGGAGTACACAAATGAAAATGCCTGTGAGGAGTGAAAGAAAAATTTAAAGAAAATATCAAGATAAAAATTTAAATAAAATATATTAACATAAGGACATTAATTTCTTTGTGGTTTTGAGTTTGACAGTCTAAGCAGTATAGTACTAGCATCTAGTTTCTCCACTAGAGAAGATATTTATAAAAACTCAGAGGATATGGCAGTGAGCTGTACAAGACTATACAATCGCTGAGGAATGAGACCGCAAATCCAAGATTAGTGTTATGGGAGACATGACACATTAGAATGATAGTGCTGTAATTAATGATAATAGTCTTTCTAAACAACTTTGTACCTCTCTTTTTTTTTCTAGCAATTGGTAGGATAAGATGACTAGACTTCCAAAATGAAATCTCTTGTTTAGACAATTACTATCTAGGCATTAGAAGCCCAAATCCATTACAGTGTTGCTAATTGGAGGAGCTGTGTTATCTGAGATGTTATAAGAATGTAAACAATGGGAAAATGTAAAAAATAATGATGCGTTGTTAGTTAAATATATATTTCACTTATTTTATAGAAACTTTAATGAAAGACCTTGATGTAATAACAATTCCTAGTAAAGATGTTGTGATGGTACATGAACCAAAACAAAAGGTGGATTTAACAAGGTACCTAGAAAACCAAACTTTTCGTTTTGATTATGCCTTTGATGACACGGCTCCTAATGAAATGGTTTACAGGTATGTGTATATGCTTTTTTTTGGTGAATCTTTTTTCTCATGTTTTTTCCATACTAATAACTGTTACACTTACATTGGTCTTAGACTGTTCTCTGTGTTGCCAGATGGTATATTGCTACCTCCATTCTTTTACCTGTTTACTTTTGTTTTAACTCTTTATCCCTTATTCTTCACCTGCAATGTCATTTCCACCTCTGTTGACCTCAGTCCTATTCCCAGTCCTCCTCCAAGCCCTGCTGCATTCCAGGCTCTAGCAAGTATCGCTTGCCTCCTCAGCTGCTGATTACTTGAGCCATGTAATCAGTTCTCCATTTGTTTCCAGGTTATTGTCTTATTATTAGTGTGTGTGCAGCACATGAGAAACCTGAGTCATGGCTTTTGGTCACCAGGAAACCTGGAGGAAAAGGAGAGCCCTAGCACCAAAGAGCTTGTAGTATGAATATAGGATGATTAAGAGATGGAGACAAATCAGTCCAGGGTGAGAAAAGAGTACAAATTAAGTGCAGTATTGCCAAGATAACCTGGGCTAACTTGTCTTCTGGAAGCAATCTGCCTGATGTAATGTGAAAGTGTATGGAGCTAAGTTACCTTGCTGAAAACGCCAAATCTTTCTAATTTAAAAACAAACCAGCAGCAAAGACACATAACCTCTTTTAGGCCCAAGGTATTTGGATCTCCATTTTGTCTTTGCTCTTCTGTTTCAGTTCCACTGTTGATATGGAGTAATTCACACAGCACTTTTAAAAGCATGTTTGGAAGTATCTATTTCCCTTGAAAAGTAACTAAATGAAGTACATACAGTAGTGGACAAGGTTAGGCACTGTGATATAATCTTGGTCCGAATCTTGGATTGCATCTAAATACTGTGAAGCTTTTTACAGGAAATATTGATACGAAAACCGAATTTGGTGAAGGTAATTTTTCTTATGATTGGGAAGTGCTTCCCATAGTCTTAAAGAGTATTGACTGAGAAATACCTTATTTCTTATTTTTAATCCACAACTAGGAAGTGAAAGTTAGGACCGTGCCCTGATTGATAGTGGATAACAAAAAAGCCATAGTAAAAGTATTCTTAAAAAGTTGTGAAAATAACACCATTTTCTTTTTATTTTCACAATTTTTTTCAATTTGTCTTATGTTTGTTATAATTAGAGAAGGGAGTGAAAGGAAAATCTTATAAAAGTAATACTAACAAAAGGTTTGTAAACAACAAAACTGTGTCCTTGGAGATTTCTGTCTTTGCTGGTTATCTGCTGGTAGCATCTTTCCTTTCCTTGGTACTGAAGAGCTGTGGGAGAGCTAGCTGGTTGATGATGCATTAAATAATTCTCTTGCTTCACAATCCATTCTTCTAATCTCCCTCCTTCCTTTATTTATCTGTGTGAATGTAATGTTTAATGTGAGGGGTGGTTTTGGCATATAATGTTGTGTTTTTGTACTGAGTTTTCTTTTGGTTTTCTAGTTATGTAATACGTAAATGGCAATACAGGAAATATTTTATGATTATTGTATTCATACTGAAACAGATCTCTAGTCTTTCTCCCTCATATGGCACAGTAATAATCATTACTTGAAGGCAAGTCTGTTTTAAAGACTTCCTTAATAACAGAAGTAAGAGCAAGATAGGTGTCATCCTGTGCTCTAAGCAGAGCCTCAGGGTCATACTGAGGAAAAAAATACTGTCAAGATCCTCCTGTTTTCTCCAATATGCTAAATTTACTGTATATCTATACTGAAAAAATGTTCAGTCCAAGGTAGAAAAGTACCTATTCTATTATTATTATTATTTCCATTATTACTACAGTTATTATTTTGTTTAACCTGTATTTTAAATACTTCTAATACTTAAATTTTTAATAATCCAGAAACCACAACACAGAGTTGCAAATCTTTGTTAATGTTAATTATGAACTAGTTGGAATGGCCTTATGAGTTTTAAAGGAGAACAAGTTTACATTTCTGAAAGACTAAGATTGCAAATAAAAGTTCTCGTAAAATTAAAGTTGGACTCTTTTAACATAGTGTCATTTGGAGTTGTGTAATCCTTTATAAAAATATTTTAAGATATGTTTGTGTTTTTGTCTTACTTTAAAATAGATACATAAGTCCCTTCAAATTCAGTCAAACAGACATAATGGAGTGTGCTTCTAAGGTGGATAGGCTTTGTGAATTTTTCAATTTTTATATAAAGAAAGAACAAACATGAAACATTCCCATATCCTCTTGAGAAGAGAAAAGGTATATACTTAAAAGAAGCAAAGAAAGAAAGACCAAGGCTGTTCAGGAATCATCTAGTGTATTCTTGATGAAAATTCATGATTCAGCTAGACATAGATTCTTTACATAACCCTGGGTTGCTGCTGAATGGCCTGCCCATATTATTTTTATAAGTGATCTTGTATTTGAAAGCAGAATGAAAGAAGGTTGTAGCATCTCAGTGTTTCTGTAATTAATTTTTTCCTTTATTGGTCACTTTTAGGTTATTTATGTATAAACAACTGGAAAAAGTTCAGAAGGAGTTTTGCAGAGAGAATCATCTTCATGTATAACTCTCCATTAGTTTACCCTTTGCTTTTGGAGTTTACAATGAAATAATGGTGATAAGCAGCTGAAGTAGGAACAATAGCTTTGTATTTCTTAAAATAAAATTAGTTATCTAAAAAAAGTAATTATACTTCATATAAGACTTTTGAAGCAGCAAATAGTACCTCAGAGATAAGTAGATTTTTTTTCATTCTTAAGAGCTTGGTTATCCATTATCTTGAGTGCTTTCTTGATGTATATGCATGTTCTCAAAAATTGAGATTTGCAATGTTGTTTGGGCCTCTTGTCTTTCAAATTTAATCTTGGAAGCTGATTTGGGGAGGAAAAAAAAACCTACAGCAGAATTTTACTATTGACAAAACCCCTATCTGCTACACTGTCCTAATTCTATATCTTTTTCTGGCATCTTGAGGGAGCTCCAGACTCCATTTAGTAAGCTGTGTGGTGTTGGATCATTAAAACAAGGAAATCATTGATTTAGAGTTTAAAGGAGGATAATATTGTTGTAAAACAAAGGAGACCTCATAGCTTCTTACTGTTTTTGAAAATTTTAATACTCTAGAGCTGGTACTCTCCTTACTTCCGAAATTAATGTATAAATGTCCTTTGATCTGTCAAAGTAGAGGACCAATTTTGTCACTTCTGGCCTTAACATTTTAATTTTCCTTGTGTTAGTGGCATCTTAAAGTTCTTCAGTTTTTTAAGTACAGGTTTATTTGCATTTAAGGTTTACAGCTCGACCATTAGTGGAGACCATATTTGAAAGGGGAATGGCCACTTGTTTTGCATATGGACAAACAGGCAGTGGGAAAACCCATGTAAGTAGTTCTTCTACAAGTCAGCAATACTCTTTATTTACATGACGCACTTAGATGAGTTCTAAGAAATAAGGAATATATGTGAACTACAGTTCTGTGATTTTTATGGTGCTTTTCTTTTTTTTGCTATTTTTAAAAAAATTTAGACTATGGGTGGCGACTTTTCAGGAAAGAACCAAGATTGTTCAAAAGGCATATATGCACTTGCAGGTGAGACTTCATTGATCAATTGACTTTGGGCAGATCAGTTGAGATAAATAAATTTTCTACTCTGTCATAAAAATGTAACAGTTTACGTACTTTACATTGCAGTGGAGCTTTGGTAACATCAAAAGTTGTCCCTAGATGTGTATCCTTTACATAGTAAATGTGATATATATATATATATATATATATATATAATGTAAGATATAATGTAAATATAGACTACTTAACAAAAATACAGTAACAGATTATTTAACTTTTATCATTTTGGTGTCTTCTGCATCTTCCAGTGTAATGTGGCAGTTTAGATTGCGTTGTTTCAGGCTTGGTTGACTAACCCTCTCTGTCATTCTTGCAAAATATGAGGTGCTGTAAAATAGACTGTTACACATGAATGAATCTTCACTAAATGAAAACACATGATGAGATTTCTTTTTATTCTGGAAATGTATTCACAGCTCGTGATGTCTTTTTAATGCTAAAGAAGCCAAACTATAAGAAGCTAGAACTTCAAGTATATGCAACGTTTTTTGAGATCTACAGTGGTAAAGTAAGTACCTGGTGTTTTTCTGAGAAAGAAGGAGTTTCTTATACACAAAATTTTGAGCTTGTCACATAAAGGATTTTTTCCCTCTTTGTATCAAAAGCTGTGATTCATAGAATTCTTTACATTTCTCTTCCAATCATGCATTTCTGTGGAATGTTTTGTATTCTTTGAAATGGAATTTGGAATAGAATTTGAAACAGGAATTTTTCTAAAGCTTGTCTTGTAACTGTTCTGTTTTCCTCCTACTCTAAGGTTTTTGACTTGTTGAACAGGAAGACAAAATTAAGAGTGTTAGAAGATGGTAAACAGCAAGTCCAGGTGGTGGGATTACAGGAACGGGAAGTCAAATGTGTTGAAGATGTTCTTAAGCTTATTGAAGTAGGCAACAGCTGCAGGTATCTTCCAGCTTACAGCAGTTTTTCATTGTATGTTAAAAAATCAGAACAATGTTTTTTAGGGATATCTTTGTAGTGATGCCTTTTAATATGCAAGGGATTTTTCGATGACGTCTGTAAGTAAAGAATCTACGTACGTTTTAAATAGAGACGTTTAGAGTTCCTCTCTCCTAGAGAGAAATAACTGATTTTTCAAGAGGATGTGAATTGCATGCACTTTGTAAGCAGCTTACTGCCCTAAATTCATATAATTTAAAAACTGGAATGCTGCCAGGTTCTTCATCTCTAAAAGGCCTTGATGCATACTGGCAGAGGTTAAGCACATTTTTTTTTTACTTTTTTTTTAAGACTTCAGTTTCATTGTTTTTAAAATTAGCCTTGAGCATGGGCTGCTGCATGATCAAATAAAAGTGCCATCAGCATTTTTTGTGTAAGCTCTCTGATGTGAAGATCTGATTAAAAGGGAGGCAAAACATTACTAATCTTCCATTTCTGTTCAAAGAGATGGGAAAAGAGGCATAATTGTACTATGTATATCCAGTTGTTAGTGTTCTATGTCTAGTGTCCACAAGTGTATTAGACATGCTGTCAACATGTAAGAAAATACAGGAATCTGCCCTGAAAATCTGTCATTGTGAGGTTAGTGTTTGACACGTATGGTCCTCCACTGGTTAATGTCTTTCTCTACTTGTCTCCTGTTTAAAGGACATCTGGGCAGACATCTGCAAATGCACATTCTTCTCGAAGCCATGCAGTGTTTCAGATTATTCTCAGAAGGAAAGGGAAATTGCATGGTAAATTTTCTCTGATTGATTTGGCTGGCAATGAAAGAGGAGCAGATACTTCGAGTGCCGATAGGCAGACACGACTGGAAGGTGCAGAAATTAACAAGAGCCTTTTAGCACTCAAGGTAACTGATTTGTTTTTCTTGCCTTGGAGTAGGTGGAAGCCTACATATAATAGCAGTGACAAGTAAAATTAGTGGTTTTGCAGGCTTTGCTTGTCTACATTGTCTATTGATATGACAGGTAAAACAATGTATTGATTTTTCCTCTACATGCCTGAGGGAACACTTAGTGAGTCCCAAGTAGAAACAATGCAGAAACATTGTGCTATTACATGTAGTATTTGTAAAATAAAAATGAAAACAACCCAGCAAAACCAACCAACCAACTAACGAAAAACAAAATAAAACCCCAAGAAAACACCCCGAAAACAAAGTTCACATTAAGTCCCCAGTGGTTGAATTTATAGACTTTTTTGATATATATCTAAAATAGGAAGGCAAATTACTTACTTTGATACTCAAGTTATTAAATACTAAGAGGAAGTATTCTTACTATTTTTTAAATAGATAATAAAATCTCACTGTTTTTTAAATAGATAATAAAACTACACTGACAACATATTTACTGCTGTTTATATATTGACTAAATCAAAACAACACCAGCATGTCCAGAAAAAACTAACAATTAAAATAAATCTCAAAAAGTGAAATCCATTTTTGTCAACTCCTCTTCATAAGAAATTGTCTGATACAGTCAGTTCAAAGATTTTCATACATCCAATCCAGGACATATAAACAGAGCTAAGAAATATTACTTAAATATTAATCTGCCTTTTCTGTTTGATGTTTTATAGTGATTAAAAGAGGTTCAGTCTAAATAGGGAAAGGAATTTTTTTATTTCAAACTGGAGAAACAGTAGTTTTGAATGTCTTAGAATTTATCTCTGGTTTTGGTTAGTGTTGCTTAGGTTTACTTCTCATAGCATCCACACGATTTTAATATGAAATATCTGAACCCCAAGATCCGTGTGGTTACTTTTTTATTCCCAGTATAAACTTGGGAGAAGACTGGCATCTGACTAAACAGATCTCACAACACACCATAAAATTGTGATGTATAATGTGTCATTACAAAACTCTATAGTGTGTTGAAAAATAGGAAGCAGCAGTTCCAAAATTTTGGCCTATTCTGATTTAACAACAAAGAAAGCAATTCAGGGACCATTAGATTGATGTTACTACTTATTTCCAAATGTAATTGAATAAAGCTATTTTATTTTGGGGATATGGTTTGATTTTTTTTTCCAGTTTATTTATTTTGTACTGGATAGTGCTCAAACAACCTATTTGGTTAATTTTTATATAACTTGTCTTTTTAATTATAGCAATTGGTTCTGATGCTGCTGTACTAGTGATTTTCATCCAAATTATATGAGGAAGGGGGAAATAAAAATGAATGGAGGTCTTGCAAAGGTCTAAAAGGGGGTACAAGAAGATAGAAGTTTCTCAGTGACGTTTGCCATTTTTCATCTGTCCCAGAAACATTAGACAGCCTTTCCATTTGTATTCAGGAGCCATGAAGTTATTTTCAAGTTCCAGTTGTAATAGTACATTCTGACAAAGCAGCCTTTGTCGCTAATCCAAGATTTGCACTTTCCATCTGGGTATCACTTCTGTCTTAACCTGTTCAGGATTTTTGCACAGGAAGTTATTTCTGTAATGTCTACATGGAAGTAGTGTTGTCATTTTGTTACCTGGTTTTCAGAGATGTAATGAAAACCAAAACTAGTTTAAAACTTTGTTACAAATTTAGAAGTTGGTGGTGTCATTATGTAATCTTTGACTAGTAAGGAGGTAATCCAATTCTATTTTTTCAGGAGTAAGCAAACTAAAAATCATTATAGTAAATTAAAATGTCAGTCAATTGAAAACTTGTCGATTGCCATATCAGTAATTCATTATAGGCTATGTCTGCAGCTGGAGGATCAGTTGAACTTCTGTAGATTTATTCACAAAAGCCATTCCATCTATTAGTGCAGCTAAAAGCAAAGTTCTAATTTGAAATATATTTGAAGTATGGTTGGTTTTAGAAGTTCTGTGTGTAGATACTTTAAAAGCGCAGCAAGGAAGCCTTGCATCTGAAGAGATGTTTTTTAAGGCAAAGGCAGAGTCTGGAATTAACAGTTGAAGTATTATGATGACAACAATGCAAAAATTTAAAATGAAAAGTTCTTTGCAGAAGAATGACTTATGAGACAATATTAGAGTGCTGAGTGGACAGAAGTGATGGTTAGATTAATGGTATCTGGGTGTTCTCTGTTGTACTTAGTTGCTGCTGTAACTTCTGTAGAAATTTTGTAATATTTACATCTATACAGTACTGCTCACTGAAACCCAATCAGTTGCAAATATTAGTGTAGCCCCTTACCTCTGGGAATGGAAGAGAGGATCTTATCCATGTTTCTTCACATAAACAGTATTTTAAAACAGACTCATCTAATGTTTTCAAGTGTCCCAGTGCTAAGTAGAGAGCTTGCTTCCAGTGGAGAACTATGCCTACTTGATTTGTGACTTGTGGAAGGTTTCAGAAAGTTTGTTTTCTTTTAGGCTGTAAAAACAGTGATAAAATCAGAATAAAGCCATTGCTTTTAATAAGTACAGTTAACCCATGTTAATCACCTATACTGGTGCTGCTGGCAGAGGTTGTAGTTCATTCAGGCTTTTGTAGCTGATAATCAGGAGTAACTGTTAGCCTGAACATTTCACATCAACACTGTTTAATTTTGTTGTTGGATACAATAGATGTATACAATTTGGATGACATTGAGATAGTTTTTAGGCTTCTAATCCTTTTAAAATTCTTTCCTCTCTACTGAGCTTAATAAGAAGTAGAAGCCCAATGCTTATTGAATCCAAACTTTAACAATAAATTTTAATGATATTTTTGGGGGAGTGCATCAAATATAAGGCATGTGTTTTCTGATTCTGAATTGCATTTTTATTATGTTTACTTAACCCATGATAAAGAATCTCTTTGTTCTTTCAGGAGTGCATTAGAGCCTTAGGCCGAAATAAACCTCACACACCCTTCAGAGCAAGTAAACTTACTCAGGTGCTAAGAGATTCATTCATTGGAGAAAACTCACGTACCTGTATGGTAAGTTGATTTGGTTAACTCTTCTAACAATTACAAAGAGAAAAGACACCGCAGATTTAAGCTTTTATGTGTAAATTTGTCTGCTTGCTACTGGTAGTGTGTTGGATGTAAATTAATCACTAATTGACATTATATGTGGAGGGGGATTTCAAAAGAGACATTTCTCAATGGTTTAGATTGAATATTAGAAGAAATTTCTTCACCAAAGGGGTTGTCAAGCCTTGGAACCGGCTGCTCAGGGAAGTGATCTAGTCACAATCCTTAGAGATCTTTAAAAGATATGTAGATGTGGTAGTTAGGTGGTGGGCTTGCCTGGGTTAATGGTTGGACTAAATGATTTAAGACGTCTTTTCCAACCCAAGTGGTTCTATGATCCTGTGATTTTAGATAACTTGTTCCCTTCTCACTTTTTTATTGATCTTTCCTATTGCTTGTTCTAGTTTTCTGGCTAGGCTGGCAGCAAGAAACACTTCTATCTTGAGAAGTTTGTTTGTTTTCAACAGTGTCTTAATTATAAAAGAGTCTTGTTTGTTTTGCAGAATTCTGGAAAAGAGGGTGTAGACTGGAAATATAGTGATGAGTTGTGATTTTAAATGACAAAGATTAAACTAAAAGTTGATACCAAGGTCATCAGGCTGTTGAGGGGGAAGTTGTTGGGATAGATGTGATGAATAGCTGTTGTAAATACATAAGAAATATAAAAGAATATATAAATATTTTAAGTAGAATATAAATAAAAATATTGTAAATATTATAAACTATTATAAATTTATATGTATATATAAATATGTAAATAATTGCTGAATAGCTGTAAACGTGCATTTGCACCAGTCTGAAAAACAGAATTCTTCTGAGAGATGAGCGAACAAACAAATAAAACACTGATGTCCAGTTGTTTTATTGTGCATCCTTAACATTTCTCTTTATGAGAATGGGAACTCTTTGCAGTGTATACTGATTACTAGGCTTGTTTATGTTGGTTACTTTTCACAGTCTCCTTTGAATTAATTAATCTAGAGGCCAGAGAAGTCTGCAGACCACAATGCAAAAAACTATGGTCTTAGGACATCTTAGTCTTCCCTTTAGCTGTTAGGTACGGTTCTGATTTGAAATGGTGGTAAAATAGCATTTTTTAACCTTTTCTCCTTCAGTTTTCTAATGAAACAATGGGATAATTTTCTTTCCCACTGAGACATACCTGACCAAACTGCAGATAGCCCTGCTCACTGCATGGGGCTTGCACTTTAAGGTCTAAATGACCTTTAGAGGTCTCTTTAGAGGTTTTAGAGTCTTATGACTCTATAACTTCATGAATCCTGTTCAGGATTAGATAGCTAGATGGTGCAATTCTAGCAGGTGTATCCACACTTCTGAAGGAGGTTTGAAAACTTAGCCTGTTGGAAGTTACTCTCTGCACATCAAATAATTAGTGTTTGTGATTATTAGTTAAAAAAAAAGAACCCCTGATGCTGTGTCGGGTTTTATCAGTCCTGGCCATCTCCAGACACAGCGGTTATGGAGGGGCTGCCCGAGGAAGCAGCGCAACCCAGGGTGCAGCTGTAAAGCCACCGGATTTACTGTAGGGCTGGTGCGGCAGTGAGGAGCAAAGCAAGAATTAGAAAGGAGCCTCCTGTATGAATTCCCAGAAGGTTTCTTTCTGGGAGGGGACAGGGACAGAAGACCACCGAACAGGCGTGTGCACAGGATTCTATGGGGGGAGGTCTTAGGGGCAGATACAAGCTGACAACCAATGGGGTAGAGAAAGGGGAAGAGTAACAGGCAGGGTTTACAATACACAATCCAATGAGGGAACACTTGGGAGGGACAAGAGTCTCATGGATCAATGGGGTGTTGAGGATTAGGGGATGGACAGGGAAGGTGCTGGAATGAAGGCTGGGGATTACAAAGAAGGGCAGTTTAGGGGAGGTTACAAACCAACTTAAGAGAAACATAGGGGTGCATTGGAATGAGCCACTAACAATGAACTAATGCAGTAAAACAATAAATTAGAATAAAAACACAACCCCTCTCTGAAAGTGGAAATATGCTTGAATTGTTTTTTTTAATTTTCTCATTCATATAACTACAGTCACTTCGCAATTAAGCTTAAGAAACCTCTTTGAGAATAAGTTCCTACTTTCAAATTCATTCTTCCGCTATTTTTCTTAGTAGTAGGACCACCTGTGACATTTTGGGTTTAGTGGTGTTTCTTTACATAAATTTTTTAATTAAGAATGTAATCAGCAGAGTTTCATCTTCAGATACTGTCATGGTTTAACCCCAGCCAGCAATGGGGGTTATTGCTAACGACTTTCTCAACAAGACAGATTTGATCCAGAAGTGGTGTTTGAATAAGACATTTTGCAAGTATGTGGTGCTTTTCAGTATGGAATGCATATAAAATGATGTAGTTAGATCTTGTGATTTTTAAATTACTAAAGGATTCCTGAAATAAAATATCTGCTGTATTTTTTCCACTAACTTTCTCATATACGAATCTGTAAGGAGGATATTTGATATAAAACTCATTGTGTAGTTTCTACACTTCATTTTTATGTAACTTTTCCTTTTATTGTTTATGGATGTGTTGCAGTTTTAACAGTTACACCTTTAGGGATGGATTATTCTCTCTGTACATAACATTAAACGTGATTTGGAAACTTTTGTTTTTCTGAATTTCAGAAAAATATTTTGAAAATAACTTCATAACATGGATAGTTATGACTAGGATTTGCTTCCTTCAAAAGAAATTCAGAGACTTATGGTCATCATAATTTAAAAAAACCCCAAATTTGTCATTGCATTTTTACTGCTGTTGTCTTTAAATAGTTTGAGAAACAATTTAAAGATTTTGAAGAGTTGCATTGAAGGATAATGAATTGTAATTTGAAAGCTGCAGTGTGACTACATAGGATAGTCTCATTTTTTAACCGGTGCTGTTCCTTATGTTGCATCCTTCATGTGCTCCAGTCATAGCTGAAGTGGTCAGACCCCTCAGCCCTCCAGGGTGGGAGTAGGAACCTGTAGACTTCCATATCCCAGCAGGGCCTTTGATTGCACTGTGATGGCTTACAAGCAGTGCAGATAAATTCAAAATAGGAAGAATGATTATTACCCGTCTTAAAGATACTCCTGTCTGTAAGTAGTGCAGCTTTTTCCATCCTCATTTGGAATTAGGAACAAGAAAGTGAACAACAGGGGTATGAATCCTCTTGTCCTGCCTGGAGGAGGCCAGGAAGGGTTTTGGGGCCCGAGGAGAGGCTTTTGCACAAGTTTGTATGTCCTGAACAGGGTATTCGCACAGACCAAGGCACCTACAGTGGCACTTCCCTAGAGCAGCTGAACCTTATGCTCTTTAAAATGGTGGAGCAGTCTCCTACTCCTACAGTAGTTCTAGTTAATAGGTAAAGCAAAAGTCAGACACACAAAGCAAAGGAAAACATGGCATTAATTCACTACTTTCAGTTGTCGGGATAGTTCAGCTATCTCCAGGCTGTCACATGTAACGATGCCTTGGGAAGACATGCCATTAATCTAAACATCACTATATGTGGCATGCTTTGAACATTAAGCTGGTGGAAGAGATGTATGCATTTTTCATGTTATTTGAGTTTAGAAGTGCTTTAGGAACCTTTAGATTTTTGTTAATTAGCACCCAGGACAAGAGACATGCAATTGTGTGTTCTCAAATAAAAGCTTGTTGTTTTCCATAGTAATTGATGTGTTACCACTATTAGAGGTTTAAATTTAGGTCTGTATGGTCACTTCCAACACATATTTTTCCTTTTTCCCCAGAAGGAGAAATTCCTCTTGGGATGACTACCTCTGCTTTTATACAGAAATATGTCAGCAGCAGGATGAAAGAGAAGACTGGGATTATTTAATCATCATCAGTTTTAGTCTCCTGAGTCTGTGATGCCCCAAAAATGGGTCATAGGTTCTGGGTAGAGCCTTTATGACTGTTTAGGAAAGAGAACAGGTGGAAAAATTGGACTACTGAGAGGAACTAGGACAATAATGATGTCACTTTTCCAAATCACAGTTTTAATTTTTTCTGATTTTGGGAAAGGTGGTAATATCTTCAGAGTAGTTAAATTATCTGGAAATAGAAAGATCTTTAGGTTCCATATAGGTCTCATGAAGGGCTTGCGATCAAGTATTGTTTACAGATAATTTCTAATTGAGAAAATATATATCTCTACTTCGGAAAATGGTTAATCTCAAGCTTATCTTTGCTGCTATTAAGTTCAGTTTCTGATGTGGCCAAAATCACCATAGAATCTCCTTGAACAGAGAAGAGCCCTAAAAGATACATAAAAAAATAATGTGTTAATTGTTTATAGGATATATTAGACTTAGGGTCTCTGAGTTGTGTATTTCATTTTTTGAGGTATTTTTATGTTACAGTTTCACATTTAGATAGTGTTACTAAGATGGTTGGGGAAATTGAATATCTATGCTGTTCCTTGTCGGGTTAAAAAAATTAAATTGGAGATTTGACTGGACATCTGTGTCCCTGAGATGTCATTGTATAAGGACAGCTGTTCATAGCAGACACTTTTTGTAGAAGATCGGAAATGAAACTGGAGATTAAATAAGTATATACATTTAAATTTATCTATCCTTTCATCAGTATAAAGTGATTTACTAATGTGTGGCTTTTTTCTTCCAGATTGCTACAATTTCTCCAGGGATGGCATCATGTGAAAACACTCTAAATACATTGAGATATGCAAACAGGTATGAAAAACGTTAATTCTTGAAGCTATACTGGATGTTGATGATTGACATTTTTTGTTGTTCTGTGATGTATGATTATTTTAACTACTTGAGTAATTCAATGGTAGTTGTGTTTCTTATTGAGATTAAAACCAAGTTACTGATCCAGGCTCACATTTAATTTAAATTGTCACTTTGTGCAGCCATTGCAAAATAATCTATCAAAACTGCATCTATGCCATTATCCAGAGATGGATAAAGTGGATTGCAAGGTGTGTGGGACATGCTACTATTAGTTTTGCCTTTGCTTTGAAAGGACCATCTCTTGCATTAGGGATAGTTGGTGTTCATGACGATTCTCTGGGGGTGTTGACTAAAATACCTTTCTGTGATGTGGTTTTTTTTTTTTTTATCCCTTTGGTGGAACTGTGTGCAACTGCCAGTCTGTATTATATATACATGTAAAATTTCATACTTCCCGAATGCAAGCAAATATCTGAGAACCCTAAGTAAAGGCTTAAAAAGGCAGAAAATCCATAAGACTTTATGATCACTGTAGAGAAATTAGCACCTCCAGAGGCAGGTGCATCACTTGAGACCTGCACTGCTCTAAAAAAGTGTTCCACTCTCTCCAGTGAGTGTGAAAGGAGCCCTCACCTACTGCAGTTCTCCTGTGTTTAAAGTCAGTGGAGATGGTGCAATCAGGTCCTGATTGTCAGGTCCAGACCTGTTACTCAGAGATGCCCCACACTTTGCTGCAAAGGACAGAGGTGGCAGACAGCCTCTGGCCACCAGAAGCCCTGGCTTTGCTAGAAGAGGCCACCATCTGGGGTCTGTTTGCCCCAGTGAGAAGTCAGGCAGAATCACAACTGGTTCTGCTTGGCTAGGCACAAAGGCCTGCTAGGAAGGCTTATGGCCTGCTTCTCTCAATCTCCAAATGTTGAAATGTCTGGGTTAATGGAGTTAGTATTAAACTGCCTGGCTTGGACCAGTTTTTGTCTTTTTCTCCCTGAAGAGAAAGAGGCATCTACTCCTCTGCTTAGAGTAACATGATGCAGGACCTTGCACATTCAAGACTTGTTGGAACTTCTACTTCTTTTAGAACTTATGTTGCTGAAGTGACTCCATAAATGGTCACTACAAAATGAATTAAGCTCCTCTTTTCTAGGGTACTAAATAGTTGTGCTGAAACTGTTTCCTCCCCTTAGTGTTTAAATTGTATGTTGTTATGGAGTATATACCTGCCACTGTAATGTTGCTTTATATTTTTTGTATAGTCTGGGTTTTTTCTGACAATACATCATTTTTATAGTAGGTAGTCTTAGGTGCTGGACACTAGTGTGTGGCAGTGATAAAAGGAGGTGAAATAAAATTTACACTTCTGTAGTCGTAGTGATTTGATATTTTAAAAGGAGTCATTTAGTGGAGTATTGAATATAGATCAAATCATATTAACTATACAAACTGAAATCTGGAATTACTCTTCTCAGAACACTGCTGTTAAAGTCCCCTGCAAATTAGCAGCACTGGTTTTGTTCAGTTTTGTTCGTGATCTGAACTGTTTGCGGAGTTTAAACATGTCGAAACACTTGTGTTATAAAAATAATTTTGTAGTTAAACTATTAAAGAAGTATGCTAAACAAAGAGTTGTCATTTTAACTGTGTTTACGAGAACATTTTCTTTTAATTTGCCACTGTATTTTGCTGCTGCAGAGTAAAGGAATTTGGAATTAGTCCTTCGGACATTCCCTTCTCACAGGGTAGTGGCAGTCGCTCTGATCTCTCTCCTTCCTATGAGTATGACGACTTTTCTCCTTCAAACACCAGGTCTACTTCATTCTATACATGGAACTTTATTTTTAAGTTTTCTTTTTGGCTATGTAATTTTACAGACCAACCTTTCATTAGTTCCCTTGCCTTGAGTCACACATACTTTATTTTTATTTTGATTTTGGTTTGGCAGGTGATGGTTCTGCATGATACACAATCATCTTCCCAGTATTTTGTTTACCCTCCTTAAACATCCACATTCTGTATCCAGGCTTGCTATTTTCCTTCATACATTTCTAAAGAAATAGAAATGGTGATGTCACCTTTGTACATTTAGTGGACCAAATCTAACAATCCTATGTTTAGGGTAATTTGGGTATCTCTGAAAGGGAAAATTTTCATACATACATACATATATGTATGTGTATATATATATATATATATATATAAATGTTAATAAAGTTTTGCAGCACTGAAGATAAATTAAAAATATTTTCCATTGTAGTAAATAGCTGCTACTTGAAAGAACATTTTTCCCATGAAAGAAGTTAGGAATATGTTCTAAAACTTGATTTCAGACATTCATGCATCTTTCATAAACTTGCTTTCAAATAGGGTTTTTTTTGCCAGAATCATGATCAATCTTTAAACTACTTGCATTCTGTAAGAGCCTACCATTTTATTAAAATATTTTCACCTTTGAGATTAATGAAAGGATCTATTTATTCTCTGAAATACTTGGTTGCAAGTTACTATTTTCTTCAGAATTTCTTGGTTGATTTGCTTATAACAGCTAGTGCAGGGCTGATTGACTAACTTTTTAAAAGCACAACTGTGTATGTAGAAGAAGAAAGATTGTAAGGTCTAGGGTGCTAAATTACTTTTTCTTTGAAATATCACCCATTGTCAAAAAGTTAACCTTGAGGGTCTTGAAATTTTTGCCTTCCTAACTGTTAAAAAGTAGTAAGATTTCAAACAGAAAATACTTGGTGCTAGATTTACTTTAATCCACTTGCAAGTAGTAAAAATGCAAGGGTCCATGCCTTTTAGGAACTGTACTAACATACTTTTGTCACTGAAAGTACATTAAATTTGTGAAGCTGACATCATCATCTTCCTTATTAAATGAATTGATTGTGCATAAACCTGTAGACCTTCATTTTTGGTTGTGACTCTTTCGCAGAGGAGGTTACTAATTTTCAAATGAAACATTTTCTGCCCATAGAGTGAAAGAGCTGACGGTTGATCCTAGTGCTGCAGGAGATATCCGTTCCATTATACACCATGCTCCCAATCAGATGGATGACTTGGAGACACAGTGGGGTGTGGGAAGCTCTCCTCAGAGAGACGATCTCAAACTGCTTTGTGAACAAAATGTGAGTGGTTTATAGAATTGCATGGAAAGAGATGATGACATACAGTGCGCAAAACAAATCCAGATCAGTAGCCTGGTAGTAAGATCTTAAATACGTACAAGCATTCCTCTTCACCTTTTCTCTTTATGGTATTATCCTGATTTACGTAAAAAAGAAAAAACAAACCCAAATGTTTCTTGAATGGTTACTTTATCTTCCTTGCTGATTAGGGCTTTTAATGTCATGGCAGGTTGTGGTGATGATCTATAATATGCACTTTTCTCACAATAGTATCACTTGTTTTTAGGCAGTTGAAAGTATCCTAAAACTCGTCTCTTATTTAAACACCCTTTGTGGTTTTGACCATTATTTTCCCTGCATGCAAACCACATTTCAATTGAGTTTGCCTTTCCCTGCATGTAGAAACCTGGCTATCCATCATTCCTCCTCCTAGCATCCTGGTTTTCCTAGAGTGAAACCCCAGTGCACTGTTTGGGAAGACAACCGGATGATGTTCCCAGTTTGTCTACCTGAGCTGGAGGAGTAGGGAGCTGAGAGATGTCTTCTAAAGGGCATTCTCCCTCATTGCTGATTATCAGCTTTAGTCCTGGTCCTTAAATATTCAAAAGGGATTAAAACTCTATTTGTGAAAATGCCCATGAGAAATAGAAAGCAATCCTAACATTTTTCACAAGACTCTCAGTCTTGTCAGACATCTCTTTGTGATATCTGTGGTATATCTCACTTAAGTAAATGATTTTTTTTCCAGGACTCTGTTTTAGAAGAATATGGTAATGATTCCTAAAGCTTCCCATTGGATGTTCCTTCTGACCAGATATCCTATCATATCACTTGTTCATTGCTCATGTTGAATGAATTTAAGCCTTACGTAATGTTTTAAAAAATATTTCAGTTGTATTGTGTAAAGAACTACACTGTCTTGCTAAAGATTAATTACAGCCTACATTACTTTCCTCTTCTATTGTTGAATATTTATTTCTAAAGGAGCCTTCTTTGTCCCAGTTTGTAAATCCATGTGTGCATTCTTCTAATTTTTCAATGACTATGTATGTTTTAAATTTCTTCCTTCACGTTTATTTAACTTTTTTCCCAAAGGTTTAATTTAATTTTGATTTCCTGGAATGTATTGAATGTAATTGATGTTCTTGTTTTTTGAAATTTTTTTCCCGTCAGCAGCATGCACACCAAAAAGTCCTGACAGAAACCCAAAGTTTTCTATGGGCATTAAAATCTGTTAGAAATTCTAATTTTTCCCTTGAGACTTCCCATTATTTTAACTTGTTATTTTTATGTGGAATATTCTGATTTCCACTATTTGCTAGGATTAGTGACTAGAAAATTTTGGTGAATATTAATTAAATTTAATTCTGTAAATATTTTAATTTATTGCCCCTTTTATTCATTCCTGGAGATTTTCTTAATACTTCTTAGAACTATTAAGTTCTACTTCTGACAGGTTTTGCCTTCTGCATTTTTTTTCCATGTTCTGTGATGAAATGGGTCACATTCAACATTTTTCCTGTAGCCATAGTTCTTTCCAGGCTAACAAGGTTAACTATTGTTTGTAGGAAGAAGAAGTTTCTCCACAGTTGTTTAGTTTCCATGAGGCTGTGTCACAAATGGTAGAAATGGAAGAGCAAGTAGTAGAAGACCACAGGACTGTCTTCCAGGTAAAAGATTGAGCTCCACTTTGTTTTATCCTAATTCAGGAATTCATGTTTTCCCAATGAAAGTGCATACTCTTGAAGATGGAGGAGCATCTGATCTGTAGCCATTCTGTCTGTCAAAGATTCCTAAACTGATTTATTATATTAAGCTGATTGTGTCAAACAAATAGGAACAGATTCCATAACACCTGATCTTTGTCCCTATGATTAAAGAGAATTACATTTCTGTGCCATTCCAGAAATTTAGTAAAATTTTCCTTTGCTGGGCTGGTCATTAACAGTTACATCTCTGTCAGCACCATATCTGTTTGGTCATCTCCCTCAAAGTATTGTGTCTGAATCTGAGTCTCCATTTGTGACCTCTTCCTCCAAGATCCAGAAGAGACACATGTTATTTCAAACTACCTGTTTGCTTCCATATTACAGCTATGTAAAGATTTCACTTGCTGTTGGTCAGGGATTTTGGAAGGAATACTGTCCATGACTGTGCTTCCAGTGCTATGGAACCTTTTACACTCACAAAATCATGGCAATGAGTTAGTTGTTTTCAGAAGGAAGCATGGATTGCTTCTGTTCATAACCTTAAAGCCTTTAGGCAAGCTGTCTGTTTGTCGCATCTCTTCCTGGAGGACAGCTGACCATCAAATCTGTAGGGAATACACATTATTTCCTCAGCTTAGGTATCTGGCTTAGTGGAACATTGATGTGTATTTGTAATAAAGCAACATGCTAAATAAAGCATCTTACAGTGGATGTAGAGATCTAGTTATTATGGAACATTAGCCCTGAAGTAACATGCTTTTCACAGAAGTGTGAAAGTCATGTGCCATATGCTGTGGCTATGTCCTAATGCGGCTTCTGGAGAGACAAGCTGCATTAGTTTAAGATGTAATTGCCTCTGTGTCCATCTGGCCTTCTGCTGGAGATTACTGCTCCTTCTGGCAGTTCCTGGGAGGAAATGTGTCTGAGCCCCAGGTCCCTCCATTCACAGCATGGCTTGTTAGTTTATGCTGTGTATGTAGGCAGGCTGTGCTGATAGAAAATCCGACAGCTGTTCTAATCATCTTCTGTCAGCCTTCTCCTGAAAGCAGCTGATACACAACTTCCTTTCCTATCAAAAATGTCTAAAATATACTAATGCAGCTAACTGTGCTCTACATGTTCAGGAATCTTTGCCTTCAATGTACAAGGTTATAGTAGATGAGATTAATCTAATCCCAGTGTAAGCTCCATCTCTCCTGAAAGCCAAAAAACAGATGACGTGTTTGGACTACTTTTCAGTTTTGCTTGGGCTATGGAGCACACAGGGAAAGCCTTCATCTTAATATGTCAAACCAAGCTTTCTAGTATGCCTAGAACTGTCAGCTTCTTTCTTTTTTTAAAACCAAAGCATTTCCAATGGGTTCAGTTTTTCTGATCACAATTTTGCATGGTTCTGTAACAATTAAACTCCTGGCCGCATTCTTCTTTGCAACTTTTTTTTTTTCTCCTTTTATTTTTTTGTAATGCTGAGAGTGCAAAGATGAGTTTCTTTAACCAACCTTTATTGTATTCTTGTGTGTGGATTTAAATCGTATAAGAGTGAGTTTAAAATAGATAGCCTTTTATACAGCTTCTCTCAAAACAGGACAGAATTATCTTGGCTCCTTGAATGTAATAAAGACTGTGTGACTATATAGTGGTAAGCAGCCCTTACTTAAAGCCTTACTTCAAAGTGTGACTCTTGCCTAAGGAGACACAAACATGACAACATTCTGTCCTCTAAATTTCTCAGCTTTACAACCATGTAATGTTCTAAATTTGAAGAGAACTGGGTAGCTAGGGTTTGTCACTGATGCTGTGACCATTGAAATTAAATAATGCAGAAAAAATGCAGTTTTGCTGAATTAGGAATAAGGTTTCATTTTTGGATTGAAATCTGTTTTATTGAGGTGACTAGGCAGTAAAATATGTGGTCACTGTGAAAAAGTCTTAATCAGCTGTTTGTCTTAGTTCTTTGCTGATGTATTTTGTTGTATTTTTAAACTTTTATCTAGGAATCCATTAGATGGTTGGAAGTTGAAAAACTACTTCTTGAGATGACAGAAGAAGTAGACTATGATGTGGATTCTTATGCTACCCAACTTGAAGCAATTCTAGAACAAAAAATTGATATTCTGACTGAACTTAGAGGTAAGTTGCTTTTAATCACTTCTCTGTGCATTATAGCATATGCCATGGAGACTTGCAGTAAAACAAGGGAAAAAAAAGTGGTTATATTCTAGGGTCTTTTCCCTGCTTATGCTGGCCTTCAGTGGAAAATTTATTCTGCAGTCTAAGTTCAATGTCATATCTATGATCAGTTCATCCTAATGTAAAGGAAGAGTCTAGGCTTTACCTCCAGAAGTATACAAAGTCAGTCTTGCAACTTTTCTTTTTTTCCAAAACACTCAAGGGAGGTAAGGAAATCCAAATCAACTGTATGAAAAAGAATAGAAGGCCATGCAGTGAGGAAAAAGTAGTAGGAACTCCCAGTCCCTGCTGTTTTGCATCAGGGAGCCTGCTGTCATTTTTAAAACTGTGCTTAAGAGTGACATCAAGCTCTGAGTATTTTAGTTGTTAGCTAACTTTTTTTTTTCAACAGCTTTGGTTTGAATTTTGTCAGCTTGTCTTTGTTGAAAAACAAACTGCAGCTAATTCTTAGTGCCCCAAATTAACTCTTCCACTTGTCTTCTGATCAGCTTGTCAGTTGGCTTTGTCTTGGAGATAAATTTTCCTTTTCATTTTTTGTTAACTGTTTAGACTCCAGGAGACATACTGCTGTACTGGCAAAAGCTCAAGTATGGGTTTAGGGGCTGATGGAACAGTTTTCTTGATCTATATTAAAAAACTGTCAGTTAAAATCTTACTTCTTACTCAGTCTGAGTATCTGCTTGGAATACAACAAGCAGATCAGATGTGGCCTGCTTGCCTCCTGAGCATGCCAGTTACACTTTTGCTAGGAGTTGGAGTTTCCTTTTGTTTTTATGGATGATGGCTTTTTCTTCAAAAGATGAGAATTTGAGACATGAGCAGTGAAAAAATGCAGTTTAGGTTGCTACCTGTTCTTCAAAAAATTGGCAGATACTGTTTTTGAAAAGACTACTGGGGGTAAAATACTAAGAAATCTCACATCTTTACAGCCAGCATAATATGACTGTAGTTTTACAAGAGGCAACACATCCAAAGTCAGAAATGCACCTGTGTTCTGCTCATGGCCACATAATGGTCACTGGATCATTCAGCCTTTACTTCTGTCACTGTGGGACTGACTTATTTTTGCTGTCATTTGGTTTCCTTCTTCCCATTCCTGGGCATATTACTGGGGAATGGAAGGGACAGGAATAGAAAACTAAAGATGCCACACTTCTTTCCTTACATTTATCTCATTCTTACTGTATTACAATGAAACCAGTGAGTGATGCATTTAACTATTTACAGTGAGTAAGTTCCAAAACTTACAAATATTTTTCACATTCATAAGAAAACAGTGGGCACTAGAATTTACCCTTCTGGATTTTAGAATGTACAGAAATGTCAGACTGTACACTAAATATGATTTTGTATGTCCCTAGGAGTGGTTTGGAAGGTGCTGGGAAGGAAAAGGATATAGGTGGTGTGTATTTCCCTAGACTCTCTGAAGATAGGAGAATGGAAGTGGGAACAGTTTACATGCTGGGAATACAACTGTGCAGTTTTCAAACCTATCCTGCCTATAGACAGGGGTAGTATCTAAGAAGAAACTTAAGTTGCTAAGCAACTTGTTTTTATGGTTTTAAATGCAAGCTTAGTTCAATCCTGTCATGGTTTGATGCTGGCACAAGGCCAGTGCTCCCATGAAGATATACTGTCCCTGTTGTTTGCTGTGAGATGTGACCAACACCAGAGCAAAACAATTTCTAATTTAGAAAGCAAAAGGAAAGAAGAACTTTATTAACTTATAATATGTAAAGAAGACACACACAGAAGAGGATGAAAACTTTAAAAAAACACTCTTCGTCCTCCCCTCACTTTAGTTCTTAACACAATAAAACAAACTAAAAATTCCTAATCAAGTTACCACTTTTCAGAAAATTAATCCTTAGTCCATTACCACCCTTTTGATAATCAGTACTCAGTCCATTAAGGAGAGATAGGAGTCCTTCTTGCACCATATTGTGGCCTCTTTTTCCATGTCCAGTGCTCTCACTACTGTGCATGGACCAGAGCTGCTTCTAGGGTTTCTCTTTTTTAAAGATGCTTTGGTCAGTTCCAAAAACAACAGCTTCTTAAATTCTGGGACACCAGTCCCCCCCAGTTTCACCCCCTGGGGTCGAGGGGCCTTGAGAACAGAGCTCTTCCTCTCATCTCTGTTCACACTACTTTCTACTGTCCACTTTTGGCTCCAAGCCAATGCCTCTCCCCAGATGCAGTCTCTGCGTCACAGAAAAGAAATGAGTCCGTCCATGGCCACACAAGAAAAGTCCAGCCAAAGGCCACTCCATCATCTCCTCCCACCTAGGATTCTTTTCAGTATTCTCTGACAATCTTCCACTTGCACGAACTTTCATCATCTCTGCTTAGTTCTCTCTATCTTCCTTCTTCAGATTCAGGAGGATTAGCATTTATAAAGTTTCCATCATTTACAAAAAGGGTTAAAACCTTGGACTGTGCCTGCCCAAAACTCCCACGGTATCTTTGCTGCTGGGCACTTTTCTCGTGCTACCCCCTCCATACTCCTTGGGCCATGCTGCCCGGCTGCCGATATCAAATTTCAAGGTGGCACAGGCACAGTCTTTCTCTCTCTCTCTGGGGCGGGGTGGAAAGGGGGCTGCCTGATGCCTCTCAAGGTTCTTGTATTTTCTCCACCCTTCCATCCTGCAGGATCTTCCTCTCCCCTCTCTGCCCAAGGCTCCGTTCTACCTCGCCCAGGCCGCATGGCTTCCCCTGCCCCGCCCAGCCCGCAGCTGGGCAGGGGAGGCCTGACCTCCCTCACGGACCCGAACCAAGAGAGAGTTCTCCGGGAGCCCTCTGCTTTAACCCCCTGTGTTCTCAGAGGAGGATCCTTGGCCTCAGTGGCCACACTAAGTGCCAATATTCAAACCTGAGCACTCATTGGTTTGACCACTGAATTCCAAAAAAACTCATTTCCTTTTCAAACCACCACAAATCCTCTTGTAGTTTTGTAGTGTCAGTTATTTTTGTGGAGGAATGTTTTTCATTGTTTTTTAGGGCTGGGATGTGGAGAATCATGGCTTAATTTCAAGATCTGTTGAGCACAGGCAAATCAGTACTCTTTCTTTTGTTTTTTCCTTAAAGACAAAGTGAAATCTTTCCGGGCAGCTCTACAAGAAGAGGAACAAGCCAGTAAACAGATCAACCCGAAAAGACCACGTGCCCTTTGAAAAGGGCCTCCGCTGCTAAAGGAATTCACAAACCCGTACTGCTGTAGCACACATTTGTTACAAAACCTAGTGACCGAGAGAACCCAACTACTTGAAAGTGTAAAAATGTTAGAATTGTTTATGGAAATGTCCTGTTTCTTATTCACCTGAATGACATTTTCAGTTTTATGTGAAATGCTCTTATGATGTCTACAAAATGCTTCTAGACCAGACAGCACAACCATGCAGGTTTCAGATCTGTGAAGCACTTTGTTTGAAATATTTCATTTATTCAAATAGTGAAATGTTTGGAAATACTTGCCATATTTTTAATAAGTAAAACTGTGGCCATTAAAAAGTCACAGCACTTCCTTCTGACCATGTTCAGTGCTATGACAAAGACCAGCTGTGCAGTTTAAAATTGTGGCGTGCATGCACACCTCACTAGTGGTTTCATGTAACTTCTCTTCCACAGACAGCTGTGCTTAACTCTTCCCATTCTGTGCCTTGATGAAGGCTAGTTAACCCTAAATACTGTCTTTCTGAAGCACAGCCTTAAAAATACATTCCTTATTTGTCAATATAAATTACTTCAGTGAATAGACATTTTTGATGTGTTTCGAGGAGACTTATTTTTTTGGTGGCTAGTTTCATTTCACAGGATGTGCCATATCATTTTAAGAGGAACTGCAGGCTGTTAAGAGTGGACAAACAGCTGGACATTCCATTTTTATTGTAAAAATCCGAATCTTGATTTATTTGAACACCATTTAGAATGGGTATATAATTTTAACATTTCATCTGTAACATTTAAAAAAAAAACCAAAAAAACCAATAAATCAAGAAAAACCCACAAAAATATAAATTAGTTGATGTATATTAAAGGGTAATGTTTTAAGTACTGAGGAGAGTTGTATCTTAGGATAATGCAGATAATATGATATGTGGTATGGTGTGATAATGCTATGTATGGATAAGTTAACTATCAAACTTTGGGGATAAATAAGTCCATACTGGCCTTTCACATACTGTTTTAAAAACTTGGATTTTAATGCATGACAAAGTTACATGTACATTAACCGTAGTTTGCAGGTAGCTTGAGTAGTTCTGTTGCTTTAAGAAGTAGCTAATACCTATTTTTCCCTTTGTACAGTGCCAGCAGCTGAAAAGTGGGGTGAAATTGCATCATTTGATGATTTTGCACAATACCTCTACCTAGCGCTAATAGAAATCCCACAAGTACCAGAATTCTCACAAATGGCGCCATGTGTATCAGCACTTTTTAGGTGGTGGCACTCAAGTTATTTTTGCAAGTCAGTATCCAAAAAAGATTGACCTTTCATGTAAGAACTTCTTGTCAGATGAAGAACTGTAGACCTCTCTAGTCCTCCCTCTTTCCAGGAGTTTGTGTCAGCAGACTTTCCCTTGGAAATGTTTAAAAATTACTTTTGGAATACAAGCCTGTTTGTTTGTGCCAGGCCTGGTGGGGGGGAATAAAGGGAAGGCAATGAAAATAGAGTTTAATGAGCCAGAACTTCTTGTAGTGTTTAATGTTTGTGTCTCCCATAGAAAGGTAGGCTATGGGAAGCTCTTGTCGCATCATGGTTAAAAATAAAAATCCTCCTGTGTGTAAACATGAAAACTGAAACAATGTAGATTTTACATAATGTGTTTAATAAATTAAGCTATTAAATGAATTACATCTGAGAATTTCTGTTACACTTTGGGAAGGGTTTCATTTGCAAGCCCATGTTACATGTTTGAAAAGGCCTCTGATTTCAAAAATAAAGCCAACTATTTTGTACACATTTGTTATATAGAGAGAAGTTCCCTAGACCACTGTCCTGACTTCAGATTTGCAGCAGATCTTAGTAAAATATCACACCTCTTTCTGAACAGTTTTTAAGATGATCATCCATCACAGCTAAAAGAAAAAAAACAGTGGAATAAAAGGCAATAGGTGACAGTACAGGTTATCATATAATACCAGGTTTTCTCTGAAGCTACTCTACACAATTCTTACTTTCTAAAGAGCTTCAGAAGACTAAGGCATCCTATAGGATAACAGTGGCTTCCATACTATTCATCCATCCCAAGCCTAGCACCACATCCAGACTTGTGACTTAGTGGGTCCAAAAGAGGACAGAAATGACAGTCAGCTTTCAGCATTTTTACAAAGCTGTGTAAATTACGTGTCAAGTAGCACATGCAAACTGAAACTGTGTCTACTGCCAGTCTATGTGTCAGAACCAGCTTTAAGTCAGTTCTACACTGATACAGAAGCAGTTAGAGGCAAGAAAAAATGATAGGACTGGTTGTGGCATTTGAATTTCTGCAGCCCATTACCATAACAGACTGAAATTACTTGAAAAGAATTCAAACAAGCTTATCCTCTATTCCTCTCCAGTAAAACAAAAGCATTAAGAAGTGTGACACACATCTTCAGCACTTGTTCCTTCTGTATTAGTTTAACCATATTCTTTGTGGCCATTTACCTAACTCGTCACTTGGTTCTGCATGAAGTGAAGCAGCACTAGAATTACTACATTATGAAATTATGAAATAAGTGCAATTCAGTTTTTGAAGTCAATACTTCAGGATGCCTGTAAATTTCAGTGCCAATTTCTATACATGCTTCTGAATCAATGGTTTTTAAAAAACAAATGGGATGTCAGTGGGGCTGCTAGCTGGACTCAGGACATCTTTTCCAACCTTAATGATTCAATGGTGCATATAAATAAAGTTTTTCTTAGAGGAGGTTTTGCTAATTTGCATTCTTTGCTCTAAATCTCACTGAAAGCTATGATCTGTGCAAAAACTTTTCCCTGCCTTAACAGTGGAGTAGTTACCTTAAAAAACAGCTGCTTGAATTTAGTTAATAAAAAGCCCAACCCTGCTGTCTGTGTTGATAAGCCCAGGCCCACTGGTAGTTTTTTTGCAGTTCCCAAAGTGGAGGAGAGGGTAAAAGCAATTTTCTAAATTATATTAAGCCCAAAAAGGTAAATTCTTTTGTTTTCTGAGAAACACTTACTGTGATTTTCTAAGAGAAGCAGATTCCTGACAGGCTTGGAGTGCTGGTAATTACCAGAAGGATGAGAGAGACCAGAATCTCAAATCAAAAGGAAGTGTTTAAATACTCTTCAAAACAAACATACAAACGATTGATAGAAAAAAAAAAAAAAGGAATTACTACAACTTTCTTTTTTTTTGTTCAGACCCCTTGTGGGTTGTACTATTGAGTATTGTGCATGAATATACTTCATGAGGTGAAGTCCAACACTGGAGAACACAAATTTCAATTATCATCAATCCATGTTTTGGATATATATAGAAAAACACAGTCATGAGGTAGTCCAGCACCTCACTTCAGCTCTGAGAATTTATTGCTTTTAAAATACTGAGCAGCAACTTCTTGCCTACTGTCTGTGATAAAACCACATCTAACGTTGTATTTCGAGTCCAAGTATATATGCTGTATTCTGTTCATTGCTTCTATGAGGAGCTTGTCCCATTGCACTCACTCTGGCCTGGGTAAAACTTTGGTGAAAAAGTACAGCATCTTTCAGTCTTTAGCAGAATCTATGAAAAATGGATGCCTTCCGAATTGAAGCCATGTAGCAATCTAAAAGAGTAAAATATACATATTACAATTCTAGCAATTTAAACTTCAGCTTGAGGCATTTTTAAGATGTGCAAAGGAAATAGCATGAAAGCAGGCATCACTGATCAACTGCAAAGAATTTTTACAAATCTGAAACTAGAAGTTACTGTCAAATTTGTCATTTTAGAGATGCAAGTTTATTTTCAAAGCAGTTACTTATATTGGATCCTACCAGGTTCACTATGTTTCTTCAGAGAGCATTGCCTGTCTTCTCCAAATGAGAAACAGCTAGGAACTTTTATCTTGAATTACGAGAGGATTCATGATGCCATTGGAAGTAAGAGCAGAATACAGCACAAAATTATTCATATATAAAATGATGCTATAGACTATGGCCTAATCCTCAAGGCAGAGAAAGGCTGTGTAAGACTCCAGTGAAATTTTGATAACCAATTTACACTATAGGCCATTTTTAAAGGAGAACACAGAAGGGTCTAGTATACAAACACCTGAAAAAGCAATCCTTAGTCAGCTGCTTCTCAATATTATAAACAGCATTTAAAATATATAAGTAGGCCTTAAGTGTCTGCTCATGTTCAGGACTGGAAGCCAGGAGTGCCTGGAACTGAGAGGGAAACCCTACTATTCCTGTGCAACCCAATACTAATCATTGCTATGAAGGTACAGATGCAGATAGAATTTAGAGAAGCTTAAAAGGAAAGCATAAAGAGAAAAAAAGAAAGAATAATACCGAATAAAATCATCTATATCCATTGAACGGGCTCGTTTTTCAGAGTAACCTGTATCTTTTAGAACTGTCTGTACTTTCTCTGCAATTTTGAAGTTTTCAGGGATTTGCTGTCAATGAAAAATGGGTTAGAAATTATTTTCTACTCATAACACAGAAAAAGGTTAATTTAAATAATCTAATTATTTCCTGGTCTTAGAACAGTTCTTCTTTCAATTGATAAAAGTAATACTTTTTCTATTATGGATTATTGTATTATTCTATCATATCTGAATTTTTTTATCTCCATTCATTATATATGAATCATAACAGTATTGAAAAGCAGACATGAAATGTTTTATTAAATCAGTAAAAGACCTTGAGACATACACATATGGACAATATTGTAAAAATATACTTGATTATAAACTTTTTCATTCTGATTTAATGACACTTTTAGATTTTCCTCTAAGAAAAGAGGCAAGTTCATCCTACCTTCAAACTCTTTTGGAAGACCTTTGATATAGTAGGGTTTTCAATGTTAATTTTTTACTCTTATAAAAGTCAGTATGTAGGTCATAGAACACAGAAATGGATGTAATAGATTAAGAAGGAACTTACTGTATTATGTAAGGAACAATGAATTCGGTAATTATGATCCAGCAACTGCTCTACAGCACTTGATCTGAAAGAAATACATGTTTAGCACAAAAACTGAGTTTTAACTGCAGTTCATTTGATTGGTTGTTAATGTCTACTACAAAAACCAGTAATGATTACACAGAACTGCTCTTTTTAAACAGTTGTCTAGTTTTCTTCTAAAAGAAAAAGCTTGTGACATCAATATAAATCTTCTACCATGGTTTATCACTGACTATGTAACACTGCTATGCACTAAAGAAATGGTTAAGTGGATAGGCTTTCAAACTTCAAAAAGATCTCCTTTGGTAGATGTTACTTACTTAAATGCTGCAGAGAGTGTCTTGTTTTTCCTAACAAAGGCTATCCTTACTAGACCATCCCACTCCTGAAATTAAAATTTCAGAATTTTAGAAAGTAACATATACAGCTACTACAAACAAGAACAGTCACTACTGACAACTTCAGAACAATACTGAACACAAAGGAAAGTCCTTCATGAAAATGTCCTTCTAAACAACACAAAACCAGTTGTGTCTTGGACAAAGCAGTAAAAATGGAGAACAGAATATTTTACCCCCAAAACCCTTTGAATAGTACTTTCTCGTGCCTAGGTGCTATTATGTGCAGAGAATGCAGATACTTGAAGAAAATCTGGCTAACCTTGGGCAAGGCTGAAACGGTCTCAAAGTGTTTTAAAAATTAAGAATACTCTTCTGTAACATTTGTCTTCTGAGATTACACACTTGTCTGAAGATAAATCTCATATCAGGTTTTGATCAAAACCTGCGAAATCATCAGCCAGAAACATCTCTGGGAGATGTAAACCATGATGAAAGGACATTATTACTAGCAGTTCTCCAAATGATCTTGGTCTAATGAGAAATACAGTACACAGAACTGCACCCAGTTGATGGTGGCATGTTCTGTTGAAGTCCTAAGACAAGCCTGATCAACAGAGATAAGCATTTTGGAAACTCCAATGAATATCTGGTACTAGAATTACCACATAGAATTGAGTAGTAAGTGGAAAGAAAAATGAAATTGTCCCTAGCGTATTATGTTGAGTATACACTGCTCACCTGGAAGTTGATAGGTGGTGGTGGGTTCTTTGGCTCTATTCTGACAACACTGGATTCAACTTTGGGAGGAGGTCTGAAGTTGTTCTTCCCAACCTGTTAGTTAAGAGCAGCCAAGTAGCTGTGTAAATAAGCAGCAAATTCCTCCAATCCCTTTTAACACTCTTCTGTGTTTGACAGCAGAGTTACCTAAATGCAGACTGACATACCTTCATCAGGTGGTCCACTCGAGCCAATAATTGAGTATTAATAGAGAGTCTGCAGTACAGTTTACTTCCGGGTTTTGCAACCAAACGAAGTGCAAATTCTCTTTGAAACATAAGGATTGCACACCTGAGAGTAACAAATGAGAAAATCAATTCTAAGTAACCAATTTTTATGTCAGAAACCAACTAACACACTTGGAAAACACACAATTTGCCTCAGCACTTAGAAAACAACTTAGTTGTTCATAATAAACAACTTTGCCTTGATTAGTGTGTTGAAAAAAACCCAAAACCAAACATGGAACTTGGTGAAGCCATCTAAGTCTCCTTAAAGCTGCTACCTAATTTTTTAAACTGCTAGATGGATCAGGATCAGAGACAGTCCAGTCTGAGTTGCCTGACTGCAATAAATCATTTTGAATAACTCTACACATAGTCCTACAAATCCAAGCTTTCCAAAAACTGACCAGTAACATTACCAATGTTCCTCTGAGAGAAACCAAGAGCTGCTGACATACTTATCTGACACACAGACATGGCAGTTACAGTTTTAGATCAGACAACAAGAAAGTGGCTTGGCACTGATTCTACCCTTTCCAGCCTAACTTAGGTAGGAAGGTATTTGAAATGTTATGATGCTCTGCTTATCCTTGGAATAATACTCAGTTGTGATACTAAGGAGGTATAACTCCTGTTTTTATCTGCTGGGCATTCACTGTTGCCAAGTTTAAATTTTCTCCTCATGTTCAACAAAAACTTAATTTCCAGGCACTGTCAGGCTATGTATTACAGAAAAATTCAGTGCAGCTCTGATCCATCAAACTGCTATTTTAGGAACTAAAAAAATACTGGATTCGAAAATATTTTTATAACTGTTTTCCTTCCTCCCAGGTAATATACAGCTCTGTTTTTTCACATACCTGAAAAAAGGTCTATGAAGCAATAACTTGAAAACAAAAGGTGAAGAAATCTGAGAGAAAAAAAATTAATTTACTGTTACTATAATTTCGGGGAAATTAGAATTTTAAAAGAATTTTTTAAAAGTTGTTGTACGCTATGTTGTTTGGCCCATACCTGGTAAGGCAAGTTAGCCACACATGCATCAAAGAATGGTAAGTCTGTTTTCAAGATATCTCCAACCTTGATTTCAAGTTTGTTTGATAGACACCTGGGGGAAAAGATACATTGTGGTTATCCTCAGATAAGCAGGTTGATAAAATTTGTACCAAAGCAGCCTCACTGCTCTAAATACTCCCTTTTTCCATAATTGATACTTACGTGCCCTGGACTCTCTTCTGAAGCTCACCAACAAGTCTAGGGTCAATTTCACATGCAATAACCTGAAAAAAAAAGTATGTATTTGCAACTCCATGCAACTCCTAACTGGAATTTAATCATAAAAACCTCAACTGTGTATCTATTGCTATGGGTTTAAAGAATCCTTTAAAGAATCCCTATTAGTCTATGCACCTATCTCCCTCTCCAAATACATAAATAGGTAACAGCAATGTAGTTTGATAAAACCACACGAACTTACGTGATTAGCTAGAAACCCACTGAAATGTTTCAAATATTTAGAAAAATATCAATGGAGTAATTCTGCTTTTGTGCATCATGCCTATGAAGACCCTTCTGTTTGCCAGTCAAAGCAACAGCGTAGTCAGAGCTTGGGAAGGGAGTGTATGTGAGAGGACGTGCACTTACTTTTTTGACTTTCTCCAGCATCTTCACTGTCAGGTTTCCAGTTCCCGGGCCCACTTCCAGAACGACATCCGTGCGGCGCAGGGCAGCCTACAGATAAACAGCATTTCAAGGGCTTCCCTGGCACCAACTTCGTGCAATCATTTGACTTAGAATGAAAGGAAGCGCTTTTTACACAGTAAAAAGTTGGAACTGGGTATCAAACGAGCATTAGAGTCGTTTAGACACGAGCGGGTGGCAAAAGGGGAGAACCAGAATGTCCTGGCGCTGGTTTACGCCGCATCGCTGGCCACGAGTAAAGAACCAGCGAGCAGCCACGTTGAGAAAAAACAAACCCAAAGGCCACCACACACGTGAACCAGCAGCATGACGGCACTGGCCGCGATCACCAGCAGCCCCCCGCAGCCCGGGGAAGGCCGGAGCCAGGGCGAGGGACCGAGCTTTCCCGGCACGTCCCGCCAGCCCCAGCGCCCGGGCCCACCGCCGCTCCCACCTTATCAATGATGCTGTTCACCACGAGGGGGTTCTTCAGGATGTGCTGCCCGACCCCGGTGTTGAAGAGGATACCTAGGGCAGAGACCGGCGTGTTACCGCGGTCAGCCGCGACCCGCCGGCACCCCGCCGGCCCCTCTCGGGGCGCGCGCCGGCCCGCCCTCGGCTCTCGGACCCTGTCCGCCCGCCCGACCCAGTCCGGTCTACACTCACCGCCGGCGCGGCCCTCCCGGCGCTCCGGCCGCTTCCCGGCCTGGGCCTTGGGCATAGCGGCGGCTCCGCTTGAATCCTTCAGGCCGGCTCGGCTCGGCTCGCCCCGGCTCGCCCGGACCCGCGACCCACGTGCCGCGCGGCACCCGCGTGCGCGGAGGGCACGGCAGCGCCCCCTGCCAGGCCGGCGGACCGCGGCGGCGGCAGCACGAAGGGCGCGCGTCCCCGCCCGCGCGCGCGCTCGATACTCCGGGGAGCTGCGGGTCCGTCCCACCCGTCGGGGGATGGGAGCGGCCGAGAGACCTAAGTGACAGTGGTCAGCGGGGACGGCACAGGTCAGCGGGTCCACGAAAGCTTTCCAAGGTTTATTAAAAAGCTACACACGGCGTAAGAATGGGAGTGCTTAGTACCCTGATCTAGTCCGTAAGCACGCGGCAGTGGGTTTTGCGTTAAGTGGCAGCATGTGGAAGGCATAAGAGAAAATGAGAGATGAATGAAAGAGAGGGAGGAAGAAAAGATTAAAGAAAGAAATTAAAAAGGAGAAGGAAGGAAAGGGAGAGAGGGAGGGAGGGAGAGAGGGAGGGAGGAAGGGAGGATTCTGCGGACCGACCCTCAGCAGTTTCTGCCGAGAGGGTTCCCCAGCTAGCCCTGGTCTCGGACCGTGCCGAGTGTGGTCTCTCCTGGTCTGGAAAAGATTCAGGTAGAGATAAAGCAGTGGCTGCCAGATCCCCTGGCAGCAAGACTGCTCTCTGTAGCACCAAGGTGGGAAAGGCGTCGAGGATTAGGGCAAAAACCAGAGAGAGATCCTTCATATGATTCCCAAAAGTTTATTCCCTTGGAGAGGGTCAGGGACGAAGGGACACAGAACTGGGGTGTGCAGGGGATTTTATAGGGGGAGGATCCCAGGGGCAGACACAAACTTACAACCAGTAAGGTAGGGAGAGGGGAGGAGTACAAGGTGGGATTGACAACACCCTGAACTAATGAGGGAGGACTAGGGTCACATGGGCCAATGGGGCATCGAGGTTTGGGTGACACTCCGACTCTGCACAAAGCACATGTCCACTCACTGCTCGGAGTCCCAGTGCCGGTGCAGACGTTCCCAGTCCCTGGCACGCCAATAAAGCCTACTTTTTTTTTAACATGCTTTGTGTATTTGCTTTACTTCCTCATGCGCTATGTTGTGACAAACGCCACACGTGCCCGCCGCGATGCCCTGCCCTGTCCTGCCCTGCTCCGCGCGGCACGCTCCCGCCGCGAGAGCGCTCACCCCGCGCGCCCGACGCCAGCGGGCAGCGCGCTCCGGAGGCCCCGCCCCTCCCCGCCCTTGCCGGCGGAGCGGCGCGGGAAGCGCTTGGTGTCGCGGGGCAGTGACGTCGTCCCGCGCGCCGGGAGGCGGTGGTACCGCCGCGCATTCGGTGGTCCCGGTTCGTGCGAGGCCGGGAGGGGCCGGGGAGAGGGGGAAAGGCACCCGGGCTTCCAGTGGGGCAGCGCTCGGGCCACCGGGCCTCGGGGCAGCGAGCCTCTGGGCAGCGAACCTCGGGGCAGCGGCACTGCGGCGGCGCTGCCGCCGCTCCTAAGCGCTCGCTTCGGATTCTGCTCCGTCGGTTATGCCTCCGTTTGCGCTCCGTTAAGGCAGTGAGGCCTTCCTTACCTATTATACCGGCAGCGGAAAAGGGCCTGCTCGGAGCTGGCAGGAAATAACTGTTACCTAATTCCAGGGAACAGTTTCCCGCTTTCTCTTTGAAACAGTTTTTAGTCGGGATAGAATTAATGGAAGCCTTGGGAGGAAGATGAGGCGTTAACCTGACAAAATTTATTTTTCTCGTGACGAAGCACGTATCGGCCTTTATTCTAGGTGATTATTTTCTTCCTGCAGGCTGAAGAACAGCAGTTGTTCTGCACAGCAGAGTCTTCCCCTAATCAGAGGCAGGTTCAGTGCAGCAGTGGTGAGTTATTTTTCCAGTTTATTGCCGTAGAAGACAGCAGTGTGTGTAAAACACAAGAATCAGGCCCTGAGTTCAATAGTGATGCTGCTTCCGTGCGTCTTGCTTCCCGTGTCTCATACATGAAGTCCTGGCTGTAGCATATTTGACATGGCTTTCAAATCATCCCACAGAGCACATCAGCAAAATGCTGCCAAATTCAAATTATATGCGTATATTATATATACTACATATAATGTATTTTATTATATAAGGAGCAAATGACATGCTCCTTATGGAGTTTGGTTTCATGAAACTTCATGGCAACACCAAATTTGTCAATGCTCTCTGTTTTTCTTCTCTCATTCTTACATTGTACTGTTCTCATCAAGGGCATTTATTACCGTGTATAAATGATATAGGTTTTTGTCACCCATGCTTTACGTATATTCTTTTCAAACTGTATCATCAGAAGTGGGATTTAACTGTAGTGAAAATGAAAGGGTTCAAACCTGTTCCAGTGCATGAGGGCTGACAGAGACTTGCATTTTCCTCTCAGTTGTTTGGCACTAGTTTATTCTTAATTGGTCTGCCAGCTCTTTTTGAAAATCTGTTAAATTAGGTAAATTAGGAAGTAGTCAAAGGAATGAGATTGATCCTGTAGAAGTGTTCAGCCTAGAAATTTACTATTAAACATAAAAAATATTCTTACATTGCTTTTCCTATCAGTTGTTATTAGTACTGAATCCTGTAACAGAGTCATTTTTTAGTTAATCCTCGATAAGCATGAAAAAATAAAGCAATGGTCTCACTCCCTTTCTTTACTTCTTGTTTTTTCTGTTGAGTATTTTCAGTTACTTTGGTAGTTTCTGTTCAATGTGATAGGTAATTCTTTAGAGAATTTTTAATATAATCCGATTGACTTTCCTTAACATTGTTGTCAGCCTTGCTTGTTGTTGTCCTTTATTTCTGTGGTCCTCATTGTTCTTAGCTCTTGTATCCTTCATGTCTTCTGCATGCTCTTTTAGACCATGGATTTAGTTTAAATTTTAATTTTTTGTAAAAATGAAATTTTGGAAATTCTACTCCTGTGCTTCTGTCACTAGCAGTATGGAAAAAACCCCCACCTCTGACTATTCCCCGCTCAGACATTTTTATTTGTCTCCCTTACTGTGGGTTAAATTGGGAAAACTGTAGATAGTTTGGTTCAATTACATAAAGAAAAATTAATATGTAGGTTTCGAAAAATTGTAGTATTGCTTAAAATTAGTCATTGTATTGGGTTTGTGATTGCTTTAGTTTTAGTGAGTTTAAGTTGTACCTCAATAACCAGGATAGTTTTAGTTCTTTTGGGTGCACTCAGTAGGACTACTAGCATGTGGCATGATTGATACAGATACTGCAATGCTAGAAAAGAGATTCTTTGAAAAGTTTTTGTAAGGCTGGAGGGACATCAGAACAACTACCAACTTTCCCTGAAGGTGATAGTATCCTTACTAAGGTATCCTATCTAGATGACTGAATGCCAGTTTTTGTGTTACTTACTTCAGGAGTTCTTGTGACTTTTCACCATGGAAACTTCATTTATACAGTTTTCCTTGAAACAAGTATTCTTCCAAAACTGAGTGATAACACTGAGATTGTAGGCGTGTAGTTGGATAGAAGTGTATTATATCACAGAGTAAATGACAATCCCAATTTTCTACTTGAACCTGTTGAGCTGCAGGGTGTAGCTTTATAGTTGCTCATTAGTTGTATAATCTGCTGGTAAGAAGCAGCAAGTCCTCACTGTAAACACTCTTCAGGGAGTTAGTTTTAAGTGTTTGCAAAGTCTTCCTTAGGTTCCACTGTCTTAAGTCCTCAAACTCTCCTCAGAGATGATTTGCTAGACCACAGACTATCCTAGTAGCTCTGACCTCTCTCCAGTTTGTTCCTTCTTGAACTGAGGAAAGGGAGAACTTTGAGAACCAAACTGGAAATGCTGTTCTAGAAGCTGTCTCAGACACTGCATAAAGAAGGGTAACAACATCCACAGAGCCACTTGTGCTCTTGAAGTAGCTCAGAAAATACAAGCAGTATTATCAATGAGAGCACACTGTCTTTTGTATAATACGTTTATGGCTTTGTCTTCTTCTGCTTTCATAAAATCTTAATTGAATTCATTCTCGCACCTTCTTCCGGTGGGAAAGAATTAATTGAATTCTTAACAAAAGGGAATGAAAATACACAGAATTAATTGTCTGGATATGAGTGAGTTGTTACACTGCATTCTCTTGGAAAAAGTGAAGTAGGGAGGTGTTTAGTGATGAAATGCTGTGTTTTGTACCACTTCAGATGTTTAGCAGTCACTGATTTCTTTTCATAGCTGATGTGATTTTAAAATTAGGATGCATTTTAGTGTGATGGGAAAAGAACCTAGATACCTTTTAGTCTGTATCAGAAGCACTGACTGTTCAGAAAAAACATGAAACTGGCACAGCTAGTATAAAACTAGAGTATTTAAGATTCTTGGAATAGTCTTGAAAGTTAAAATGTGTTTGCAGATATCCCCTTAGAAAAGTAATTAAAAAGTAAAGAAGAGAACAGAAATGAAACATGGATTTTTGCTGCTTAAAGAAGATGGAGTTTGAAAGTGGGGATGGAAGTATAGGACATTGGATGATAAAGATGAGGAATTGTTAATGGTATTTGTGGTCTCTGAAGACACTAGCACATTGTGCTAAGGGGTGGCATTTGATGTGTTGTTTTTATTCTAGGTGTAACTGCATTTGTGCATTTTTCTGCTAGCTGAGGCTTGAGACTATGCTGTAGTCAAGTTCAGTGTCGTCATATCTAGTGGGATCTTGGAGGGCTGCTTTCGCTTGTGGGGTGCAGATAGTCTCTTTTTCCTCTTACAAGACAGAATTCTGGCATGGGAATAAGAGGCATGCTTGAGTTTGAAGCTGACAGCATTGAACACTTTCTAACAAGAGAGATTTCTTTTCCTTCTTCCAAAATGTCTGTGTGCAGTTTGGTTGTTATAGCAATGGGTCCGGACCACAGAAAAGCAGGAGAAAGTAACAAACATTCCTGGTACGGCTCAGTGCTTATTGTGAAGACACAGACTGACATTAGTAAGTAAAAAAGGGAAATTACACCCTTACTCAGTAATCGAACCTGAAAATTCTGGCTGTTGTGACACAAATGCAGACCTTTCCTTCCTTCTAAGAATGTGTTGCTTATAAGGTTTACAGACTCTGCCAAATTTTCTATACATACCTCATGTCTCTGAAAGTACCCAAAAGACAAAAGTTATTTAATACTCACCTCCTGAGTTTCATCTCTAGGACATTGTAGAAATAGCTCAGTAGTAACTAAAGCTGTAGAAGTCCTATGAGCTCCGGAGAAAGTCGTTGTCCCTGTGATGTAACCAATCTGTGGGGTAACCTATGTACCTTTTGCCTTTCCCATGCAACAGTGAAGTTTGATATGTAAGAGGTGGAGATTGTCTCTGTCCTGTAGTATTTGAGCCAGTATTCATAGCCTTTGAAGTTCTGTTGGGTTAAGAGCATCTGCATATCCTCTGGGTAAATTAGGGTCTGAAGAGCCTTTTCATCAATTGAAAAAAAAAAAGAGGAGTGTGAGTGTATCACAACAAACTAAGATTGGAGAGATCTGTATTGTGATGTGTTTGTTTCAATTTCCTAGTTTTTATATTTGTACGTTATTTACAGTACAATTGTTAATGGCTCATTCCAATGTACCCCTATGTTTCTCCCACGTTAGTCTATCCCTATGTTGTACCCAACCCTGAAGTTTCCTTAAATGGCAAACCCCTCCCTATGTTCCAGCTCCTTCCCTGTCAGTCAGTGTTTCCCTGACCAGCTCCTTCCCATCCATCACAGTGGTCCCATCCCCTGTTCCAGACCCTTCCTTGTCAATCCTCCCTCCAGCCTATCCCTGCACGGTTCCTCCCCTTGGGGTGTCACCCAAACCTCGATGCCCCATTGGCCCATGTGACCCTAGTCCTCCCTCATTAGTTCAGGATGTTGTCAATCCCACCTTGTACTCCTCCCCTCTCCCTACCTTACTGGTTGTAAGTTTGTGTCTGCCCCTGGGATCCTCCCCCTATAAAATCCCCTGCACACCCCAGTTCTGTGTCCCTTCGTCCCTGACCCTCTCCAAGGGAATAAACTTTTGGGAATCATATGAAGGATCTCTCTCTGGTTTTTGCCCTAATCCTCGACGCCTTTCCCACCTTGGTGCTACAGAGAGCAGTCTTGCTGCCAGGGGATCTGGCAGCCACTGCCTTACCTCTACCTGGGTCTATTCCAGACCAGGAGAGACCACACTCGGCACAGTCCGAGATCAGGGCTAGCTGGGGAACCCTCTTGAGCACTGTGTCAGATCTGGGTTTCAACTCCTGAAGTACAGCTGTGTCTGTCTGCAAGAACTTTCATATCTGCATCTGTACATGGCAATAATTAAAACTATATTTTGAGGAGATCCCACTAAGATAGGAGCTGGTGCCCTTCCTGAATCAATTGTCTTTACAGGGGGCATGCAGAGAGTAAGTTCCTCATAGAAATCCTGGTGAGAAAGGAAGGTAAGGGCTTTGTCAGAGTTGAAGTTACATGCTGGGACCTGAGCCTGTAATGGCTTGTTATTGTTGGAAGTCACATAGTCCTCTTTGCTCCCATAGTGTCCTGTGGTGTCTGTGGAACAGTGTGCTTAGATGGCATTTCTTTTTGTATTGTTTGGGGTTTTTGTTTGTGTGTGCCTCCAGTATCCCATCCCTGCCTGTTGCCTTTTGGTGGGCAGTTATGGCTCAGAAGTTTGTTCTAAGTTTACATCACATTTTGACAAGAGTGTGAAATAAAAGCTGCTTGCTGTTCTCTTTGCTTTTTTATGCCTAGCACATTTACCTGTCTAACAATGGGGCGTGAAAATGATTGGAAAACTTGATCCAAACCAAAACCTGCATTCTTCCTCCTCCTTCCATCTTTGGGTATTTAAGGGGTTCAGGGAGAATCAGAGGATTATACTATTTATTTTGGTGACCGTAGCTCTTTGTTTTAGCTTAACTTATTTGTAGCTGGCTTAAACTGCAAATTTGACTTTTGTGCAGTGCAACAAATTAGTTTGTTGAAATTTTTTAATTAATTTTTATTTTCTTTCTTTTCTTTTTTCTTTTAATATAAATTAATACAAGTAAGACTTGTAAGACAAGTAAGTTACTGGAAGAAAACAAACTGTTCAGAGGAATTTAAAAAAGTAGTAGCAATAGACAGCTTTTTTGCATCTCTGCCATTTGTATTTGCTACACATTTATTAGGTGTTTTTCTGTTAATTTTTTTGCTATCCAAATCATACAGAATATACCACTTCCTTAAATATTTTTCAGTATTTATAGACCTTGACCCATCTTCAGGGAGATTATTATTTTCTAATTCAGTTTTGCTATTTGGCTTGTGATAGCTTCATCCAATATTGTGTGAGGACTGTTCTTTACATGGGACCAGAAAGCATCTGAGCAAATTCATTGAAGACTAAATCTTGAGGGCTGTTCAATTCCCTGCCTCTTAATAGAAATCCTTGAACCAGAGTTTTCTAGATGACAGGCCAGCATTATGTAGGAGTGTTCTGACCTTGGAGTCTGCTGTGGTTTTGACAGAGAAAGAACACTGTGTTAAATAAACTTTTGTTCTGACCCACTAAGCTTCCTTTGATTTTTCTTGAGTTTTTTTTTTTTTTGAGCAGTAGCTGCTGCACTTTTTGCATGGAAATACAAACCTTTTCAAGAATGAGACATTATTAAAAAAGAAGTGAATATTTCACTTTGATTTTTGTTGTTGCTTTTTGTTGTTGTTTTTAGAACTGACAGCTAATTTTTTTGAAATAAAAAACTGAAAAAAGGTCACCTGTTTTTTGTACTTGCAATTTACTAACTTAAATAAGTTTGTCTTGTGATGAGAACTGTTATAGATGAAGTATAAATATTTCCAGTAGAAGCAAAACCCTTCAGGTTCTTCCTCCCCCTACTTAAACATGTTATCTTAGACGTGCTGCCACTGTTGCTGATAGGTTCGGCCTTGGCCAGTGGCAGGTCTGTCTTGTAGCTATCTTGCACTGCCTCTGTCAGACATAGAGAAAGCTTTTTGCATTTTTTCACAGAACATACCCCTGTAGTAATCCCCCCCCCTTTGGCTACCTTGTGCACAACTGGTTAAAGCAGAAAGATGGGAAGATTCTTCACATGGGAAGTATAAAGCAGAGATGGAGTCACCTGTTCAATTATTGCTGTAAAGAGATATGTGATTTTGTTGTTCATGGGTTTGAAAGTAGACTTTCTTTAAACCTTAGGATCTTCAAATTCGAGTCAGCTTTTGATGAGAATGACAGGAGATGTGGAGATGAAGAACTTTTTTTTTAAGGGTGTAGTGGTTTTTTTTTTTTCAGTTGTGCCTATTACTGGTATAAAAGGTCTTCAGTATTGTGGCTATATTTGTTGTTAAGGTGATTTTTCTAAAAAATCACAAAATTTAAACCTATGTCAGAACAAATTTAATTTCTCCCACTTTCTTACCATTACTGTAATAATTTTAATCTTGATTTTTTCCTGAAGGTGGAAAAATAAACCTTTTTTTCTCATTAAACAAAAGCAAATCACAGAGTCACTGCAGTTGGAAAAGACCTCCAGTTTTGAGTCCAGCCTGTGACCAATTGCTACCTTGTCAGCTGTACCACTGCACTAAGTGCCACATCCAGTCATTTCTTTACCACTTCCAGGGGTGACAACTCCACAACTTCCCTGGGCAGCCCATTCCAAGAAATTCCTCCTGATACTCCACCTGAACCTTCTCCTCTGTTGTCTTTGAAGAGAAGCTGTTCTTGTTTATTTAGAAAACCTAAGTATATGAATATTTAACTGTGTATTATATATAAATTTAACATAGGATTCAAACAGTCTTTTTTTCTAAGCAGAAAACAGACTTCATAGTTTCTTTCATATGTATATTTTTCTTCTTGTAATGTTGTTTCTGTGTTCATTATAAATGTAATCTGTCATCTGGAGAGCAATGTTTTGTTTTGCCTTCATCAAGTAGAAGGCTGCATAAGCATATATATACATTGGAAATTTGGCCATATGTATTCATAGTTCAGCTGTTTAGCATTTGTATGCTAAATAAGAAGGAAAACAAATATGTCAAGGGAAATTCTCTTTCATACAGGACTAATTGTGAGACTTATTGCTTTCTTTTTTAATTAATATGAATTGTTTTGATGAATTTGAATTATAGAATTTAATTATATGAAGGAAAATAAAATGCAAAAATGTTAATAATCTGCATCTTTGCCTCTTTCAGACAACCCAATGGTTTACTCTGCTTATAGCTGAGTGGTCATCTTTAGTTGCAGTTTTGCTTTTAGCTGCTGTGCTTCACAAGAGAGGTAACTTGTTTTACAATCAAAATATTTCCTGCAATTCCTTAAATCTAGCAAATGTGCTTGTAATGATAGATTTAATGTTTGTTCCTTCTACTGAGTGATTTCTGAAAGCCAGTAGTTCTATCCTTGTACCTCAATTGCCTGTGAGTGGGTGTCATGCTGTCATTGCACTGTGTAGTCTAATGAAAAATTAGTGTGGGGTGTTTGGATAATATGAATGGAAAATACCTGTCTGTATTTTCTATCTTTTTCTTAAGTGTTTTTTCTGTTTTTAAATGTTTTCAGACATTCATGGATCTCAACAGTGCTAGCACTGTTGTTTTGCAAGTCTTGACACAAGCTACTAGCCAAGATACTGCAGTGCTGAAGCCAGCTGAGGAACAACTGAAGCAGTGGGAGACACAGCCAGGTTTTTATTCAGTGTTGTTGGTAAGATACAGTGGAAAATTGCTACTAACTCTGAAAAATTTTGGGTACTGGTTTCTAGAACATGGTTGAACCATGCCCTCTGGCTGAGAGAAGAACCCTTATGCTGTAGGATATGACAGTGATAGGCATTGTCATCATTATGTTTCAAAGCAAGCTCTTTTCCCAGGCATTCATAAGGTGGAAATTCAGCCTCTAGCACTATGAGTGGGCAGCAGTGCTAAGTGTTTGTACTAGTTTGAAATGAAACCAGTGGGAGATCGTAAGTCAGAATTGTAATTTTATAGAAAAAAAATTAAAAGAAATAAATAAATGCAGTAGTACAAGAACACTGACAAAACCAGAATACAACCTGATACTCTATGGTGGTAGCAGTCCAAGCAGAGTGGTTCTGATGAAGCAGTGATCCTGTAGAAATAATGGGTCTTAAGATCCAGCAGTAGCTCTTGTCCTCTGGGAGTCCAGTAGGTAAGTGCTGCTCTGGTGTTCAGAGTCTCAGCTTATATCCAGGCTGGAATGCTTGGTTCCTCCCTCTGGGCAGAGCATCTCACAATGGGATGGTGAGTCATGTGATAAGGCCTGATGGGCCCATTAACAGGAGATAGTCTAGGACAGAGTTATCTGTGAGTCATGTGGCAATGTGCTGATGGGCCCATTAACAGAAGATAATTCAGAGTGAGGGAGGCAGGGAGCACTGCCTCACCTGGTTTCAACAGTTCATGAAGATGGTGATAGAATATACTTCAACCCAGGACAGTGTTTTATTGGCCTGTTGTGATTTGTAGATGATAGATGGCCAAGAGGGCCCTTGTTAGAGGAATTGCCTTTACTACCTCAAGAGGCAGGGACTATTTATATACCAAAGTATTAATAACCTTTTGTGGAGGTGATGTTTTATGAACATTTTAACAGAAGTTCCCTCATGGTTTCCGTTACATTGTGTGATGCCTCTCTGTGATTGCTTTCCTTTTTGTTAGTGGAGGGAGACTCCCGGGGGTTAGCTGACCTGGCTGTGGTGGTAAGATCCTGGAATGTGGAAGGCGAATACTTCTAAAATTACTATGACCATTGGTGAAGTAGATGCATTAATGTGCTCAGTGATGACAGCACAGTCAAAAGGGAAATGGAACTGTTTCAGCAAAGCCACTTGAAAGCACTATATTCTCCAATATCTATGCATGTAGTCTTAAAAACACAGGTAAAATGTTTTTTCTACAAACATCTGTCCTCAGTGCTTGGATTGAATGACTCAGATTTGTAGGGTGACATGTTCTGTTCTCTGTAGACCCTCTCATTTGTTTGAAAGTTGAGGGCAAGCCTGAGAATTTAGGTAAAGGACTAGAAGAAGATAGAATTTAGGTAAAGGACTAGAAGAAGATACTTTGAGCTGTCAAATTTCCTTTTATGCACTGCCTTTGCCATAGTGTAGCTGTGGTAATAAATGGTCTTGATAGAATACAGCAGAAATTGCCACTAGTGATGTTTTTTTTTTTTTTTGCTGGATGTTTGCTTTGAGACGTTACACCTCAGGGTGTAGACAAGCTGAGCACTCACAGGTGTAACTGGAACAGATATAAGTTTATTTTAAATACATGGGCTAGGCTAAAATTTCAGGGGATTAGATGCTTATTAAGGAGGACCAAATGCTGATAATTCCTTTTACGTGGTTAGGTGGATTTGTTGGGGGCACATCAGCCTTTCTTTAAATGTGAAATATCAACATATTCTTCCAAACTACACAAGGAAAGTGTCTACTACTTTTTTTAATATGATCATAACAGGTGGGCTGTATGGTAGAGAAAATTGTTGGCACCTTCTTGGTGGAGCAGAAAAAGGTGCAGGGAAACAGGTAAATGTAAATAGAGGATGGGTAAGACAGCTGATATCTCTGGGATGTGGCAAATAATATAGTTACTTACTGTGGGATATTCTTGCTTCTGGGACAGTCAGAGTAGAGAAAATCGAAGAGGCATGAGACATGCATCTTTGATCCTACCATTTTTAGTACCTAGTGGAGTTGCTATCCTTACTTTTCTGTGTTTTTTCTTTTGAAGGTATTACATCTCTCTTTTGATTCACAGATAAATTGGATGGTTTTGGAAAGAATTTCTGTACAAATTAAATCAGTTTGTATATTGGCTTAATTAATGTTATTTCTATTACAGCATTACTGTGTTATGTTAAATACTTCATGTTTTAGGAAGTTCATATAAAGATACAGAGTATAAAGAGAAGTTCCACCTGTTTTTGTGTTGATTCTTTTGTTTTGTTTTGTATTTTTTAACTTTTTATCTGTGCCCGGTCTAGCTTCAAGGTGTTTTTATCTGTGTAAGGTTTGCTTCTGCTAAATATTTTAGCAAGGAGAGGAATAGTTGTTTGTAAGATCAGTGGAAGTTTCAGTGTGAGTAGTTTGGGTTTTCCGTGTTTCATTTATTTTGAAATGGCTTTTTATGATAACGAAGTAGTGTTTGAAGTTACCTCTTTGTATTTGAATATGCGTAAGTTACATTTGGGAAAGGTCAAGTCTTTTAGAGAGTCTTTCTATCTTCCTAAATGAGCTTTGGGGAAGGAGGGCATGTTACATATGGATCATATTCATGTTGTGTGGTATTTATTTGTGGGTTATCACCTTTCTGATATTTTTTCTACAGTTTGCTAGTTTTGAAGTTGATATCATCGTTGGCATGTCAGTCTGTTTACTTTCTACTAATTGGAGAGTGTTAGGGTTTTTTTTTGGGTTGGCCATTACCTCTAAAATGATGTTACTCTTAATAGGAATAGATTTTGAGAGAAAGTTATGTTTTGAATTCATAGTGAAAATGAGGTCCCAGGTTTCTACAGTGCTGAGTCATTTGAAAGGTTTGTTTATACATCTGCAGGCATGGCACCCAAAAGCAGCAGATTCTTTTGACCAGAATCCCTGCATTTTTCATGTCCCTTCATACTGGACTTCTAAAAGCAATGAATACAAGTGGTGCACTGTTTCTGCAGTGCACTGTATAGTAGGTACACTGAGCTCACACATGCTTGCTCTTGAAAAGAAGGAGTAATGATACTTCACCCCTTGAGAAGGATGCCTCTGATGGAGCAGAACTCAGAGGAGAGCTGCTGTTCAGAGTAGTACCCATACTGAGATTCAATAACCTACCTTTATTTTAGTTTTTCTTGGTTAGTTAATTCTAAAACATTACCATACAAAATAACTCCTCTGTGTTTGCCTCTATGTACATACTGATATATAAAAGTGTATATAGAGAGATACATATGTATGCGCATATCTAGATAGGCTTTTTATTATAGGTAGAAACTAATTTCCAGGAATAGACATAGCTGTATTTGAGAATTGAAGACCTACCAGGTCACTTGTTTTATAAACAGTACTGGTGGACAGGATGGTTCTTGTCATATGACAGCATAATAAATAACCTGACGACTGGATTCTGACTAGAATACGGAATTGTCCAGTGGCACAAACTTCTGAAAGCTATGTCATTAAAGAAAGTAAAATTGTCTGATTCTAGTAATTACTACCCTTATGTTTCCTTCTCTGCTAGACAAGATTGGCAATACATTTTATTTTTGTGGGGTTTTTTTTTAAATCAAAAATTGGGCTAGTGATAAACATTTCTTTAATCTCTAAAAATTATGTTTAGCACAGTGTTTTCATTTTTCTGTCAAATGATGATTAAGGCTTTTTGTTTATGTACACCCACATCACAGAGGTGTGTGTGTTTCTACATATACCGGGGCATGTGTTGATACAATTTCTGTCTTGCTTGTGGTGTCTTGAGCAGTTTTTAACATTTTTTTTTTTTTAAACAGAATATCTTTACAAATCATAGCCTGGATGTGAATGTAAGATGGTTAGCTGTGCTGTACTTTAAAAATGGAATTGATCGCTACTGGAGACGGGTCGCACCACAGTAAGTTTTGAGTTCTTCCATGTAACTGTCTTAAAGTTGTCTTTCTTAGGTTGCCAGGCAGGGAAAACAGCAGATCCTTAGTTCATAGAAGTTACTTTAGAATTTGTGTTGAAACTGACAACATGCTTCAAACTTCAGGACTTGCTGATAAAACATTTTGTCTTATTGCTTCTTATGGCTCAGTTCATGATTTATTTTTGAGAACTGAGTTAGAAAGCTGTTTCATAGATAATCGGTTTTGAAGTGATGCAGTAAGTGTTACAACATAAGTAAGTGTTACTAATAGTGACAGAAGTGAAAGGTAGTCAATCTCTTGGAGAGTGAGAGGGATATTTAATTTTGTTAAAGTTGATTTGTATTGAATGTGTACATGGGAAAGAGGCAGTAGTTATCATACTAAAAAGTTCTGGTATTAATTTTTTGTTGTTCTGATAGGTGGGTTCTCATAATGCATGACAAAGAGTTCTCCAAAGAAGATGAGAAATATAACCACTTCTCATGAGCATAATGTAATTTACTTAAAATTTCCAAAAAAATGCCATTTTAATATGTAACCCATAGACTTATATGCTTCCCAGTCTTGTGTGAATTTTTCCTTTAAAAACAGGTGTGATTCCACAAAGAGTTTCAATTTCAGAACTCATCAAGGCTTGCAAGTGTTCAGGCTCTCTTAAATGCTGGTAATACGTTGGACTGTCACTGTCCAATGTAGGGTTATAGATTGAATTCTAGGTACAGCTTTTCTGCAAATCTAAGTTAGTGTAATGATACAACATATGATTTTTCATTGTTCATTGTTTGAGATAGTTCAATGTATTTTGCCTTGCATCATAGGCTTTTCCAAAGATCTACCAAAAGTGGGAAAGATTACAAAATTCTGTATCCACAGCACATTCTAAGTAGTGTAGTACTCCTTCATTATTGCATAGAGGACTGGAGTATTTATATGTGTCAATTAGTATATAATTGCAAAACATCTGCAAGCATTTGGATTCTTTTTTATGTGAAAGAAAAATACCATCTTTTTCATGAAAGATGGCATATATCTGACATTTCTGGTTAACAGGATTCTGGTTACAATACTGGTAACTTGGCAAGAACTGTTGGAAGAAGTTAAACATAGTTTCAATTTGTTAATTTTTTTAGACACTAGTAGCATTTCTGATAAAAAAGCCTAGTTTATTTCTTGCAGAACTAAAGACTAGAATTTTACTGTTTGAGGTAAAAATTAAATTAAAATCTTTTAATGTCGTTTTCCTGTAGTTTTAAATTAAAGGTAATTTAAAAAATAAAATTTACTTGGCTATTAAAGATTTCATGGGTTAAATCTATATATAAATTTGCAATGAAACCCTATTTTTCACCATTTCTCATTTTTCTGCCACTAATTTAATGCAATTAAAGTATAAAATAAATTTTAAGAATGGTTGGCTGTTCTTAGGATTCAATGGAGTAATGCATACTAGATCTTCAGTCTGCGTTCAACTGGTTTTCTTTCTAAATTTGTTAGATGTGACATTTTGTCAGCACTCACCCAGATCACATTTCTCTTAGAATATATTCAGGTCATTTTGAGAAATCCTGATTTAAACTAAATTCTCAGTTGATTATTTTGTGAACCAATCATACATTGAATGTCATGAGTTTTTTGAAGGCTTCATTTTTGAGGCTGCATTTTTGTTGTCTTTGCAAAATTCTTGTCTTATGTCTCACTTGAGCAGCTTCCCCTCTCCAAAGTAGCACATCAAAGTGTATTTCGATATACAGATCAGGCTTAGAACCGCATTTTCCAGTGACAATGATTTTGAAGATGAGTCTATGAACTTCCTCCTACTTTTTCAGGCAGCTTTTCCTATAGCTGTGGCACAGAGCCTAGAGCTGTCATGCCTCTTTTCAGGCACAATTTAGCCTCTTCTTTTGAAATTTGTTGTCAGCCTCCTCAAAAGCTGACAGCAAAATCATCTCACAGGATGATTTTGTATTTGTTTTTATTGTCTTCAGAAATGGTTTGTCTTGAATTCAAGAGTTGAACATGTTTTTGATTTTACAGACAATTACTTTTGTGTCCTGTCTGTTTTGGACTTTGTTCTCTTATTTGAGTACCGTGTCAGCAACTTCAACAATACTTTTCAAATATATGTTTTCACTTGTGTAATGACTCCTCATAAGCCAGAAATCCAAATCTTGACATATCAGACTTTTTAAGGAAAGGCTCCAAAATAATTTTTTAAGTATTTGCATGTGTATTTCTCCATACCACAAACACAGAGAAAGATCAAAGTAATGTTGAACTTGCAAATTGTGAAAGACTACAGCATAGTTGGTAGTACTTAGAAGTTCATGTGTAGATGAAGTTGTTTTAATTTTTGGGCACGTATAATTCAATGCTGAAGGGAAATAACTGTCTGACTGAGGCTCATTCTTCCTAACTCCTCGCTTGACTTTTATAGATGGGATTGCAGGATTGGCTTTCTTGCATTCAGGCATTAAGGGAGGCTGAGGGCAGCGGTGGCGGTGTCACTGTCCTTCGGGGATAGTTGTCCCTGCTCTCCGGCAGATGTCACTCGTGCTGTTTGAATGCAGAATTCCTCTACCCGCGACCTGGCAAACCCCTGGGGTCTCCGACACAAGCTGCTGTGTGACACTTGCATCGGCAGTCATCTCCGAGGCTCTTTTTAATTGCTGTTTACCAGTTTTGCTTATAACAAGCATATGTATTTGAGGTGTTCATCCTCGTGTATCTGTTTCTTTTCTTTCCTTTGTTTTGTGTGCAATGGCAAAAGCTTAATTACAGCATTTTTATTTACAGTAAGTAATAAACTAAATGCTTGCTGCTCTTAGACTGTGCATATACTAAATTCAGTGTAATTACAATTGTGAAAAAGTGTTTAAGGTCAGGGGTCCTGTGAGCCCACAAATGAAATAATATTATAAAACGGGGATTTTTTTTCTTTACAATCAAGGTTTTAGGTGCTTTCTATTGTCTCTGAAAGTGAGGTCTTATACAATCTACATTTGATTGAGAGTAGATTTTTGAATTTTGTTAGTAAAAACTTTTTAAGTTTTAGGAACCACTTAGAGAATGCCTGTATGTGTGGAAATTATATACTGCATTTTCATATTATAAAAGAACAACCACAAAAATTTATTTTCCTGCAATGTCATCTTGTGGCTTTAGATTAATAAATTAAATAGTTGCATGCAGAAAAGCTTTTACTTTTGCAGAAATCTCTATAAATTTTAGCCAAAATATTTTTTAGGCATAATTTAATTTTATGTGAAAAAAATCTTAAAGCCTATGTCTTGATTTAAAAAACAGAAAATAAAATTGTGGCTCCTGAACATTACAATTACCTTGGTAAGTTAAGACTTAGTATACAGTTCTGAGTCATCAGTGAAACAATGAATTGCCCCCTTCTTGTACTATACTTCAAATGAGTCTTTGATCTGTGAAATGGTGAATACTTGTGTTTTGTGCAGAGGTGAAGGGAAAGTGAAAACTAAAATATTTTTGCAAATGTTTGTTCTTATAGCAATTCCTGCATCTATTTTTTTATTATTTTGAGATTAATATTTAATATTTGTCTAAATTAGTGTAAAACCTATGCTTTAGGGAGCTTTAGACATATTTTTAAACCTCATTATATAAAACTAGTTGGCTTATATCTGTCCCTGAGGTCAGACAAGAGGAAGTGGTTGTGTTGGTGTGTTTAATCTTTTTAATTTCCAGCCACTAGTCTTCACTGAGATGTGATATTTGCATGCATGCTTCTAAGTCATTGCAGTCTTAGGTGGAACTTTCATCTGAACAACCTTGGGTGATAACTTTCAGGCTTTTTATGAAGAAGAAACAGCTTTCTAGGTCCTATCAGTAGTTGAAAATGTGTTAGGATTTCTTGTTTGATTTGGTTTTGATTTTTTTTTTCCCTGATAGTATAATCTATAAATACCAACAAAACCTTTTTTAAGGCAGTGTGTTGTGTTTCCTGTCAGGAAATTATAAGAAAATTGCATGATTCACATTAAGTCTGAAGTAATACAGGAGTGATATCATATTGTAACTTGCAGTCATAAACTGAAAGAGGTCACTTAAAATTAAGTATTCAGGTACCACAATGCTGCACTGGAATGAAAATTAACCTTTATAGTTTAGAATTTGACCTGCTCACTATTTTCTCCTGCATTTTATGGAAAATGTATCAACATACTTTTCACACAAAGGTATAATTTTCGAGGGATCTGTACTTTTTAAGGGTAAATATATTACTTGCTTGTAGGAAAGGATTTATAATAGAAAAGACTTACTGCTTTTACAAAAAGAGCTGTCATCTGATACGGTGATTGCCTTATTCTGGATATTTTTTGCCCATTGTTCATTAGTATACCTGGGCAAATTCCTGTTCAAATCCTCAATTCTGGCTGTAATAACTGTATAACAATTGTCTATGAGCAATCCTTTTGTATTTTGTAGTTTTGCTTTTTTTTCACTATATATATGTCTCACTCTGTCAACTCTCTTTTGCTATTTATCTTTAGAAAGGTGACTTGAGGTCTCAAAAACATGAGATTATAATGCCTTATTTTTTTCACTTTTCCCTCTTTTTTAAAGATACTTGAAATAGTGGAAGAACAAAGGATGTTCTTTTGCTAGTTTTGATAGTGTTTTTGTTAGTTACATATGAACTGATAGTAGTTTTTAAATTGAAAATAAATAATATTTTAATAAATATATCCTGGCAGTGCTCTTTCTGAAGAAGAAAAAACCACATTGCGTGCTGGACTTATCACCAACTTTAATGAGCCAGTGAATCAGGTTAGTGGTGATTGGTTATTACTCTCCCAAAAAATGCTTGTGTTCAAAGATAGCTTGGTTTCTTTCTTTACAAAGTATTTAATTATAATAATAAAGTTGCAATTTACATATTGCTTTTCAGACAGATCTTGAAGCAAGATCTTTTGCCATAGATCATAATTCATTGAATTATAGAACTGCTTTGGTTGGAAACAATGTGTTTTGTCTCTGGTTGGTTTCTTTTGGTGTTGCAGTGGCAGTTTGTTGTCCCTTGCCGTTTATGCAGCCATTTGGTGAAATGGTTCAGGGAATGGATGTAGCTCAAAAATAACCTTTCCCTGAGTGATTTTTTTTCCCAGCTGTGTCTGTTCTCTTACCTGACTCCCAGTGTGGCTGTACAAGGAAGTGTGGTGGTGGCACAGCAGGAATAAGCTGTTGAGATTGCTGCTGTGTAAACCCACCTAAGCAGTATTGCTGTCACATGTCTCGTTACAGCACTAGTGCATTTAAACAAGCTTAATAAAGCTTCAGTGTGATAATGTCTTTTCTTATGTAAAGTGACTAATTGTAAGCTATGATTTTGATTAGAATAAGAATTTATTATTATATTGAGTACATAACTAATGTTAGGGACACAGAATATGCCCATAATAGATGAATCAATCTACTTCTGCTGACTTCATCATGTAAGTTTCTGCAAGGAGGTGTTTGCTAATATTTTGAGCTGGATCTTAAATAACTTTGTCAAGGAAATACAGAAATGGTAGGCATAAAATAAAGATTAAAAGAAAAGGCATTGGAAATAAACTTCTGTTCTACAGACTGTTCAGTTTTAACTTTATGGGATTTCTTGACAGGATTAATGTAACTTCCAGGATTAGAGCAATTTATCAAAATTAGTGTAATTTAGTCTTTGTAGAAGCCCATTGTGAAATTCCAATTTTGACTGGAGTTAAATTTTTTCATTGTAAATGCAATTTTTAGAAAAAGCATATGAAGTATTTTAAAATGTATTCTGCAGGTATAGTTTCAATGTAAACAATATGACCAAATATTACTTGTTTCTGTATTTTAACCAAAAAGAATTATGAAGGATGTCAAGCTGAACTGTAGTGTGTGTCATTTATTCTTCTACTAGGTAGCATAATTTGTCAAATTATTTTATTTTGAAGTTTGTATGGTTTTTTTGCACATATAAATAGGTGAATTAATTATTAAACTCTATTATCAACTACATTGTTTGTAAAACAATTAAAACTTTTTATGAATACTTCTTCCATACATTCATTAGTCTTTCATCAGTTTACCTGCTATGATGATAGCATTGCATGTTTTGTAGTTAAAAACACCTCTACTGATGAACAGTTCTGAAGTTCTCTGACCATAGCTGAGTTGAGATTGAAGCCTTTTTATCTGACATTTTAAAGACTAGTGGCTTCATGTTTTGATTTGTGTGTTCTTATGACATTTTTGGGATGTCATTTTTTAAGATTTAGAGACTTTACTTTGGTTTTATGGCAGCAGTCTCTAAATAATTGCCCAAACAATTATGTGCAATATTTAAGTATGTTTACAGAGTCCATATCCCTTTCTTTTCCCTTGTCTTCCAATCTGTGTTGTAGGTATCCCGAGGTGTCCTTTCAGAGGAATCTTTAGTTTAGTTCCCAGCCTGCTTGATATGTCTGAGTTTTGATATCCTGTGTTCCTGATAACTGTGCTTTTCCAATCACAGATAGTTCGTAACACAGTTGCTATCTGCTTGTGCTTTTTGCATCACTGAAGGCAGAAAATATTATGGCTCTTGTATAGAAATAAAAACAATACAGAAAAGTGAGAAATAGGCATAGTACGGAGATGCGATGATACAACTTGACTTCCAGGGGAGGTGGAGAAGAAAAAGAGAACATACCATCTGCTGAGAGCATAATTTCCATGCCCTCTGAAGATATTTAGCATGTGGAGGGAACAGTGGAACAAAGTACTTCTTCAAATGTATGACAGAAAGTTTTTTTTCTTCTTTCTCCCCATTTAAAAAGACAGTCCTCAGGATAAAAGTGCTTTTGGCCTTCCTGGGAATTTGCTTCTGGTATCACATAGGAAGAAGAATTTATTTGCTCCCCCTGTCAACTGACATAATTTGATGTGGTAATAAGTAGGACTCCTAGCTCTTCCTATGTTGACATCATTTTCCTGAAGCAGTTCTTCTCCCTAAGCAGCATAGTAGGAATAGATATTGCAGAAAACTTGGTGGGGCTACCAGATTCCAGATGAAACAGCTCAGGAAGCAATAAAGAAGGAGAAGGGCATAGCTCTATCCTTCTTAGGCCTGTAAATTGCTTGGATTCCTTCTGGTAACCTAAGAAGGTGACTTCTTCCCCAGGCTGGAAGTGTAGTTGTTCTAATGTGTTGAAGGAGAGAATGTCTGCTTCACTAATCCAGTGAAGGACCTTTTCAATTAGATTGGGATAAAATCATGGAAAACAAGAATATGAAATTTCTGAATATTTGAGGTAGGATTTTGAGGGACCATACAAAATATGTTAAGGAATGTTTAGGGGAAGGGAGTTTGCACAGCAGCCAAGTGTAGAATAGTAGAAAGAGGGCATAAGAAGGGCCAGTCATGTCTAAACCATGGGTGATCTGTACCTGTGTCTGAACAAACTGTGTGCCTGATGACCACTGCCTGTCCCGTGTTCTGATTACATCCCTTACCCATCTTACTGGGTGATCTCATTCTGTTCATCATGCATGTGAGCTGCAAGGACCAGGTTCCAGACGCTGGCAAGACTGGGTGAGTGGGATTTGGCCCAGCAAACAAAATCAGATGGTATGAGTGGTGCAGGTGCCCTTGGCCGGTGGTTCTGAAGATCTGGAGCAAGAGAGAGTCTCAGTTCCAAAACGTATCTAAAAGTCAGATAGAGCAGAATTAAGGGTAATATGTATTCAGCAGTTATGTTCATAGAAAGTGATAGAAAAGTGATAGAAAGGAGTAAAATAGTGGTTCCCAAATATTTGTTTCTTCTATATGATTTCTAAAATAATTATAGTTACTTGTCTTCGTATAAAATTTAAACAAGGTGTTAAGTTTAGTATTTTGTGTAAATACTAGTTAAAGACATGAAATAGAGTACTTTTTCTCCTCATTTATTTGCATTCAGCAAACTTGAAAACAGCTTGAGAAAAAGAACACAAAAATCTAGCTATCCATACTAGTCTATTTTGGTTCAGGTTTTATTTGGCTGTGGATCTTGTCATTATTCATTTCCTAAATGTCCTTTGACTTAGTGGTGTCTGTGGGATTATTTTTTCAGATAGCAACTCAGATCTCTGTACTGATTGCCAAAGTTGCCAGAGTGGACTGTCCGAGGCAGTGGCCAGAACTTATACCCACTCTTGTAGAATCTGTGAAGGTGCAGGATGATCTTCAACAGCACAGGGCGCTGCTTACATTTTACCATGTTACAAAGACCCTGGCATCCAAACGGCTTGCTGCAGATAGAAAGCTTTTCTATGATGTAAGTAATGTGATGCAGTATTGTTGGGCATAAAAACTATGTATTGTAAATGCTTCCTTCTTCCTGAGTTTAGCTAGCAGGGCTAATGGCATGTCTGTGGACTTAAATGTCTGCCCTTGGAACGGAAGTGCTCTTATGTTGTGGGTATCTATACTGTGGAATAACTGGAACTCAGTTTCTGGGTGAGATGTTTGAGATCTTTATTAATTTTGTATACAGCTTAAATGTTGTTATCTTAATTTATGTAAAGAAGCAGAGCTTCATCCACAGATCAGTATCTGCATATCAGCCTTATGATGTACTTTTCTAGGAATTTATGGAGTTTTTTTTGGTACTGAATTCTTAGGTCAGTATAGTCTTTAAGAAATACTGGGGTTTGAATTTCCATCCTACTATATTTTAGATTTTTATCATCAGCAGGAATGTATTTGAGTTTTTTCCACACCATCTCTTCAGGTTAATTAAAAGGCAAGATGTGAATGCAAATGCCAGATCTTGTGCCATTCAGCTTACATTCTCCACTGTAAAAATCCACTGATTAGAACATAGATGTAACTTTGGCTGTAGGCCATGAATCTTCATACCCATTTGGAGTTGGGCAATGATGTAGTACAGTTAACTGAATTTAGTGAGTTAAACATTTTTTCAAAACATGTTGCTCTTCAATTTTTGAAATTTTTAGTTTATTCCTTCATTTTAAAGTAAAGAGTGACCACTGAAAATGAAGACTGTATGGAGGTTTTTACCTATTTATCTATGTAGAAATTTCTGTCTGTAATCAATAAGATGAAATTTTAACCGTCAGGTGTCTGAGGCATTGAAAACTAACTTGTAACTAGGACCTTTACTAACCTTTACTCAATAAACTGAATAAACAGGTCATGTGCTTTTGACCCATTGATATAAAGTGTAGCTGACCAAATGCAGATTTCTGTAATTATGAAGCTGTCAAGTGCTTCTATAATTGAGAAAACCTTTGTATCTCTTTGTAATTCAGATACCTCAACCAGTTAGATACTGTGTGTCAACTATAATGTGAATTAAATTTGAGATTTGTTCAGTTCTACCTGATGAGAAGCTATTTGTCTTTGTGTGTTTTAAAAAAATTGAAGGAAAAAATCAGTGTTTGCAGCTATCAACAAAGTAAAGTTTGTTTTGGAGTAGGCGTTGTTCAATACTATTTCACCTGTAACTGCTAAGTGTGTCCCAGAGTAAGCTGATTCAGACATTAATTTAACTGTAAAATGAGCAGTTTTGTCTTTGTGGGAGAAGAGGTGATGAGGAAGTCTGATAATTTTTTGAAATGTTGTACCATATTATACACCAGCAGCTGTATTTACTGAAAATCAGGTAAGAAACGAGCCCTGAATAGTTTTCTTGAAGATGAGAATCATTGACCCCAGTAGTCAGGGAAGACAGTGAGTCTATTGTGACATCTTCAAATTAAGGCAAGGTATTTTCTGGAAAATATTTTTACATTATTACAACTCATTACAACAAAAAAGCAAATTAAACACTGTGGCCCATGATACATACGAGAAGCTGGATTAAATGTTTTAATAGTCTAAACCAGCCTTTCAAATTTAGGGGTTTATTATGGTATAGCAAAATTCAGTAAACAAAATACATTCTTGATCTTCCTTTTGCAGCTTACATCAAGTATTTATAGCTTTGCATGTTCCTTGTGGAATCATCATACTGATACATTCCTACAGCAGATTTGTACAGGGGATGAAGCTGCAGCTGCAAATTCACTAGAAAGGACCTTGTTGTCATTAAAAGGTAATAATATAGAATGATGTTAAGTGTAAGGAATGAAATAACTTTCTTTACAGGGAATGTGTAGAACTTCTTTGTTCTACAAAGTTCCCATTCTTTAACAACGGTTAACATTACCATTCTTTAACAAAGCCTTGCCTTTTGGGAATAACTGTACTCTTGATTTATTTTACCTGTACTGTTAGCAAGGCAGAAGGAGAATTACTCATGTAGAAGGGAGAGAGAGTAGTCTTGTTTCTTGGTATGTGAGAAACTGTGCATTCTGCTGTGCATGTTGTAAGAAGTCAATGTCTAGGAGGTTGGAAAGTGGGTGGCATAACAGGATGTTTTCTTATGTGTGTTGTAACTTAGGCTTGCATGTCTTTGGCACGCAACTTAATTGAGGAAGCTGAGCTACAAGTTTCATTCCATGAAGTTCATCCTGTCTCCAGCGAAAAGCTAGCCTTAGCAGTTAGTTTGTTTTACGTTGATGCTCAGAGGCTTATGAGTGGAGTAAATGCATATCCTGACTAATTTGGTGCTTTGAACAACTGAGATTTTTGTATGCAATGCTTGCAATGTAGATAATATATGTCCTGAATTATTTTAGAAGATGCAGTGTGCAGCTTTACTGGGTTTCTTGCAGTGATAAACCTGAGAGAATTTACAAGTGGTTTTTAGGCTTTACTTGACTGTACTTGGCCCTTTTCCTACGGCAGGTTCTTTCAGGAGTTGAATACTTAGAGTTTTAGCAGAATTCTTCCTGATTGAGTAATTTTTGGAGTTCTCTTAATTATTTTACACAAGATTTATTTTAAAGTAATCTCAATAAGATGAATGTTAGGTATGGATGAGGCATCCGGGACCCAAAATTATGTTTATTTTTTAGAGTGTTGAGTTGAAAGAAAGGCATGACAAGTGGAATTGTAATCATGTTCTGAAATTTGTTGAAAAAATAGCTAATAAATAGCTACACGAGTAATTTTTTTTCCTAGTGCTTCGGAAGCTAACAGTCCATGGCTTTGTAGAACCTCACTGGAATGCAGAGGTGATGGTAAGTGCATTTTTAGTTCTAGATTATAAATATTTTGTGATGATTTCAGGTGTTGGTAGAGCTACATTTGAAAATTGTCAAAAGGCACATATTTGTATTATGCAAAGGAAGACCAAGTAACATTCTCTCAAAGTTGTCCTCCCATCAGTCAAGAATTCTCAAATCCTCGATAGATTCTAAACACTATGGCACTAATGGCATCATGTTTAAAAAAAAAAAAAAAATACACCCTTTCTAATTTACACACCACATGATGGCTACACTTGTTGCTTACTGAAGATAGCTTACATGCGCTCTTCTCCTCCCAGTTAAAATTTTGTTTAGTGATGAATGTGATGCCATGATTGTCCTCTCACATTTGTTTGATTGAGATAAAAGCCTGTGGTCTGCAGCCCATGGAGAGAGGGTAGGGTCAGACAAAAAACCCCAGGCACCTTAACCTTCAGTGTTGCCTGTTTTGCTAGAGGAGTTGAGTATCTACGACCTACAGTCTACACTGGGAAGTTGAGAACAGGGTAAAACTCGATAAGCATATTTTAAAGGACATATCTGTAGTTACCTGTCCTTTCTTCTTCTGGAGTTGCTATGCTGTTTATGTGGTACTAATAAGGTCAGTTTGCTAGCTAATTCTTAATTTTTCAAGGAAATTTTTTGTTCAAAATAATCAAGAGTTCAGTTAAAAGTTATGAGATTATGTCTGAGCAGGTAACACATCTGAACTGACTTCAGTCTGACATTAACTTTTTTCTTATAATAAAGTGCAGAATAAGCTTCATCTTTCAAAGACACATTTGTTTTTCAGGGTTTTCTACATGCCGTATTTGAACGGCTGAAACAGTTCCTGGAGTGTAGTAAGTATCTGAGTATTTTTCATTGTATTCATTGCTAAACATTAGAAGCTGAATGAAATATGCAGGCTAGTACATCATCAATAATCATTAGATGAAAGGTATCAATTAGGTGTGAGGTATCAATAATCAATTAGGTGCGAGGTATTTTTGTGTAAGTCAAAGCTATTTCTTTAAAAGCTGCTGAAACTATCAAAGAATTCACTAAAAGTGTATTTTTGTATCAATGGACTAAAACTGCATGAAAATTGTATTTGGTGTCATATTTCAACAATACTTTTAACAAGAATAGATGTCTAAACTGAACAGGAAGAATTTTTTTAAAAGAAGTTATATGTAATTTTGATATTTTGATGGAAGTTCCTGGGTTCAGGAGCCTGTACTTTGAGTAAGAGGGCTGATCTGGGCTTTGAGCCTCATTTTTTGAAGAGATGGAAACTGCCCACATTTGCCTCTTTCACTATGCTACGCTCAGGATCCTCCTGGTTCTTCTTTCATTTTTGACAAAGGTACAGAGCTTGAATAGTAGGAATTGAAAGCCATCCCCTACTGAAGCTTGGTGTTTTTTGTTGTCCCCTAGAATAGGACTTTAGGGTTTCTGTGTCCTAAGACAATAACTGAGCTGAACCTTCCCATTTCTACTTTTCCAATCAGTAAATTATTTTGTAAAAGCAGGTACAACTATCTTACAGGACTAGTTTTTACAGTTACTATAATGTGTTTCTGCCTGTATGCTTTCAATATGGCCCTTTCTGGTTTTTCTTTTTTTTTTATACAAGTTTCGTCTGGTTGTTTTTTTTCTTGTTCAGAATGTTTTCTAAATATTGATAATAATTTATTCTTTAAGGTGGAGTTTCTAGAAAAGCTCATAATAGTATGTGGTAATAGTTTTATTAAAAGGACATCTCTATTTTTTCAATGCATAATTATTTTTTGTCTATACTAGCATTTGCTTGCGTTATTTTAACTGCCTTTTATCACTGAACTTTCTGTAACAGTGTCACAATTGTTTTAACCTGATCAAGTGCAGTGAATTTCACTACAGCTGAGGGAAACAGTTTAAGATTCTTTATTCCCAGTACTCATTACCTTGAATGTGACTTGGAATGTATTTTACCCTAGAACTTTTTTCATGCTTAACTTAATCTCTTAAATACTGTAAAAGATAAGTTCTTCTCCAGTGTTAATTATTTAAAACTTAGCTATCCAGAAAGAAAATGAAAGTCTAAAAAATGATAGTCGTGAAATGTCTGATTTACCAGGTAGAACTATAAGAGCAGAAAGCATATGCAGAGATCGTCTAGAAAAGACCATAATTCTGTTCACTAAAGTGGTAAGTAAAATCTCCATTCAGTTACTGTATAGTTTATAGTTCTGGAGGAGCAGTCCCCACCCGGACACATATGTGCCTTAAAGTGAATCCATGTCAAAGATGTGGAAGATACTGCAACTTTAAACTTCTTTGTTATGGGATGTATTTTTGAAAGAAAAGGTATCTGTTTACTGATGCTGATGTAAGTTGTAGCAGCGAAGAATACATTTTTTTAGCTCAAACAAAATAAAGTGCATTCCATAAGTAAATTATTTAGCTAGGATTTGTTTAAAGAAGAGTTCTGGAAGCATTGGTTAAACAATGGTAATGGTATTAAGGAATAAAGAAGAGATAGGTTTTTCTCTTATCTTTTATAGGTAGTTAGATTACTGCTTCTCTGGCTTTGTTCTGTGAAATTAGTGGCCACACTAATTAATCAAAAGAAAATGAGCAACATACTCTCTTGCCCTCTGAAGCCTCAGAGCCATGTATATTGTGTAATACAGTTGGACTTGTCAGCTGATTCTATGTACTGTTTATTACATATTGTATTGAAGGTAATTTTAACATAGACACTTGATCTGATTTTTTGGTTTTGTTCTTTTTTAAGTTACAAAACCTACAGAGTTCCCATTGCTTTCAGATTCTATCTAAAGGCCATGGTTACATTTTAAATATTCAGCCTAGTTATCAGAAGTAAAAAGCACCTATTAGCGTCACCAAAATTGACCTGAAGATGCTCTGACGCATTATTTTTGGTCTTTATCATAGTACTTAGATTGCAAATATGCATCTTTTTTCACAGACCTGAAGAAAAAGTAAACTTGATTAATAGGTAATCTACCACCTATAGAAATTCACATGCAAGAATATAGGATTAGGAACTTTTGCAGTACTAAAGGAGACTAAAGGAATCCAGTGTATTTTAGATCACTAATTGGAAAATCTAGTTGGGGAAGCAAGTGCTTGTACTGCAGTGGTGGTGTTGGGGAGGAAGTTATATATCCCTCATACCTTTTTTGTTTACACTGATTCTAATAGGGATTAGTTATCTGCTTAAATTACTCACTGTTTTAAGTATGGCTGATATATTTTATTTACTACTAGCAAGCTGTTCCATTTGAAAATGGGTATTGTTCCTCATACTGTATAAAAAAAGTAATTTTGAACCCAAATAAAGAATTTTGCTGTTAAATAATGCTTCATTAACAATTGATCCTGATCTCTTCCTAATCTTCTGTCCATGTTCAGTTTTCTATAATTTTATATCAACTGGCACCTATTATTGATAACTAGTTTACTAAAGCAATTAATAAGACTTCACTAAAAGTGTTTTGATTTCTTTTTCTTCTATTTTTTTAAGCTTTTGGACTTCCTGGATCAACATCCTTTTTCATTCACTGCTTTGATTCAGAGATCACTGGAGTTCTCTATAAGTTATGTTTTCACAGAAGCCGGTGAAGGAGTTGTATTTGAGCAGTTTATTGTACAATGCATGAATCTCATTAAGATGATTGTAAAAAATTATGCATACAAGCCATCCAAAAATATTGAAGGTACTGTTACTATTTACTAAAATAATTTTTTATGTCTTGAGAAATGTTTTACTAGCTATTCTCAACTGTTAAACTCCTTTATTACTGTTTCAATAATTATTGAAATATGTATGATTCTGCCTCTAGATTGAAAATAAACTTTTAAAGTATTAATGTATATAGATAATAACATTCCAAAGGAATTAAAAATGCAAAATGAGCACAAATATGTTTTCTTTTTTGGTTGTTTTAGTTTCCATTGAACTAATTTTAAAAAGTACTGAGGTGTAGAGTCTGGTTCATTTTCATCAACTAGTTTCTTGCATCTTTCTTACATGTTTGATAAAATTGTGTATTTTCTGTAATTAACTAATGCCATACAATCAAATACAATAACAGTGGATTGGAGACGCAGTTGAATATAGAGGTTTTCATGTGTTTTGCTTTGTAGGACTGTGTTTCATTTTGAAACTTCATACACTGCTGTATGTGTGAATTAAAAAAAAACCTCAGCCTTTCACATTAGATTTACATGTGGCAGTGTCTAGATAACAATTAGTGTTCTCTCTGATTTTGAAAAGAAGTTTTATGTACACACTGTTATGTGTCAGAATAGATTACTTGCTTAAAAGGTGATGTCTTACCAGCTGAAAGTCAGTTAGTCTGCCATGAAAATACATTTTTTTCTGTTTTTCTCAGACGATAAGATTTTTTTTTTTTTTGAAATTGACTTCTTTCTAGTTTTACTAGACTAGTCTTTGGTCATTAAGTGACTTAACTGTAATCTGAAATCTTTGCGTTATATTTCAGACAGCAGTCCTGAAACTCTTGAAGCACATAAGATAAAGACAGCTTTTTTCACATACCCAACACTAACGGAAATATGTAGGAGATTAGTCACTCACTATTTCCTGCTGACAAAGGAAGAATTGACCATGTGGGAAGAGGATCCAGAAAGCTTCAGTAAGAAACATGCTATATAGTTGGTTGTAGTGTAATTAGGTATTTGTGTAAATGCTTTGTGAAAGTGTATCCGCATTGTCTCTACAAATTGGTTACTGCAGTATTGGCCATTTTATTTCCTGCAGTCTCCTACATGGACAAATATTCTCTCTAGATGTTCTTTTTGTAATACAAGATTTCTCAGTAGTCTATGATACCCTCTTATCCTAATGCTAAACTTTGTTTGAACCATGGTTGAAATAATACTTTTTTTTTTTCTTTGTGAAATAATAGCTGTAGAAGAGACTGGAGGAGATTCTTGGAAGTACAGTCTCAGAGTAAGTATTCAATTTGAAAGAAATCCATTAAACATTCCTGAATGCAATTCTTGATAGTTTTGTAACCAAGACAGATAATATTTGAAAAAAATTCTTATGTTTCTTCAGATTTATTAAAGTTTAACTTTGTTCTTTTCGCAGTGTTCAAACTTGCTGAAATACACAGCAACCTATGCACTTTGTATTTTAGGAGGGAGAGAAAAGGAGTTCGCTTCAGTGTCTGAATTATGTAGCATCTGGTTTAAGCCAGCAGAAGTTTTCTTTTTTAGACTGATAACTGATGTAACCACTTATGACTTTGTTAGGAGACCTGATGAGTGACAGAAGTTCCAGAGGTATCTTCAGTAGTTAATTATATTAATTAATTAGTTATTATATTAGTTAATTTAGTTCAGTCAGAAATAGACTGATGTAGCGTATCTCCCAATTGTAACTGCTGTGGTTTGCTTTGCAGAGAGATCTCAAAGGTTATTTGCTGGATTACTTCTATTTTAAAACTGAAAAACGCAGCATGGTGCATATTATATGTTCCAGTTGTAAGGGGGTGTTCAGTCCAAGTCCCTGACCTAGAGCAAATAAGCCAATGCAAAACCAATTCTGACGTATCTGCAGTGTGGTCACTGGCAGTGCACCACCAGCTCTTTCACTCCACAGATTACTTCTTCTGCCACAGAACTGGTTGATATAGATGCAGCCATCAAACTTGCTAGAGTTAAGCACAGTGTATAGTAGAAAGAGTGGTATTTCTTACAGTATTGATTTTGCTACTATATATTGTGTTTTAAATTGTGACCTTCAGTGTGAGATATTCAGCACTTAAAATTTTAACATAAAATGTATTTTAATTTAAATGTCTTTATTTTAATAGATTCTAACCAAATCTTTTAATTTTTCAGCCTTGCACAGAAGTTCTTTTTATTGATATTTTTCATGAATATAATCATACTCTTACCCCAGTTCTTTTAGAAATGGTTCACAGTCTACAAGGTAAGTTCTTTAAAAAAATGAGGGAAATATAAAATGAAGAGTTGTTTACATTCATAATATACTCATGTCAACTATTAAACAATTTGACCTAGTAACGAATAATTTTATGCAGCGCATTCTCTCTGTATTTTTGAAAGGACACATTAATATTCTAGGATTATTTCTAAACTTATCATAACAGAATGCATTGTGTATCCAAGAGGAAGAAGTCCTAAAGGCTCTTTGGTTTTCACCATAACTATTCTAGATGATTGACAAATGTTGTGGCATTTCTAATTTCATGAAGTTTCAGGTTTTCTTGGGAGTGACCCACAAGATTAATACTTCTTTGGGTTGTTATTAATTGGGAACTTCCTGTTCAAATGTTGCAAGGCAGTTCATGTTGTGTCTCTGCCAAAATCTCAGGGGGAAAAGAATCTTTAAAAGAAAAAGTTTAAGTTATGCTGTCATTTTAGAGGGTGTAGATGACTTTCCAAATCTGAAGAATCTGCTTTAAAAATGTATGGGTGTTCTGTATGAAGACTGAATTATTCATAGGCTAAAGAATGAACCATATTTTCTTTGTTTTACTTGGATTTTTTGCCTCCAAACTAGGTTTTATAATGGCCAAGAAAGATAATAAGAAGGAGTGGCTTTTTTTTCCCCCTGTCATTTCAGCTCAGGTTGTTTCACCTGGTTGTTTTAGTTGAGTTACAATATTTTGTATTCGAGCTTATCAGAAAGGATCATTACAGTCTATGAAAATAAAATAAGTATTCATTTTCCAAGAGTGGTTTCTGATTTCACAGAATCTGTTCCTAAAGTACTTTGTGTACATAGGTTTTGGGATGGCTTGTTGTGCTGTAATGATGGGGAGTAGTAAAAGATTCCTTATAATAGTTATATTATATTACTATAATATATTATATTATATTATAATAATATTATAATATATTACATTATATATAATATAATATAAATAATATGATAATATTAATAATTACATTATATTTTATATTATTATTATTAATATTATAAAATATTATAATATAATATATTATATTACTATAATAGACAGTTAATGTGTTTTTGTTGGCCTAAAATTACATAAGTTTATACTGCCATGCTAAAAGGTGTACCTGTTCTTCTTGAATTCTCCTGGGGCCCATAGCAGATTTCTTCTGCTCTTCATGTTTTTAAATTGGGATTTACTGTTGAAGTACTAGATGATATGAAGAATCCATTAATTTTTGAAACTTCAGAAAGTACTTACTTTTAGGCACACATAAAAAATCAGGGAAATAGGTCTAGGACTCTTTCGTGGTTGACAGTTGTCTGCAATTTGCAGGTTTTGAGTCTGTTCATTTAAAATACTTGCTTTTGGTTTATGTGTATGTTGTTATTAAAAATGTTTGTCTCTAAAGGAGTAAGTCAGAAATAGGGTCTGAAAGCAAAGATTGATATATTCACTGAACAGAGTATCAAAACTGAAATGACTGAACTGGTAAATTGGGTAAAAGCAGTGAAAAGCAGTCTTATTTCATGTCTTCCTTTCTTAAAACATTTAAGTGCAAAGTTTCTTGCATTCCTTGTTTTAGTGACACTTTATTTTAATTTTGGCTTGTAGGATCTACCAACGTGGAAAATACCAATGCTATACTGATTAAAGATGCTGGTAAATTAAGTTTTACTTTATCTCTGCAGTAACTGAGCCACTTTTGTGTATGTGTTTTACTTATTAAAAATTGCATGAAGAATTTGCAAGATTTTTTTAAAGTCATTTGTAAAGTGGAACCTAAATCCTAATTCTCCTTTCATTGATCGTGGCCTTCACTTTTGAAAATATTTATGTAAAAATACTCTGCTTGTTGTCTTTTTTCTGTCCTATTCTTCTGCTGTGCCAAGTAAATGATCTTCCATATTTTCTTGGAGATACTCTGTCCATTTTACAAGTGAGGAGATTTTATTGCAAAAGAAAAGAATTGTTTCTTATGGAGCTATCCTTATAATAGAATAAAATCCTTATTCTTCTTTTGACTTCTTGCTATTTTCAAGAATCTAACCTTTCTTCTGTTTTGTCTTTCTTCTACTAACAATTTCTAGCATAGTTCCTTTGACCATGGTCTGATAAAACTTTCTAAAGAAAGATATGCTTTAGTTTTGTTTTCTTTATTACATTCAGGTTACCAAAATGTGGTTTGAATATTAAATTAATCTGATTATTTAGTATTAAAAAATTATCATTTAAGCAAACAATAAGTGTAACTATTGTTTTTCCCCAGTGTATAATGCGGTTGGACTGGCTGCTTATGAACTATTTGATAGTGTGGATTTTGATCAATGGTTTAAAAATCAACTATTAGCAGAACTACAGGTTTCTCATGACAGGTAAACACTTCGGTTTGTTATGCCTTCATCATTTAAATACAAACTGCTGATACAAATCTGGTAAGATATAATGCTTAACAGTTGCAGAGTTGAAAAATACTCAACCTTGAAACGTATGCAATAAATGAGGGGAGGTATGAAATGTATACAGTTAGCTGATAGCAGTCACAAAAGTGACAGTGTTCTTAACAGTTCATGTTTAAATTACTGTGTGGTGAATACTTCCAGGGTTCTGTAAAAGTACATTGTCTGTCTTCTTACATACATTAGAGTTGACTAACTCTCAGAATAAATCACCTTTACTCATTTAAAAAACAGTATTTAGGCCTGAAGAGACCCTGGAGTCCTCTAGGCAGCAAAGTTCAACTGAAATCTGAAAATCGTCCCTTTAAAACTAGTTTACTCAAGATAGTGATTTGTTCTTCTCTTTAAGTTTTAATACAAGCCCTCTGTAATTCTGTTCAGTTAATTTTTCTTCAGTAAAGAGGGGAATTAAGGGTTTGGGTTGTGTTGTAAAGTGTGAATGATTGCAGCTTGTTCTACATGAAGAGTTTTATACAGTCCATCTGCTGTGGTGTGTCCTTCTCACTGAGGTCACCCTCACTTCACAAGGGTACCTCTGATTGTTCAGTGGATATCATGGGGTATTTTGAAAGATCGTTTTTGGCATCTCAGTACAAACGGTGCTGTCGCTCTTTGTAACTATTTGTAAGACACTGTTCTCACTTTCCCTCAAGCTCGCTGTTTCCCCAGGGGAAGGACAGTGACCACTATTGTGCATGCTAGTCCTTATCAGACAAGTTCAAATCAGCTGTTGACTCTAAAGTATGTCCTATTTTTCTCTACACTGTCATTAGCAGTGACCCAAATGTTCTTTGAAGACTGTTACTATGTTTTTCTTCTATATTTGCAATTCATCTTACCGTGGCAATATTTATGTGAAACATGAACTAATTTGTTTCCTTATACCCTTAGGAACTACTATAAATTTTAAATGATTTTCTGTAATGGGTCACTAGTCAATTCTTTTATTTCCAAAAGTTCTTTTTACAAAGAGAGTTCTGTTTCCTGTCAAGTGGAACTTAAAATATTAAAATGCTTCTTTCCACTACAATAAATTTTGAAGAAATCACTTACTTTTGAATGTATGATTTTGTTAGTGTCAAGGAACAATTGCCACAGTCATTTACCTGCTGTCTCCTAATGTTTTTATTCTTCTCATGAAAAATTTTTTTTTTACTAAGATTTCACTTCCTATTTACAAGTGGCTGAGTACTCTAATGATTAGGCTAAATGTCAGAAGAAGAGGGGAAAATGAGAGATCTTGTATAAGATTGTTCATTTGCTGTTGTGTTCCACCAGCAGCAGTCTCTAAATATATCTGCCATGATCTTTGCAACCCATGCTGGCTATGGCATTTCTATGCTGTTCACCCATATAGCATCAGTAAAACTGACAAGTTTTGTGTTGTTGATACAGTAGTATTACAGTCAGAATCTATCTGTAAAACCCTGATCTAACCATTTGGTTGGCATTTGTGATATCCCAGGATGAAATTCCTGTGGGGACAGAAGCTTGCAGTAGAAGTTGTTCATAATTTTGAAACCCTGTTAATTTGAACTGCTTTTACCACTTTCATCATTGTTGATCACCATGGCAATCGGTGAAGGCACTGTTAGTGGCTTGAATGGGGTACTGATTTAACAGCAGCTTTGGGAATACATATGTAGTTCAGATAAAGTGGGTTGGAGGGTATTATCTGCTGTCCCACAAAATGTCCCATGGTGACTGGTCTGTTTGTTCAGAACTGGTTGATATTTGGAAACACAACCTATGTGTTCTCAGCAGTTGAGTGTGGAGTTTGCAGCATTTTGTTTGCTCTGAATATTTCGTTACCTGTTGATAGTAAACCCATCAGCCATGAGCACAACAACAGAATAAATATAAAATTTAAAAAAAAAAAAAAAAAGTTCTAAAAGATTTTTAGATATAGTGCATTACCAAATTTAACGCTTGTCATGATGCTTAGTTGCATACTGATTAATGAGAAACTTTTCCATAATATTAAAGTAGTTTATGGAGTACTTTTTTTTCTTTTTTTTTTTTTTTTTTTTTTTTTTTTTTTTTGCAGTAACTCATTTGTAAAGCAACATTTCCTGCTGAGTGAGAAAATAAGGTACTTTTGACTTGACTATCTGATGCAGTCCAGTCTGCTTAAAAGTACTGTCCTCTGACTAATACATCAGGTATATGGTATGCAGTCACTTTTCCTCTGTGAGCTTTAGATCCACCATGCTTAGTGGTGGACCTGTGCTCAGTCACTGCATGCTCTTTTTGTCAGAGCTAATCTTCTAAGGTGAGCTTTACCCAGAGGTAGTGAGTGTAGAAAAAGTAGGACCTCAAAAATGAACACCTATGAAAACTTAAGTATTAAAAACCAAACCTACAAAAAACCACCAAAAAAACCCAAACCAAAAAACTAAACCCAGACAACCCAAACACGTACCTACCCCAAAAAAATCTCGAAAAAGAGAGAGAGAGAAATAATATAGAGATGCAGAGGTAGGATGTATGTATTGAACAATAGATACCTGAAAATCTTGGCTGTCAGCAGACAGTTACGTACTTAGGTCATGTAATTTAAAACTTTTCTTTATGTGATAATGGTTTGAAAACTATCCAACCCCAGTCTCAAAAAATCACTTAGCTTTTCAAACACTCTGATGTTTACAGGATTAAGTATCAGATACAGACCTTCTAAGAGTAGAAAAAGTTCTATCATCACAGCTTCTTGAACAAATCTAAGGGTGCATTAATAAGGCAATGTTTTGTGTAAATTCAGCATGTGTTATTCATGTTTCACTGACACTCAGTAAACATCAAGCAACTCTAGACTGTTACTCCTCAGTAGATACATGTTCCAGTCTAATTAATTGTTTTATATATGCCATTTCCACAACTTTAATGTTCTCTGAAGATGTTCTTTGTTTATAGTCTTATAGTTATGGGAATGTTTTAGTAAACACACTTACTGAATGTAGGGAAACCTCAGTCACTTCAGTTTAAATGGCTTCTTGATGGCTTACAAGGCAATAATTCATCAAATGAAAAACACGTTTAAGATAACAATCTATTAGTTAAAATTCTCTAAGCATGTTTCATCTTTCTTAACTTTATACATCTATAAGTTAAACATATAAATCTGAGTTATTTGATCAGTGGGAAAAATAGCAGCTCTGTGAAACACTTAATCATTGTTCTGGTTTGTTCTTCTCATCAACTCTAAAGCTGTTTGATTTGTGCCCTTGTGGCACTAGTGCAAGATTAGGTTATGTCTGTTCTTAGAGTAGTTTGTGCCTGATGAAGTGAACTATCCTGACAGTTGCTGTAGAGCAGTCCTTAAGTTTGCATTTTTAAATTGTACCTGGCTTAAAATTTTTGAGCATAAACAGAATGTCAAGGGAATTGCTGGGAACTAAAATGAAAGCAGTAGATACCGTGATTGCAGTAATAAATGTAACATTTTAAATTTTTTTTTAATTGGTGTGCTGTGTGTAGAATGAACTGTATCTCTAGGGAGACTTTCAAGATTCAGTCATTTAGGATGAAAATTATCTTTTTCAGACTAAACTGTTTTTTCCTGAGCCGCCTTATGAAGAATTTTGATGGAAAAGGTTTTTGCACTGAAGTTCATCCTGACAAACTAAATCTTTTAATTGTTTTGGGCAATAACATTTTCATCATGATTCTTGAATTGCTTTTTCATCAAAGTATTCTATAACAACTAGTGTAATGAGTTAATGATTGCAATTATTTTCCTCCTACTTTTAAAGGTATAAACCAATACGCCGACGAGTAATATGGCTCATTGGACAGTGGATTTCTGTGAAATTCAAATCAGACTTGAGACCCGTTTTGTATGAAGCAATTCGTAACTTGCTTCAAGACCGTGACTTAGTAGTAAGTATAAATAATAGTCTTTTGGACTACCAATTTGTTGTAACCACAGATGAAACAGAAATACCTCACTTTGTGCAAATTTGATTGAGAATTTCATAACATAATGCCTTAATGTCTGTTGTGTCTTGCAAAAGATAAACCATTGTGAAGGTAAGGTGATGTTTAATTGTGGAGACGTTGAACAGTAATGTCAAAGACATTAAATGAGGCCTGAAGATATTTGATAAATGATGACTTTGGTGAGAAAATGAATCCCAAAAGCAACAGTCTGTTTTTTATAGAAATAAAATTATGAAAAGGGCTTGAAGCAATTTATAAAGGGGTGGATACTTTGTGTAGAACAGCTTTTCTGTGACTAGTCCCTTTACAGCATTGATCAAGTGAGTTTGCAGATCACACCAAGCTGGGTGTGAGTGTTGATCTGCTGGAGGGCAGGGAGGCTCTGCAGAGGGATCTGGACAGGCTGGATCATGAGCTGAGGCCAATGTTGAGAGGTTCAACAATGCCCAGTGCTGGGTCCTGCCCTTGGGTCACAGCAGCCCCAGGCAGAGCCACAGGCTGGGGCAGAGTGGCTGGAAAGGCCCTGGGGGTGCTGGTGACAGCAGCTGAACAGGAGCCAGGGTGTGCCCAGGTGGCCAAGAAGCCAATGGCATCCTGGCCTGGATCAGCAATGGTGTGGGCAGCAGGGCCAGGGCAGGGATTGTCCCCCTGTGCTGGGCACTGCTGAGGCCACACCTCGAGTGCTGTGTCCAGCTCTGGGCCCTCCCTGCAGGAGAGACACTGAGGGGCTGGAGAGAGTCCAGAGAAGGGCCAGGAGCTGGGGCAGGGTCTGCAGCACAAGTCCTGGGAGGAGCAGCTGAGGGGGCTGGGGGGGTTTAGTCTGCAGAAAAGGAGGCTCAGGGCCTCAGTAATAGGGCTCCCCTTATTACTCTCCACAACAACCTCAAAGGAGACTGTGCCCACATGTGGTCAGTCTCTTCTCCCAGGCAACCAGTGACAGGATGAGACGATACGGCTTCAAGCTGCACCAAGGGAGGTTCAATTTGGACATTAGGAAAAATTTCTTCACTGGAAGAGTTGTTAAGCATTGGAACAGGTGGAGTCACCTGGAAATGATTCAATAATGTGCGGATATGTCAGTTGGGGACATGATTTAGTGGTTGTGGTGCTGGTTTGATGATTGGACTTAGATGATCTTAGAGGTGTTTTATGCCTATAATGGTTCTGTGATTCTATGGTTATTTAGGCATAAAAGTTACCTGCTAACAGGGTATGATAAATGGCATTGGTTGCTAAACTGCTTGAGTATAAACCTGTAGTTTTAAGCTACAACTTCAGTTTGCCACCAGGTGAGATGAAGTTGAGGTGCTGGTTTTGCTATTGTTTGTTTTGTGTTTGTTTTTAAATAAACTGGGCTAGCAGCCCACAGAAAACCACAATAAATAAACTTTGCTAGTTTGGTAGGTACATAGTAGTTAGTAATTGCCAGTGATAACAGTAGTTTCTGTGATTCTAAACAGCTTTAGTAGAGTAGAGTGTATTTCTATGTCACCTGGGGTTTTTTTAATGCTAAGGCATTTCTAAGCATCTACAGGAAGAACAGTGTAACTTGTTGAATTTATTTGATTCTGTGTTTTTTGGCTGACAGCAAGCCGTGAGATAATTCCAAGTAAAACTCCTCCTCTATTGCAAGAGTTTTTATCACAGTCTAGACAGATACCTTCTTGTTTAATTACTTCTTGTCCTTGAAGGTTTTTCCTCAGGAGCTTTTTCAATTTCTACCACTTTTGCAATGACAAATAAAATGTAAAGGATACTAAATGAAAGTGAATGAAAATAAACTAACTACATTTCTTAGAGGATGATAGAAAACAGAAAATGTTTCAATTGCCAAAACATCAGTGTCAGGTACTCTGTGGATAATCAATATGTTTAATGGATGTATGCATGATGCTTCTTCACTTCTGTCTTTCAGGTCCGTATTGAGACAGCTACAACCCTGAAGTTAAATATCCTTATTTGCAAAGCTGTTTGATTAGTTCTTAATGCTGAATTACTGGAAAACAATCAATTTGAAACTTACTGCCAAATTTTTCACATTTTATTTTTTGAGTATCCATGAAATAGTTGCTCATTTGAGTCTTGGTATCTATCTGTAGTTTGTATTATTTTTCCTTAATATTTGTTTACCTGTAGATGACTTTGAGTTCAGAACTGACCAGTTCTTACCAGTAAGAGAATTTATATATTCTGAAGAGTAGATAAATCCATAGAGAAAGGAGGGAAAAATATTTTCCAGTTTAATTTTGAACTGCAGTGTTTAGTAATTGATGTGTGGGCATGTTTGTATTGTGTGTTCAGTCTTCACAAACCAAAATATATACTCATACGGCTGCTGTTAAGGCTGCTAATGTGTAGATAAACAGTTCAAAACATTTTAGTATTATGCTGTTACAACTTCATATCAGAGTGTGCAGTGCTTTATATACTGGGTTTTGCCAGATAGTAGGTTTCTTTATAAAAAGAAAATATTAAAACTGTATGTATCAAATACATCTCCATGCCACTGTGGCTTTCCCACATGCCTGTTTCTCTCAGTACTTTTCAACCTGCTGCTTCTTAAAAATATTAAATAGAAGTGTGTGGTTAAAGTAGTGCCTTAAAAAGGCACTACTTTCTGGTTCTCCAGAAAGTACAGTTGTATCTGTGTTCTTTACCATGGTCATTACTGTTGTCATTAAGTAAATAGTGGAAATAGATGAGTACACTAAAGTTTTATTTTGGTCACTCAAATTTAGCAGATGTTTTTTCTCATTTCATTTTGACTTCCATGTTAATTTCAACTCGAGAACAAACAAACAAAAAATGCAGAGTGCATCTAGACTGTAAACAATGGAAATTTCTAAGATGTATTTTTCACTTCAATATTTATCTACTGGCCCAAAAGCTGGAAGACTGTACTTTGATTTGACTCTAACAAAATGCTCCTTCTGGAGACACAGCCTATTTTAGGCTGTGAAAACATATTTACACTTATCAAAATGTGAAAATGGTGTAAGTTAAAAGTGATCATGTTTGAATGGAGTGTGTAGGAGTGTATCTGAATTTTTTTACATTGCTTAGGCAGTGATTGGCTAATGTGTTTATTTCCAAGTGATAGAGTAACATATTGCACACTTTGTAAGTGTTTTTCAACGTTTTTGGATATCTTAGAGTTTTAAGCATGCAGGAAAATTACCAGTTCTGGTGACTAGGTTTTTGGGGTTTTTTTGATGATCTAATCTGTAGTTCTTTATCTTTCTTTTAGTACCTGGAGTCCATGTTTACACTGCTTTTTCAGCTCCTCCAGGAAGTAACACAATGTGACACCAAAATGCATGTTCTTCATGTTCTGTCCTGTGTGATTGAAAGAGTCAATATGCAGGTATTTTTTTAATATGTATTTCAGTTTTAGCTTTGTCCTAACAACACAGAGGAGGACTTGTGGAAGGAAAATGTCATCAATTAATAGGCTGGTTGTTGTCAGAAATGCCTTCACTATTGGCATTACTTGGTCTTGTTTTCAATTCTCATTTATCTTTTGTGTTAAATGTTAACTTAAGAAAAATAAGTTACTGTGTATTTTTGTATTGAATTGGCTGTTAGGGTACCAAAAGATTTTTCCATCTTGTGGCATTTCTTGCAATTTTTTAAAAAAATTTGTGATTTATTCTAATTGTCTCATATCTGAACTAATATTTTAATCTACCTTACATATTAAAAAAGGCATTTTTTGAGGGAAAATGCTTTACACTTGTAGAGTGTGTTAGGCAGTTAAATTTTTAATCTCTTGTTAACACTGATAAGAGTCAGAGTTGCCCCTTCAGCACTCTCCTTAACTGCATGACAGGTTTCAAATTTGCATTATGAATTCTCAACACATTAGTGTTAAAGTATGTGTTTCAGCTTTTACATAAAGAATTTGAAGATGGTTTTGCAGAATTAAACAATGAATAGTTGACTACTTTTGTCTAAGGTTTTGTTGTGCTAGGTTTTGTTTGTTTGGTTGGGTTTTTTTTTCCAGTATTACTGTATTAAGGACAGAGATAATGCATGTTTTTGAGTCTATCTTGTCTTTCTGTAAGTAATCCTATCTGAGAACCAGATGAAGCTTTCATAATTCTCCCTTTTAGAAAAAGTCAACCTGACAGCAGATTTCCCTGCAGTTTAGAGAAGCAACATTAAAAACAAGTTGTGAAAGAACCCTTGAATATGTTTAGGTTAATTCCTAATTAAATACTTATGAAGACAAATAGATTAACCCTTTAGTATTAAAGAGCATAATAGAAAAAAATATAGGCTGAGACAAATCTACATAGTCCTAGTTACATAGTCTAACTGCTGCTCAAAGGCTAGGTGACTCCAGAGGCTATTCAACTTTTTTTTTTTTTTTTTTTTTTTTTTTTTTTTTTTTTTTTTTTTTTTTTTTTCCTTACTGGGCCTGTTTCTGGTTTTAAAGAATGCTGTTGTTTAGGAATCCTGTCAAAGCGAAGAATATACTAATACTAAAATATCTCTGCATATGACATTTTGAATTTTTTTTGTGTCCTATTTACTGCATAAAAATGATTGCCATGCACACATGTCACCATAAGTAATACGTTCTTTTGAAACTACTCTCCAGTCAGAAGTTACTTCAGTTACAGAAGTAAAGAATTAGGTGTTCTAGAAAGATTTCAGCAAACTCTGTGTTTTTACTAAGACAAAAAGCAGCTCCTGTATTTTTCAGAAACTATGCTTGGGATAAATTATTAGTCTTGCTTCACATTTCAAGAGCCCAATTTATGTTCTGAACTTTAGATACGACCATATGTAGGATGTTTGGTTCAGTATTTGCCACTCCTTTGGAAGCAGAGTGAGGAGCACAATATGCTACGGTGTGCCATTCTAACCACCCTAATCCATCTCGTCCAGGTAAGGATTCTGAGCCACATAAACATTGTCAGTATGTCCTACAGTTCTTTCTTGATGATAAAACAGTATGTGGTTATATTGCCTGCAGGATCTGTGGTATTAAGTATTTCTTTAATACAGAGTGTCTGCCACACTACCTTCTCTAGCCCATGATGTAGTAGGACTAGCAGAGACCAAGAGAAGTGCTCGTACGACAATGTCTCTACAGGAACAGACTTAATATGTGGGCCGTCTTGAACTTGTGGAAATGCATGTCTTAAAAGGACGGTATTGTAGAGGTTAAGAGTGGAGTGAAATTGAGAGGGAAATGACAAATACTATTATAAAAGGGGAAATAAAGCTTTGTTCCAAAGTGGCATAACTTTAAATGAAGAGGAAATAGATTTTTAACATAAACAAACTGTGGAAATTCCGATTTCTGTCTGCTGTGGAGACTAAAATATGATTATTTTCTTACAAAAGGTTTATCTCTTGTTATAGGTAGACACAAAAGATGAGACAGATTTGTAGAAGATTATCTTTTTCTTTTAAGGCATGTTTATTTAAGTAAATAGATAATTCCACAAAGAAACAGCAACTTAGAAATACCAAATAACTTTAAATTTTCCATTATCAAAATACAGGAATTACGCAAGTTCAGCATTCCACTAGCCTCAGTTCTCTTAAGTAATAATATTACAATATTTTTTAATGCTCTTCAGTAATTCACAGTTTTATTCCTAGTTTACACTTCATTGTTCAAACGTCTTGTGGATCATTTAAAAACTGAATCATTGTCATCAGTCTTTGAATCTTTGTGTAGCTATAAAAACAAACCCTTCTCTTGAATATTAGGATATGTCAAATGATTTTGTAAATGATAAGAACCAAAGAGTAATTCTTTTCTTGACCTGTAAAACATTCCACTTTTGTCATTTGGTATTTGTTAGACTCGTGACTTCTCCAAGAAAGTGAATGACCAGTGAACCTTTTTAGGAATGTATGTTCTTTATCAATTTGTTCTTGCAGACTATTGATATGTGGATTGTTTTCAAAAAACATAACCTTCTCAAAACATGTTGAGAGAAACCTTATGAATATCAGACTATTTTATTATTGTGTGAAACGGAAACAAGTTCAGCCTTTGATTTCTTGAATGCATGTTTACATGTAAATGTATCAGCAGAGTAGAACTTTTTCCATGCTGTTTTTGAAATGCTTGATTTAACACTTTTGACATATTCTACATATCTTACTTATTTTGTAGGGATTGGGAGCAGACAGCAAAAATCTCTACCCTTTTCTACTTCCAGTTATCCAGCTAAGTACAGATGTTTCTCAGCCTCCACATGTCTATCTTCTGGAAGATGGTTTAGAGCTTTGGTAAGAATTTTTTTTTTCTGTTTCCAATCTTAGGACAGTTATTCTTGTATCCCAGAATAAAAAAAATTGTAAAAAGCTTTGAATATTAAAATTGATATCACCTATAACACACATTTTCTCAGAAGACAGGAGGTTAGGAAATTTATATACTCAACTATTTTTAGTTGTATTTCTTATATTATACATTTTCAGGCAGTTGATACAGAAATGATAATGAACAGCAAGATAAAAAGTCAAGACTCACTATAACGTGCATGCTAATTAAACAATTTGGTGTGCTTGACTTTGGGAGAACAGTGAGCCAATGGATCAGAGCTGGTTGCAGGAAGAGATGTCATAATTACAAGGATAAAATATAGAAGTTACTTTCTATATCTCAGACTATTGGTGACTGAACATGAAACAAGAAGTGACACTGTGCTCAGTTTGCCATGAGCCTAATTTATTTGTTTCTGGTGCAGCTGGTGCTGTAAGAGGTTACCTGGACCAAATTATGAAGAACAGGAATACATAGAGTTTGTCTTAGAACAGCGAGCAATTCCTTTGATCTAAATTGTAAATGGGCATTGCAATTACAAATACGTAACCTATGAAACAGATGGTTTGATCTCTTCTATATACAGCAAACCTGAGATTTATAATGCTGTTGACAGCAAGTCAAAGTTCAAGAGCTTCTCAAAATTTAGTACAGGACCCTTTTACATGTATAAGTTCAGAACTTTCATATCTTCTTAGTGATATTGATTTCGAGGTTACTGTTCTGATGTCTGTGCCAAAGAATGATATTTCAAGATGTCCTACAGCATCAAAGAAATCTGGAGGGCTGGCAGAGACAGTTAAGGACCCCAACGGCTTCTTGAACCAAGAGCAGGAAAACAACTAAGATATTTCTCATAACCAAACATATTATTTATGTATGGTAATTCCATGCCTAAGATCTAGGAAAAAATGGAATTTATTGCTGTGGCTTTAAATGCAAGTTTAATTTATAACTACTCTTTTCAAATATCAGGAATTTAAAATTTTTATAAAAGATGTATGATAATCAGTGCATCATTTCAGACATAAAAAAAGAGTAAACATGAGGTAGTCCATCAGTTTCTTCTCTGAGGTTTAGAATGCAACATGTGCTGTCCTTGCACTATAAATACCCTCTCTACTCACCTTCTCCAGTATCCCTGGCTGGCTATTTTCTGACCTTCTTACTGTTGCATTTCAGGGCTTATGTTGTCTTTATAAATATAAATATTTATAAACAGACAATAGCGTGTTTTTTTTTGTTTCCCTACCTTGGCAAGACCTGTGCTGATACTGATGAGTGTGTTGTAAGGGCTATTGCTCTGCTTGAAGTATGCTTCTGGTAATTGTTATACATTGTTAATATAATAATGTAATATTATGATAATATAGATAGTTACTGGAAGTTAAAATGTTTATATCTGTCAAAATGATTGCTCAATATTAGTCATATGTTGTCTGAAATCTTTTGCTTAATCTGTTCTTAGGTTAGTGACATTGGAGAATAGTCCATGTCTTACGCCAGAACTCCTGAGAATATTTCAGAATATGTCTGCCCTTCTTGGTAAGTCTTTTGCTATTAAAATTTCAGGATTTTTTTTCCCTGATGCTTTTTGTTCATGCACTAAGCAATGCTCCTGTGGCTGCAAGTACTAAGGGAGCTTGCAAAATTGTAAAAAAAAATGACGAGCAGGTTTTTGTCTGACTTTCTTATCTTTTTTAATATTTATGATCTATCTAGTTCTCTTTTTTTTAATAAGTTGGAACTGCTGTACATGAAAGATAAGACAAATTCCAGTTTATCATTTCTGAAGTTATTTTAAGATGCTTCTGAAATTTAACACCAAATGTGCCAAGTGTTATTGATTATATGGAATACTTGCCTGTTTTGCTTACAACCAGAATGACGTTATTAACTTTTCCCTTACTCAGTTAATATCAATGCAGGATGTTTTCAAACTACCTAAATATGTCTATAAAGATTTGGGTAAAGCACTGAAATTTAAAACAGCAGTTTGTTGGCAAAATATAAACTTAATAATGAGAATCAGGATTCAATGCTTAGGAAATACTGGTATTTCAAGTGCTTTTGCTTCATAATTAAAGGGAGTATAAAAATTCTGTGGTTTAATGTTATGTTAATATTTGTGTTTAGATCTTTAGCTATGCTTTTGAGGTTTCAACACTAATATAGCAAATGGGTTAATTTTTTAAGAGAAATGTGTTCACAGAATGACAGATGTTTGCTTTTTAATTGCTAATTGTTTTCAGGACATAATATTCTATTTCTACTGGTCAGTAGAAAGTTATGTCATAGTAGGTAGGTGCAAGGTGATGTCTTCTGTTATTTCTCCTTCTATATAAGATCTCTAGTGACAAAGCTGCTCTGTTTAGTAGTGGCTTTATGGTTAAATACTCCACAGCTACTGCTAAAATTCTGTAGCTGCTGAGTCCTTTACTGTTGTAATCTTCCATAACTACAAACATAACCTCCTGCCTCCTTGTTCTGTGTCAGTCGAGATGGCCTCTGCTGCAGGAAGCCTGCAGTGCTTGAAGGGCTGTGCTTTTAGTGGTTTGTCACACTACTAATCTGTTTGAGTTAAATTCAGAAATACTCTGTATTTCTGGCTTGTTTGTTTGCTACTCATATTTTCTCCCCAGTCCTCATGTGATACTTTTGAGAGTAGAGATGAGTAGAAGTGGAAGCCTTGGAATACTCTTCTTAGAAAAGGTGGACGTATTCTGGAATATTTAATACTTGTAATGATTTCCTTGTTTTATAAATGAATCTTGGAGAACAGTGATGTTCTCATTGGGAAAAAAAATATTCTCAAGAGAAATTATTTATTCTGGAAAATTAAAGCTGTATAATGCTGGTAAAGTAGAACAGTTAAGCTGGGTAGAGTTTCCTTAGGACGAGCCTTCAAACCTGCTTATGTTAAACTTTTCTTTTTATTAGGGTAGGGAGTGAGTTGCAAAAACACAGCAGCTGATGTGTAATCACAAAGTGATTTTGTCCTATAGGCTTCTGTACTACTTTACTTCCAGAGCATTTTTCTGAGAAAATATTTTTCTGACTGTCATGTTTGTCAAAAATTTTGATTGCTGCAAAATGATGCACATTTTGCCAGGAAGTGGAAACCATTCTGGTACGCTTTTTGCCTACAAATTCTATTTACATCAGGAGAATCTGACCTCCACATGACACAGCCATGGTATTATGCTTAAAGAGAGCTGGAATTTTGGGTTAGTGCTAACCTTATTTTAAAATATGGTAGTTCAAAACCCATTACAATACTGCCATCCGCTACCCTTCAGGGAGCTATTTTTTTCAGGACACTTGAAAAAGAGATTTGTCACTTAATTTAAGTGTAACAATACAGTTTAAGGTGCAGCATCTTGCAAATGAAAACAAGTATTAATCAGTGATGATCAACTGTGCTAGTTGTTCAGTTTTATATCTGTAGCAGAGTTTTTCTGCTACACCAGTAGCAGTATTCAGCTGAAACTTCCAGCACTTAAAGTCAGATTCTTCTGTCCTTCTTAGCATAGTGATGTTACTGTCAGAACAAGGTGCTTTAACTGAGAACTCAAAATTGCAGTCTTGTGTGCCTTAACTGTCTGAGATAAGGCAAAAAAGATAATGTGTCCAAGGCTGGTTTTCAGTTCAGTCTGAAGTTATCAAAGGACAGATGAGGTGAAGGGAAGTTCTGAATAGGTAACCACCATGCTTATGCCTTTTGGAGCAGGGTGGAGAACTAGCAATAAGATGCTTCAGAAAATTAGTTCTTGAAAATACAGCATAAGGAATATTAACCCCCTGACCTTTGTTTTCTGAATTTATTTTTACCGAATGGAATTACTGCAATATACAGGTAATGTAACTGTTTCTAGTATGTTTAGGTTCTACATAAGCATGTAAGTAATTCAGAAAATATGTCAGAGGTCAACATTGATGAACCTAGAAGAGCTGGAGGGCAGGGAGAGAATTCATATGTGAGATTTTTGAACTTGAAGGGGAAATATAGATCTATATTTTTGATCTTAATTTTTTCACTTATCTGAAAATAATATGTAGTTGTTCCCTTCCAGATATAATTGTTCTTATGAAAAGATCTTTTTGTAACCATTTCAGGATACTACTGTTGTTGAAAGTGGATGTCAGAGGAGTAATACAAGTCAATTAGATTTGCTTTTGGGAGCAGAATGTTGCATTTGATAAGGTGGCTTGATTTGATTTGCATAAGTGACCAATATTATGGTGCTGTCACTGATGTACAATAATTATTCACAGCATAATTGTTTTACTTGGCTTTTGGTTCAGCACTGCTGCTACTGTTTAAACTTTGTTGAAGTTTGAACAATTGCCCTGTAGAGGGATTGGACAGACTCTTTAATACATCTCTTGCAATGTATTGAATATTGCAGAATGGAGAAATACATTAATTGTCTGAGGATGGAAGCATTTCTACACTGAGGCTGCTTAGAATGTGCCTAGGTTTGAAATGACAGTTGTCTGCTAAGGAGCCTCCCTTGGAATGGAGAATGTAAACCTCCTCTCTCTGAATTAGTATAATTTTGAAATTAAGGGGCTCTTAGGCAAAGATATGGAGATAGGAATAACAGTTCTTTATTTAAAAAAATAAGATAAAAATGCAGTAATACAAAAAAACAAACCCCACTGACAATCAGAATACAACCTGACACCCTGTGGGTCAGGGTGTTGGCTGCAGTCAGATCAAATTGTGGCTGCAGTCCTCCTGGAGTGGCAGATGGGGTTCTGTTGAAGCAGTGATCCTACAGAAGGGAGTAGTTTTCCTCTGAAGGTCCTGTGGTGATAAATGGGCCTGGTTTTCCTCTGAGAATCCAGTGGAAAAGGCTGCCTTGGTGTTCCCAATGTCATCTTTTACCTGTGTGGGAATGCTTGGCTCCTCCCCCTGGATGGAGCATCTCCCAATGGGATGATGTAAGTTTATCAGTCATGAAAGGAGACTCAAACGCCCATTAGCAGAAGATATCTCCCTGGATAGAGGATGGGTGTGGAAGAGATAACAAAACAGCCCCCCCTGTTTTTTATCCGTGGCCTATTAACAGGATTACCACCCCCTCTCCCCCACTGGAGTTAAGAGGGATGGGTCATAGAAGAGATAAAGAACGCTGCTTAGCCTGGTTTCAACAGATGGTGAACTGCAACCCAAGACAAAATGACAGTTGAGTCTGATACAATTTCAGGTTGGGAATATGATCAAACTCTAGACATACTTGTTCCAAGAAGGATCAAGTTTAATGTGCATGTGCTGTATTTGTAAAGGTGCTGGCCTAAAACAGGTTACTGGAATGGGACTAACTCCTCCAATCAAAAAAAAAAAACCTTAAAGGAGCGATGTAGTCTGGTTTTCTGGGCCTGAGGTTTCTGAGTTTCTGAACTCAGTTTCTTCGTGGTGTTTGGGTTTCAGAAGACCTTGTTCCCACGGACTTGACATAAACATCCCAAGTGTTATTGTAATGAGAGTGATGTTTTGCATTCTTTTCTGTGGGATGGACTTGTCTCTATCCCTTGGTTTGGGCCAATGGTTAGAAGAGTTCTGGCACTCTTCTGACCAATGAGAGTGGCCTGTTCCAAAAGGTATATAAGGAGGGCAATTGGTTTAATAAAACAGAGTCAGATGCAGTTTTTTATAACGAGGTCTCGTGTCGTTTGTTCATCGCCCACAGCGACATAGCACATTAATGAATTCAGAAAAATGTTTGATTCCGGAAAGCCTGGCAAGAGAATTGATGTATAATTAACTTCTAAATGTAGTTGAACATAAGATGTTTCTAGAAAATTTTGTTAAACATTGAGCTGCAGATGAATGATGGAAGTTCTGTCATTTCCATTGCTTCTGTCATACCTGTTTTTGTTTTGACCTGAAGAACAGTTTTTGCTACACTCATTTTATTGCCTTTTATCAGTTATCACAGAATGGAAAGTTATGGAAAACATAGTAGTATTTTGGGTTTATGTGACCATTTATTTAGAATTTGTCTACTTGCTTCAGTGTCTGAAACTCAAATATGGTTGTATCCAGTCAAGAAAAAAACACAAATGAAGACCTCTAAGGAGAATGCAAAGTGTAACTCTATTAATATGCTACTAAAGCTAAACTCATAGATATCTTGGAGTCTTTTGATGAGCATATTGGATTGATAGGTGATCTCTTTTCAAGTCAAGAGACAAAAATACTCATAATGAAGATATGACATGGGTATTGGCATATGAACCTGAATGCAAAGCTATCTTATGGCCATATCAAATGGAAGAACATTAATGTTCTACCCAATGGGGGAAAAAAGAAAATCTGCCGAACCTTCCCAGAACTTTACAGACGTAATAATGGAAAAGCAGCCATGATGCTTTTTTTCATGGTCATGGTGATAACTACTTTTGGTAGGAGTTTTTATATATAAACATCACTAGGTGTAAGCCATGCTTTTGTACAGCTGTTTTCATCTAAGCTGTGGGAGACATACAAAGTCTTAACCAGATGCTTGTTCCATCTGGTAAAGGATTTTATTTCAAATTCATGTAGAAGTATTTTCCTGTTGCTTCTCCATGATGATTTTATTAGATATTTTAGAGATGATGGAGCTGAGGTCCACTTCTTTTACCCAGAAGAGTCTGTCTCTCAAATTAGTTTTTAGGAAATTTATCCCTATGAGGTTTTTTGGTCTTTTGCCTTGTTTTTATACAATGTGGACTTTCTGCACTAGTGTCAACATCCATGTGAAACTTTGAAGCTTTTCGTTTTGCTGTGAATTCTGCTTATATGTGTTCCAGAGTGATTTTCTCTTCTTTAACAGTCTTACAGGTAGTGCCTGAGGATATATCTTTTTTTTCTGTCTTCAAAGCTGCTGCTGTGTATCATCTTCTGTGTGTATCTATCTCTTAGACGGGTATGCTCTCTTTACTGAAATACTCAAGCTATGCCCTACAGCTCAGTGCGTGTCAGCTCAGTGCCACTTGATATGGCATCTGGGTCAGAAGAGCAGAACTGCAATCTTTATTTCATTCTTTCTGCTCAGCATTTGCTGACTCAGTGTGAGAGAAAACATTTATCAGTAACTGCAAATCTCTAAAGTATGTGTTTCATTTATTCTGTCTTTAATATCTTCTTAACCCAGTACTACGTCCAAAACCTGACTTCTGTTTTGTTTGTTTTTTGTTTTTAGTTAGCATTGGCTTTTGAGGTCATAGGCTTCCATTTGAGTACAATTACTTCTGTAATTGTCTCTGCAGGAAGAAAGAACCTGATTGGCCCTGGATCTAAGATCTTTTTTCTACTTGTTGGCATCTGGCACTTTTAGAAGCAAATCATCTTGGTTGTACTTCAGTCTGGTGATCAGGTTCTGAATTTTGATTTGTTTTTTCCAGAGCTGAGTTCTGAAAACCTCAGAAATTGCTTTAAGATCATCAATGCTTATATTTTCTTATCATCATCTGAATTTTTGCAGGTATGTTACCTTTATTATATGAAGATCCTTATTAACACCTCAGTTCCTTACTGGCAAACTGTTTTTTCTCTCATCTTGGAACATACCATACACACAAACATTTATACTCATTTATGTGTATGCAAACATACTGTTATAATGTTAATTCTTTATGGTACATGGCAGACACTCAGATTTGAGAAATACTATTATTTAGAATTAATGCTTTGAAGATTGATTTATTAGTTTGATATCTGAAAAGGTCCTATGTTGGGTAATAATAGTTACTCTAATTATCCTACCAGATTAAAATTATGAATACAGGTTCTAGCAAGAGTTGAACTGGAGATATTATGCCTTGTTCTCACCTTCTTCATTAGAAAATTCTCTGAGATGGATTGTTTAAATGTCCTGCAAAGTTAAAAATGCAACAAAATACTTAGAGTAGATTTTAATTATTTAGAATGATGAACATTTTAGCAGATACGATCTTTGAAGAGAAACTTGAGGCATATGTAGACCCTAAGGAACTGAGTTTTGAAATATATGCAAATGTATTTTAAAATATTGCATACTTTCTTTTTCATTTTATTTCAGATGTATGCTGCTGACTTATGTCGGTCATTTTGTGAGCTTTTGAAGGACATAACTACTGAAGGTCAAGTTCAAGTTTTAAAGGTGGAGTATAATGCAAATAATATCCAAAACCCCAAAATCTAGATTAGCACTGGGAACACAAACACCCAGGAGTATTCTCTGAAATAATTTCCTACAAACAGGTTTGACTGGATTGTAAATAGACATTAGAACAGTAATTAAATTAATAAGGTTGAAAAATACTAATTTGGGCTGATAAGAAAATTGGTTGCAAAATTACTGAGGCTTGATGTGACTTGATTCTGTAATCATCTGACACAGACAATAAAAGATTTAAAAATACTGCAAGCATCTAAGGAGTTGGCCAAAACTTCCAGTACCCAGAAAGATGAGTGGGTGATGAGTTCTGTTTACCTCTATATATAATAAGCCTCTTGTACCTCTGCATATTAAAGGTCTATGAAATTGAGAGGCATTGAGAAAGGTGAACTGCTTAACACTCTTCTCAACACAAAAAAGAGAGTATTAAATGAAACTATTTGGAACAAGGGTCAAAAAGGAGAAAAAATATTTAGGAGAGATTGGTCAAGAGCACAGAAGAGTTGGTCCTTGTTGAAATTCTTCTGAGGTGGAAGTAAATGGAGTCTAAGTGTTTAGGTGAGGTACCTTTATAATCACATGCTTTATAAACACATCAGGTTGTTCATGCATGTGACATCACTGTCTTTACCTGGAAGCAGGAGTGAGGAGCCCTCAGCCCATTATTCTCACAGCCTCTTCCCATCTGTCTTGGTACAAGGGTAGAGCACTAACATCTGGGCAAAAGAGAAACTGAAGAAGGCAGGAAAACAAATTACTTCAGGGAAAAGCACATGGGGAGGTGGGGGTGTGAAAGGAGATGAAAAACAAAGGGTAGAGTTTAAACATTGGGAACCAGAGCAGGATACCCAGAACAGCACCTCTGAGAGCACACCTGCAAAGAGCTGGTAGGTCCTAATCAGTGGTTTCTCAAAAAAGTGACATGACAAAGCTTTGAAAATACATCCTGAACTGCTGGTACTTTGCCCTACTAACCACCTCAATCTGCTGCTTCTCCTGGAACCATAATAATGTCCCTTCTTCCAAACCACCTCATCAGCTTTGCCTGGGCCATGGGGAGGCTTGTGAGATGCTTGGCTAGGTAGGTTTCATTGGCCTGTCAGCTTTCACCAGGTGCATTTATGCAGATCAGGTTTGTGAATATTTTACTAGAATATAGTTTCAGCAATCTGGGGTTTGCTGGTATTTAAAGGTAAGCATCCTATGAGCACTTTATATGTGTACACCAGTACACATGGCTTTAAAGCTTCGGTTAAGATTTATGAATGTACTTTACTAACAGTCTAATTTGCTTTTGTTCTTAAGGTTGTAGAAAATGTCTTGAAAGTCAACCCTGTGTTGGGTCCTCAAATGTTTCAACCCCTTCTACCATCAGTATTCAGGGGAATTATAGATGGGGAGGTAAGAGTTATTCTAACTACTCTCTACTTTTCCTTTGGAAAATGACAGTACCTTCCATTATCTCCAGTTTTTACATATTGATGTTGTACTTTCTCTTGTTTTAAGATCATCTTGATAGGGTTTTTACATCTAATTTAAGTCTTTAAAAGTAACACAGTAGCACAAGACAAAACAACCTATCCATCACTTGTTTTGTCATGTTTGTTTTAATAAAACAGCACAAATTTTATTCTGCTGTTCCACCATTCCTTCACTATTAACACTTTTAAGAGCTATAACATTAGACCTAGTTTAATCCTTAGTCGGTGTTGGAGTTTTTTGTTGGGTTTTTTTGATGACACATACTATTCCTTTTTAATTGTATGCGTACCCGGAGAAGATCGACTTGACCTTCTTTTCCTAATTGGCATATCTAATATGAAGAGCTGAAGGGTTTGAAAATTGTTTGTGTGAGATAGTCTTCAAGATTTTTCTGTTTTATATGTCTTAACTTCTCACTTTTCTCTTTGTATTTAACAAACTTCTATGTTGGATGAAAATGAGTAAAATCAAATGTGCTTTAACTGTGTTGAACCTTTCAGTTCTAGCAGGAATCAGTGGGTGGAATTCTTAAAGCATTTTGACTTCTTTGATCAAAACCTTTGCTTTTTTTCCAGTTGAAGACTTTCAGATATCAATATGTGGCTCAAATTACTGAGTTGAATAAGATTTCCAAATTTAAGCCGAGTAATACTATATAGCAAAGTACTTTTTGCTGTTCAAAGCACAAAGAGAGTGTATTATTAAAATGTCTTCTGATATAAGACTAATAAATTCATTATACCCTATTAAGAATGATTAATCTCAGTTATCGTTTTCAGGTAAATGTTGGTATTTTGTATTTCAAGTAGATTGTTTTACAACAAACAATTCTATTGTTATGTGCTGAATTTAATATGAAAAAAATCAATAGCTTATTTTAAAAATAATAATCAAAGATAATAAACTAATGAACTTACTACTGTATTCAGTTAATGTTGAGACACCTGCAGATTAGTTATTGGCAAATGCATTGTTACTTTTTTTCAGATAGAAACTATAAGTTCAGGAATATTAAGTGTTCTTAATGTTACTGAAATTGTAAGCAGTAACTTGGAACCATAATCAACTTCAAAAGTAATTTTTTAACAATACAGTAAACTGTTAGTTCCTTAAGGTACAGGTTTTAAAATTTAAAAGTAAAATCACCTTGCAAGTTGTCTTGGTTGTTCAGATGAAATTGACTTTGAAATTGTCATAGTTTTCATTTTGTAAGAACTTTGAAGTGAAAGTGAAGAATTTTCACTCAGTCTCGTGTTCTTACAGGCCCTTAAATTGCAATTTCTGATTTAAAATTCAATGAAAGACATAAGGGGTGCATACAAGTATTTTCCAAGTGTTGCTGCTGTGTGTGTCAAATATTTTTCTTTCCTTAAACTAAGCACCTTTTTTTTGGTTTATTTTTGTTTCAGAGATACCCAGTGGTGATGTCTGCCTATCTGGGGATCATGGGTAGAGTTCTCCTACAAAATGCAAGGTTTTTTTTCAATACTTTTGAGCCAGATGGCATGTGAATTGGGTCAGGAGGTAAGGTTTATTGCCTTTTTTGTCCTTTTGGGTGTTTTGTGTCATGGTATTTCAGCTGTATTACATAGGGAAGTCTTGCTTTCTTTTGGCCTGAAGATTCTTTTCCCACTATTATCCATGCTTGTTCCGGCCCAGCTCATCTTGAAAAGGAGTTCTTCCCCCTCCTTTTCTTCTTTCCCTGAACACCCTGTAACAACTTTTACATTTTCCCATAATTACTTAAAACATCTCATTAAAATTTTTATGTAGTCCTTAAATTCTCTTCCTGCTGCATCCCACAATTAAAACCCCCATGTAAACCCCCTTAGTTCATATGCAATTGTAGGGTGAGAATTTCTTTCTCTGTGCCATGTTGATGAGTCTTGCAGGATGGAGAATGGTCTAATCATTCTCCCCTGAGTTTCTAGGCTACCAGATTCAGTGTGCTTCAGTTTCACTGGTGAAGTTACTGAGGGTCTTTTGCTACAAGTGTTCTGTTATGTCTTTAAGTGAAATTTTAGTCATTTTCTCATTTTCTTTTCTGGGGTATAATACAGTTTTCAAACACCTAACAAGTCATGGTTTTTTTTTTTTCTTTTTTTTTTCTTTAATTTGTCCCTTTGTAAATAAAACAGAATAAGTCCACATGCTTTGTTTCTCTGAGACTATTAGGGGAAAACTGAATAATTTGCTGTCATGAATTAGTTCCCTCTCCATAAATGACATTTCAAACATCTAGGTTACAATGAATGCATGGAGGGTTCAGGGCCTGGTAGGATGGTCATAGAAAATTTTAAAAGTACCTTTCACTTGTTACTTCTGTTGGGTTTATAACTGTGTAGTGTCTTTCCGAGACTAGAAAATGTTTTCAGTTGCTAGAAAAATTAAAATAAGTTACTTTTCTAAACACGATTTCTAAACATGTAACTGAAAAGGAGTATTGTGTTTCCCAATGCAGTTGGACCAAATTCTTGGTAACATGATTGAAACGTGGGTTGATCGGATGGATAACATCACTCAGCCAGAAAGAAGAAAACTTTCTGCTTTGGCCTTGCTTTCTCTTCTGCCATCATTGAATAGGTAAGCAAACATACAATGCCTTAAATAAGAATGCTTCAAAGGACCTTGGAATTGTTTTTAAAGTATTTCACAATTTGGCAGCTAAATATTCCAGTATAAGTAGTTCTATTTACTCGTTTTTCTCCCCCAAGAGAAACTTAAATATGGAACTTCCATGCTACATTATATTAACTTCTTATTTGGCTTCATTAGCATTACAGTAACCTTTCTTCTGTCTCATAAAGTAAAAGCGAGGAACCAGGACTGCAGATTTTATTGTTGATTCTCATATTAAGTTAGAACTATCTGCTTCTCTCATCTGTGATTAAGTAGTTGCTTTAGTTGTCATGCTACTGTTTTGGTGTCCCTTCCAGGGAACAATGTTCAGTTTTCTTTCCTGTTGTAGGTGATCTGAACTTTCATCCTGGTTTTCTCCTTCATGACATTAAAGGGAAGAAAGAATTACTGTGAAAGACTTTGTTGTTGCTGTGAAACAGTTTTTGCGCTATAGGTTTTATAGCAAGCAGATTTTACTATTATCCTTTCTGTAGCCATCATCCTCTCTGGATATACATTGAAAATGAAAGTTTTAAATGAAAATGCTGAATACACTGACTTCTAAGTTGTCAATACTAGAATTCATGTATAACATACTCATGTGAGAGTTCAGTCCATAGTTACCTTCAGTTTATTTTTATCTGTTTGACATTCAAGAAGACAAGACTGCATGAGTTTACATTTAGTCTGGTGTGTTTCCTGAACAGTCTTTAAGTATTGTCCGTTGGGAATTTAAATTTTACTCCGCAGTCCTAAAAGTTATGTTAGTATCTGTAGAATATGTAGTATCTGTTGAAGCTGTAGACTATGTAGTCACTATCTTAAAAAAAAATCAGGGAACACTTAGGTATAATTTAGACGTTTTATTCCTTTATTCCTTTTTATATGCGCAGAAATTTTTCCTTTTTTTTTTTGTCAGGTGGAAAGTGAGGGTAGCCATCTTGCTAAAGATGAACCAAGCAGCTGCTTTATGAGAGGTTTTTTTCCCACTAAATAGAACAATATTATGTTGTTTATAAGTGTATTTGAAATGTTTTTAGAGGTGTTAGCAAAAATTTAAAGTGCTGAACTACATCTGTCTTCCTGTGAACTTTCTGTTAAAGAGAGGAAGGAAAAAAAAAAGAAATACCTATGTTATTTTGAACTATGTTCAGCTCCTCCAGATTTCCTGCTGTAAAAGCCAGTTATTTCTGGCAGTCCTTAACATAATAAACCCTTCTGCAAATGACAGCTTTATTTTTCAGTTACTTGTATCATTTAAAAAGCTGCTTCTCAAATAAAAAGCCTCTCTTTAGTGGACGTATTCATGTCAAAGCTATGAAAATTTCAGTTTTGCAATAGATAGACTGCCAAGCTTACCTTCAGACCAGAGTGTGTGAAATGGATTCTGTCAATTGATTGTTTCTTTTACTAGAACAATGCAAGTCACTGATTTTGCTGTATCTCAGGTATTATACTACACGTACATACTGCATCCTGTATATGTAGGCTTCTTGTGCAAGTCCATTTTCACAGTTGAGGCAAAAAAAGTTTTAAATATAATACAGAATTTAAACAACATTTTGATTAATATAAATGTTTTCAAGAAAAGCTAAAGTAATTTTTCTTGTTAGAAAGCCTCACTAACTGGTTTCCTGATTACATTTTACTTTGAATATCCAAGGTAAGTTCAAAATTTCACAACTGCAGAGGCAGAACAGAATTTTGTTTTCCGTGGATGTCTGATGGGCTGTCTTGGGAAGGCCAAGGTGAGGGTGAGATTCTTCCCTCAGCTTGCTGCTCTATGGTGGTCAGGATTGGTACCAGTAGCAAGCTCAGATTTTCTGGAAAGGTTCAAGGAAAACAGGCATCTGTGCTGTGTATAACCCTTTCTGAGAGTTTTTTTCCTTTTGCCAGTTGCTTCCTCTAGGCTATAGCCAAAGCACCGGTTTATTTCAAAGCAGAAGGAGAAGGAGTAGACAAAAATAGTGGGGGGAAAATGAAGATAACAAGTATTCTCATTCTTTCCCCAGAGTTTTATGAATAAAGTGGGGAAAGTATTAAACAGTGGCCTTTTTAATTCTTCTTGTAAACTCCTATAGTATTACTTCATAGAGTTAAATGTTACTCTAGTTAGTGATCAGTTTTATAATTACAAATATGTGGAACTCTGGACTTTCTGCATTTTAGAGGAAGATGAAACTTCCATCATTATTAATTTAAAAGCAGTTTGACACAAATAAGTTTCTGTTTTAAGTACAGCACCTTTGACAGTGTGAAGAATTTTAGAGCAGATAAGACAGGATTCACTGCAGAGCAGATGTTCACTGTGGCTCTTGGGCTGACTAGTTTGACTAAGCAGGTTATAAAGTGACAAATTTTTAGCCACACTGTAATTTTCTCATCTAGGAAGTACCATCCAGAGATAGAGGTAATGGCATGCTTTTGGTATCAACAGTAGTGCTGCATTTTAATCATGTATGCATGTCCTTCAACCTAGCATCCTGTTTATCTTCCCACAGCTGCACATCGTGTTAATGGTTAGAAATTCATGTTAAAAAAAGAACAGTAACTGCTGCTTTCCTGATTAGTGTGTTGCAGCACCTTTTCACAGAACAGTAATTTCCTGGTATTATTTAGGGATTTGCCCAAATTAAATGCTATGTAATTGTCTGCTTTTGCTATCCAAGTGTGTCAATTAATGTTAGCATTTTTTTTGGTGTTTGACAGATAAATGCATTGGCCATATTTTCCATGTTCTGCATATTTGCTGCCTGTTTGTCACTCATCCATCCATGTTCATATTCATTCATTTATTAAAAAAATCTTATTATTTCATAAAATAGATTAAAGACTTCTGTCTTTAAACTGTTGTATATAACAGTGGGACCAGTAACATTCAGGCAGTAAGGATGCACTTGTGGAGTTACAGTGTCTCCATGTTCAGTACAAGAGGAAAGTGTGGAGAGACACACAGTAGCTCTAACAGGAACAGCTTTTTGAAAAACACACATGGACTTGAACTTTTTTGGAGGAAAATTATATTTGAGCTAGAGTGTGAGACTTGAGATGTGACAGCAAGCTGGATGAGTAAATTCTCAGATGTCAGGATTTTCCTGCTGTCATAGTCCAGTCATATTTGCACTTGTCAACAATCTTAACAGCTTGTTTGTGAACATACAGCTGCAAGAGTACTCTTCAAGACTGAGTTGAGTTTTATTAGATGTGCCATTGGTCCCTAAAATAGTGCCTAGTGAATATGGTCAGTATCAGCATTCTACCTCTTATTTGTTGTGGAAAATATATGGGCCTCCACCACTATCTAGGGTTCTGCATTTTGAGCTATTCAGCATCCTCTATAGTTCCTGATGCCAAAGTGGCTAAAATAGTACTATGCCCCCTTCTCCTACTTATATGGAAATAATTAGCTTGCTTACTTCTTTATAATGTCAGTATTACAGTATTTTGGAATGTCCTTTGGTAATATTGAAAGCTTTTAATGATTTATTTAGCAAAGTAGATATCTTTTTTATTCCTACAGTTGTGTGTGTTTTAGTAGAACACAACACTGAAAGATGTTGTGATAGAACACAAGATAGGAAGAATGATAGGAAGATTTATTCTCTAATAAGGAAATGGAAACAGATTTTGGAAAGATTATAGCGTCAATGGTCAGCCTAGTTTGACTTGATACCTAACTGTGCCCACAGCTAGCATTTTGACACCATGTTGAAAACTAAGCACTCACCTTCTGCAGGTGAGTGTTATTTCTGCTATGTCTGTCACTCTTGAATGGGAGATTGCCAAGTTTGCTTTTACTCAAAGTCAGTGCTTTCCAAAATAGGCCACTAATTGTGGTCCTTGAGGTTAGGCTTGTTTTCGATGGACCTACCTCTAGAGTGGTACCATTCTAAAGAAGAAGAGACTCTACTGAGCTTAAAATATGGAGTATTTTAATTTATCTTCCTTCATTTTGGTTTCTGGTACATAAGTAGTTTTCATTTTACCCCTTTGAGTCAAATATGTCTATGTATTGTGGGGAAATAGTTAAGAGGTTCTCCAGGTTTCTAATCATTATGTAAATGAATGTCTGCTTTTTGCTCATTGAATATAAAGTCTGGTATGTCAGCCAGTATGAGTTCTGCAAGTTAGATAATTGGCATTTTGTGAGTGTAAGTACTTACAGTATGCAATTATAAATCTTCATTAGGTTATTATAGAGTTTTGCCTCTGTCATTTGTTAAAATTACTTAGTTAGAAAATGTGATTTTCCTCTCAAAAAGTTGTCTATATGTAATGTTCGTAAGTGGCAAGGAAGTGCCTAATAAAATGTCATGTTCTCCTCGGGATAGTTACGTCCTCATTTATAAAGTCAGAATTTCTTACATAACTATTTTTACATCCTCCTTTCTTTATAGGGATGATACTCTGAAGCTATTTTATCTTTCCCTCCATTTTTTTAATCCCTCTAGTAAAAGGTATGCTCACCCATGCCTCTAATAGACTATTAGCATTTAAAGAAGCTCTTTAAATTATGGTTTTACAGTTGTCATCAGTGTTTGGTCTTGGATTTATTTAGCTTGTCTGACAGGTAACAGTGCAGTTTTAATGATTAGAGTGAAAAATGTGGCTTTGGTCTTAGTGTGACTATCAGAGTCTGCATAATTCAGAAGGTTACACAGAGCACTGCCAACTTCTTTAATTGCATGTCACATTACGGCATTGGCAAAAGTATACTCATTAAACTTTCCTTGTTCACAGTCTCTGTCAGTTTTTCTCTTACGCTTGATTGTTAGTATGGAATGGTCAGGAGTGTATTATCATTTCCCCTAAGTCCCTTAAGCCTTGATTTCAATGAAAAATGTACCAAGTGATAGCAAGGAATTATGTCACTAGTCGCTGCTAAACTGCTGCTAGAAAATAAACCACAGTCATAAGGGTTTGGTTGCTGGTATTTTGTTTTTGTTTCTTGCCTATATAAAATATTTCGGAAGTCTTTCCTTAAACTGTTTTAATTACGATTTACCCTGAAATTTAAGATTTTAATTATATAAAAGACAGCAAAATATAATAGACTAAATAGCTTCCTTCAAACTCTTTGCAATATATGATTTACGTGTTTGCAAATTAGATACTGAATAAGTAGTGACTGAAGTATAGCATACTAAAAATTACTAAAAATGTGTAAAAATCACAAGATGGTAACAAAAGTATAAAAAAATCCCAAACCCAAAACATAGATTTACAGCTGTTGTTGCACCTTGGTTTGTTTGAGCCATTTTTGTACATCTGCTTATCTCTCTGTGCTATATTCTGTGAAAATTGAGACTGACAGAGAGTAGCTGAGATCTTTCAGTGACTTTTTTTAACAGTGCCAGACTAAATCTAATCTTACGATTAGATACCTGAAGTGGTAAACAGCACAACCCATATCACTACAAGACCTTCTGCAAATATGTATTGTCTTGAAAAATAACGTTTCATAATCAAACAATTTAATGAGAAAATGAGTGTTTAAAATTAAACATAAATTTTGATATTAAAAAAATACCTAAGTATAAAGAAAGCTTGTATTTTAAGAAATAGCTTTAGTATTTTGTGTGTGGGTATTCTCAGTAGTAGTTGTTAGGAACTGTGAAGTTTTCTCTTGCTGTTAAATATTTGGAGCTATCAGTTGCTAATGCCAAGTGTATGTCGATCTTTGCCTCCTGAAGTAGCAGGCAGAGTGTGGTTTTGCAATTGAGTTTAGTTTTGAATAAATTTCTAGAAGCTAAAATTTGGGAAATTGATTTGAGTTCTTTGGACCTTTTGTTTTGAATTGCATTCATATTGAGTACATTAATACTTTTAGAGTTTGAACAGAATTGCTAAATTTTGTGGTGAAAACTACAGGCTAAAGCTATAGTATTCTTGTCAGCATGTCATATCTGCATTAATTTCATGGCCAGCCTTTTTTACCTTACTGTTTTGTTCACAGACTTAGTAGTTGATCCTTAGAAGACTTAGATTTTTGAATAAAAAGAAACTAATTCTAAACTTTTCTCGAAGTGAGCTTTTAGTTTCACAAGAGCTTTCTTTCATATAATTTTACTGGAGTCTAAGGTCAAATGAGGTTTATAGAATGGAAACTTATTTTCATGTCCTCAATGGGAAAAATAATACTGTAGTTTTCACATTGTGGAAGAGAGAAATTTTTGGTAAATGGAGCAGCAAGTCAGGATTCGTAATGAAACAGAAATATTAATACTAAAAGGAATCTGCAATATTTTAGACAATCAGAAATGTCTGGGTAAACTAGATAATGAGAAAAACAGAAAAGTGTTTTGGGATCTGATAAGTTAATAAGGTGTCAACAGTTCACCTGCCTACTGCATGTTGATTAAATGTTGATGTCTGTGCTACCTAAGCAGTAGTTTAGTTCCTGAATTGCTTTGATTTGTAGTCATAAATAGAGATGATGTGGGCAGAAGGAAGTAGGTATTTGAAAAAATAAAGTTATACAATAGCCTACCTGTGGTGAATAAAAGTAGAAGGAAGGAAGCACTGCAAGAGCAGATGGTTGCTAAATACGTAATGGGAGTGCAGTAAATAGTTTGACTCTTATAAGCTTATAATTAGAGTGCTAAATTAAATTATAGTGCTAATAATTATAATGCTAAAAATTAGTTTTCTTTGTTTATGGGCTTTAACATAATCTTGTAGTGATTATAAGAATGAACTCTCTCAAGAATTGACTTTGGACCCTCTTTTTGATTTTTTTGCATGTTTTCTGCTATACATAGGTTGGATTTGGATGACTGGCTTGTGCCACCTAATATTCATTAATATAGCTTTAATATAACACAGGTGAAGTGCTTATATGTTCTTTCAATTACTTTGTCATTTTATGCACAGTTTGAAAAAATTGCTGTTACTCAGGCTTCATGTTGTATTTATAAGGAGTCATTGTTGAACTAGATTTTAATGTTAAAAAGCCAATAGCATTAGTAACTTCATCAATATTAGTATATTAAAATACAATTAACATCTGGGTTCAAAAATAATTTTCTGTTACCATGTGAAGCTATTCAGGTGAAACCTAGTAGTTATCACTGCAGAGGAAAATTTGTAGTGAATAAAATACAAGAGCTGCCTATGCTTGTTAGTGTTTCCTGGGTTTTTTCTTACAGTTATCCAAAAGTAATGGATATTATCGTTTAAGTACACACCAGTTTGAGAAACGCTGATCCAAGTTACAAATGTATCCCACACAGCCTTTTTTATGGTCTTCCCCAAAATAGTATTAGTTATGTGGCACATAATTTTGTTTCTCGTTCTTAACAGATACTGCTTTCAGATATTTTAACAATATGTAGTATTAATGGAATAATAACTCTAAATTACATTGCAATCAGATCTGCAGGCCTTTGGGTTCAGTATTGACAAAGTGTAAAACAGGACTATCTCTCGATTTCCAAGAAGGAGCCATGATCTGGATTAAGATTTTTTTTCCCGCCATTTCGGGCATAGGCTTCAACTATCAAAAGCATCCTCAGTGTGCTCAGAACCACCTTGGAATTAGTGTTCAAACAAAAATTTTGTGAATATTCATAAAATACTTTCAGTGCAAGACCACAGAGACGTTCAGCCACTAACTGGTCATTAGCTTTCTTTTATCTGGTCACTGATTTACTGGTTCCTTGAAATTTTCATCCTTTCTGATATACTGTACAGCTTCATTAATTCCTTTAGCTTTTCAGACTGTGTTGTTTCTGACATTTTGCCAAAAAAAGAGCTCTATGCACATTTGTTTGAAGACACACATTTTGTGATGATTGGGAGTGGGGCTGCAGCTGAGCCTCATCCCTAATGGGCTACAGCTGTGTGAGACAGGTGACGAGGTTCAAGGTAAAGAAACATGGAATGCTGAGGGGTGCAGACCAACCACAGAAGGGTAGAGAGGGCACACAGGTGTCATGCATGTGAGATAAATGATATAAAGATTGTAAGGAAGGAGAAAAGTTAGTGGTGCTTGGAACTATTCATGGAGTCAGTCTTATGTTCTCTTTAATTTGGAGACCCTGACAATGATGCAAGACTGATGTGCTGAGAAGACGTGAGGGAGAACAAAGCCAGGCAGAGAGAGAGCCTGTAGAATAGAGCAAGGCAGAGAGAGCTGGGAGAAGAGAACCCATAGAAGAGAATAGAAGTAGAATAGAAGCAGGGAGACCAAGGACCTGAAGAATGAAGCAGGCAGGTCAAGAAACTGCATTATCAGACAACTTCTAGATATATACACCACCCCCAGGTGAGTATAGAAGCTTAGGAATGGGGGCTCAAATATCGGCATAAGAGTCCATACTGGACATCCTGCTGTGCATATTGCAAAGAAAAGGTATTAAATGTGAGGAGCAGGCAGTACGCATTTTGTTTGGTGTGAATGCAGAATAAATGCACGGACTGCCTTCTTTGTTTAAACACAGGAAGAAGCAGGGCACACACTTGTACCCACATTGGGTGACAAGATGGCTGTAAGGTTGCTCAACATTAGCCAAATAATAATGTGTCCTAAACAAAAGGGAGGAGTTTTTTTCAGAAATAAATGCAGGTGGATTTTTTTTTTTTTTCAAGACAAGATTAATTACTAGTCAAGAAAAGCTTCAGGCTGAAAGTAAAAAAGTAACAAGTCTCCAAAAGGTTACCTCATCAAAAACTTATTATGTCCCAGGTCAATCAGCAGAAAGATTTAATTTCTAGTCTAAGTGAGCAAATGAAAGAAAAAGACTATTATCCAGGTCATAGAGTCATTGTCCAATGAAATGCTAAATTTTTCTGAAGAGAGAAGTACATTAAATGTCAAACTGCAAGACCTTGAAGCTGTTCATAATACTTCAGTGGCAGAGCTAAGCCAGGTATTGTAATAATTTAGGTGATGTGGTGCTGGAGTAAATTTCCCAGCTAGCCCTTCCCGGTCTGTGCCGTGTTGGGCTGCTCCCTGCCCACGCTGGGTTAGGGCAGTGGTTTAACAAGGGCTGCTAAAGTCCCCAGCAGTGAGGCTGCTCTCTACAGCACCAGCTGTAAATGGCATCGAGCATTGGAGCAAGAGTCAGGGAGGGGTCTTCAGTTTGGTTCCAAAATCAATTATTGCCCCAGAAGGGTCAGGGACTGAAGATCCCTGCACTGGGTGTGCGGGGGTTTTACAGAGGAGTGGTCTCAGGGGCAACAACCAATGAGGGATGGAGGAGGAAGGAGCACAAGGTAGGGCTGACAGTACATTCAGCCAGTGAGGGAGCACAGGAGAGGGACATGGCTCATGTGGGCCAATGGGGCATCAAGGACTAGGGCATTTCCAAAGGGGAGGAACCATCAGGAATTGGCCCGAGGAGGGATTGACAAGGAAGGTGCTGGAATAAGGGGCAAGGATACAATAACAGATAGGGAAAGGGGCAGGAATAAAGGGCAGGGAGTACCATAGAAGGCAAGTTGGGGGCGGATACAATACAGGAACAAACCAACTGAGGATAGGGGTACATAGAAACATACCAAATAACAACAAACCTGTCTATAACAAAATAATACAAAAATCAAGGAATTAAAATAAACATACCACAACATCACACTCCACAACACTCAGGAATTGTAAGAAAGAGCTAGAACACAACCAGGTTATGTTAAGCAGTAGAGCAACTGAGTTTAAAGATTTAATGAATGAAAAGAGGGAGATGAAGTGCAATATTAAGAAACAGGCAAGGAAAAAGAGAATCTGACAAATATATTTCAAGCAGTGTTGATAGTAAGATGAGATCTAATACACAAAGTTGGGAGATGAGGAAAAAGTATACAAAAATTGAAAAAGAGCAGAAAAGAGCAAGGAGCTGTTTAAGCAAGTAATAAGTTAACAGACAAATTGAAACTAATTGAAGGACAAAGTGATAATTTTGAGTCTTTTCTTAGAACTTTTAAACAACTTGTTGAAAAAGCTGGCCAAGATAAGTAATCTAACCAAAATCTTACCTTCGAAAGCATCCTATTTAAAAGAACTTCAACACAATATTACAAAACTAAATAATGTCGTAACTGAAAAAAAAAAATGTTTGAGCAGAACCTAAAATCTTTAAAGGAGAAGGACTGTGTGCTTACTCATCTGCAATCTGTGCTTGAGTAAAGAGCATGGGCATATCAAGAGGAACATTCTCATTTGCTCTTAACGCTTGAAGAGGAAGTCTAAACTTAAAAAGTAGGAAGAATTATAGAAAAATTACAGTTTAGAAGAGCCTAGTTCAAGTGCTGGAGGCAGGAATGAGTGTCTGAATCCCAATAATGATGTTAATGCCATAAATCAATTACAAAAAGAAAAAGAAGCTTTCCAGAGGGAGTTTTTGGTCATGAAAGAAGGTATGAAAAAATTCAGCAAGAAAGTGAAGAGCACATTAAACTGGCAATAGATTTTGATGAACAAAAAACCCACCTTGAGCAGCTCAGGCAAGCACATAAAGCCAGAAACAAGGTTCAGGTTTCATCTTTCAAAGAGTCAGACAACATGATCATTTCAGTGCCAAGTGAAGACACCAAGCTAAAAGAACTAAGAAGTAATTATGCAAAACTTAAGGAGGTAACAGAGATGTTAAGGAAGGAGTTGAAAAAATATTGGTTGAATTCAGTAATGATAAAGAAGAAACAATTAAAGTCCTTGAGACAGGAGGAGCAGTGTCAAAGCACCTTGTTAGAAGACATAAAGCATCTACAGAAAAAGATAAAAGCACATTAGACTGAAACTGTAGACCTCAAGGCAGTGCTTGAACATGTGAATAATGAGTAAAAAGCACTTATTAGAAAAGGTGAAGAGTATTACAGGATGATCCAAGAGGAATACAGAGGTCAAGAATTGAAGCTAAGCAAGAGATTGTGAAAAAGAATGAAGAAATAGAAGCACCAAGATGTTCACTTATAGATTTAAAAGAGAAACTTAATCTAGAAAAAGAAATATTAAACAAAGCTATAAGGGAGAGCTGAAAAAAACCCGCCATGACAAAATAGCATTTGAAGACGTGAAGAGTGAAAAAGAGGGACTTCTCAAAAGTCCAGTTTGGAACTAATTAAAATGAAAAAGGAGGTAGACCATTTCAGTGAAGAAAACAAAAATCTTGTGTCAGAGCTGTGTATTCTGCATAAGAAGACAGATGAGTAAACCTGTGTTGTTGGGCAAAGAGCTTAAGGAAGACAGTGGGACTGAAAAGGAATTGGGAGAGGTTGGTTCAAGGAGGAATTCTCGTCAAGGGAATTTGGAAGGAAAAGTCACTGCTTTTCAACAATCAGAAACTGAATACTCTAGGAAAACTAAACTGAAATCCAGTATGTGAAATCCAGAAATAAATTAAAGTAGAAGATCCATTAGCAAAACCTGCAAATTTAAATTATTTCAAATCTCAAAAGCAAAAGAGCTGTAACAGCAGAGAGATCCAGAGAGTGCCTCCAAATGAAATGACAGACGGCTTTAGTATCGCTTAAAGAAGCCCTGAGAAAAAATAAATGTCTAAAAGAACAGATTGATCAGCTAATGCTGGAAAGACAAGAACAAGAATAGACTCAGATTGAACAAGATCAAGTGCTTGAAGCCTAAATAGAAAAGATCAGCAGCCTAGCCCTGGGACTGGTATGGAAGTAGAAAGATTGAAAGCTAAATAATCACTACAATATGTTTCCTTCTTAATAAAATCTGTGTGTTGTATTTAAACATATCTTCCTGCCTGTTAGTCCTAAGTGAAATATGTAAATATCGTGATGTCCATTTACCTAAACATATGTTTAAAGATGCTGCAATTTTAAAATTTAAAAAGGGGGAGTTGTAAGAGGATAGATAGAGATAGTGATGAAGACAGTCTTGCCTCTAATAAAATCCAGTTGTGCCAATTACCAAAGAGTGGGAACAGTCTTGCCCTCACAACTATGGATGGACTTCATGAAAACAAGTATGAAACTGCACGAGGGGAAGCGTTGAAAAGAACAAGACAAGAGGGGAGAGAAGCAGTAAGTAGAGATATTATTTCAGCAGATAGAAGAACTGAAATTACAGAAGACAAAAGCAACAAAAACTGATAAAGGACAAGAGAATTTACTAAAGCGACTGCGGGACCTAGAGACAGAGCACTTCTATTATTCAAAACAAAGAGTTTATTTGCTGGTGAAACATATATGTTGTATTTGTGAATTGCAGCTATTAACTTTGATAAGTAATGCAAGTTTAGAAAATGAATCAAAGTCTGTACATTCCAGAGATAATAAAATCTACTTAAAAAGATATTAGTACCATGTTTGCTATTTCTTCTGCAAGGGGCCTGCAGAAGATGGTAAACATGTCATTTACTTAGAAAGAAAAAATGGGGGAATTGTATACATACAATTTGTGGTGATTGGGAATGGGGCTGCAGCTGAGCCTCATCCCTAATGGGCTACAGCTGTGTGAGACAGGTGACGAGGTTAAAGAAACATGGAATGCTGAGAGGTGCAGACCAATTACAGAAGGGTAGAGGGCACACAGGTGTCATGCATGTGAGATAAATGATATAAAGATTGTAAGGACGGAGAACAAGTCAGTGGTGCTTGGAACTATTCATGGAGTCAGTCTTATATTCTCTTTCATGCTTTTTAAAACTTTTTTAAAATTAGACTTCTCATAGTTGTAAAGGAAGATTTTTTTTTCTTGGAAGAATAATTTGAACCTTGGAAGAATAATTTTTTGTTTGTTTGTTTGTTTTACACATATAGGTTTCAATATAAACAGACTATAGTTAATGAAGTTTAGGTAGAAGATAATTTTCTGTTTGAAGTCACTTTCCATTGATCCAGTCTCTGATTTTCCCCTCATCTGACTCTGTTGATAATCTTTTTCCATTGCTCTTACTGTTCTGTGCCCCACGTCCCCCACACAGGATACTTCACCAGTCTTCCTATGAGCTATACAGTGTTTTCCCTTTAAGTAAATGACATGACATTTTATTTTACTTTTCTCTGTGTTAACAATTACGTTAAATACTGTTAAAAATTTAAGCATGAAAATAAATATTCAAATCTGAAGAATTAATTTCCTATTGATCTAATTGTCTCAGAAAAAGAGAAACAAATGCAGTTCTAATTCTGGATTGTAACTGATAAAGGCTTTGTCTAAAATGGCCCATGGACCAATTTTACGTACTGATTTCTTATTTTAGACTAGATATTTGGAAGAAAGCTCCTTCAAAAGCATTTCCTTGTATATTCTGCTTCTCTTTCCCATGTATGTCTTGCATTTCAGGTTGGATTTTATAGACAAAGATATTTGGGTTACATTTCACCCTTTATGTGAACTCATGCTTCCTGTGTGAGATCACTGTAGCTGAAGGGACTTGATTCTCCTGCTGTTGTGCCTCTTTTTTGCCTATGGTTACTGATGGGGGTTATCTTTCTTTTGCTGAGCAGAAGGTCTTAGTGCAGTAAAATCATGGGGTTTTAGTTACGTTGCTATTTGTGGGCCTTTCCTCCTTTGATGATGTGACTGAGCTTTGCATGTATTTCTTCCCTGTAATGAATTAACTGAGGTTGTAATCTCCAGTCCTTAAGCAAGAGGGATATTTATAGCCCATGTAGTGTTTTTCTGCACAGGGGACTCTGCAGGAAACAAAAGCTGTGCATGAAGGGTGTGGCTCTCAGAATCAGAAGCTATCTCATAGTCCTCTGTGGATAAATTTGCTTTAAAAAGGGTGGCCTAAAGAGAGACTCAACAAAGTGCTTGGGTCTGGTAGGAAATACAAGTATATAGCAACTTAATGCCAGATCTTGTGGGTCTCATGTCCTAAAATTTCATAGGTTTCTCTGGGATTGCTGGCAGGTTGTTCCTTGCCAGAGGGCAGGAGATACTGGGCTCTTCCCTCCAGAGTGTCTTTTCCCTCTTGGCCAGACCACTGGAATGTGTGCATACGTGGCAGCTGTTTGGTTCCATAGACAGAGCAGTGTAAGTGTTGCTACCAATTTAATAAAGCGTTTCAGGTTCTGGGTGAAAGATAAGGGAGGTACAGGTAATGCAGTAGTGCTGTTACAAACAGTTGTGCTTCTGAAAGTTATACCTAAGATTAAACTCTTTTGCGCTCTCTTAGTTAAATCAGTTGATTTAAAAAAAAACAAAGACAACAAACAAAAACAAACAACAAAACCCAGCAGTTACAGACTAAGGTAGTTCTTGGTTTTCTAGAAACAAATCATTGAGATTTCCTTTCCAACAATACTTCTGAAGCACAGATAAAATGTCTTCCTGTCCCAGGGTTTCCTGTATCCATGGCAACTTGACTTTAGACACTTCTTTTTTAGTTTCCTGAGCAAACTGTTGCAAACCCTGGGGCAAAAATGTGAGTGCTGTAGTACACAGCAATACTGCCTTTACAAAGGATTCACAGATGAGCGTAGTTGGTCAGCTTGTAACATAGTCCAGTGGACTGCAAACAGCAAAAAACCTGGAAATAATGAACTTCAGATTTGGGGTAAGGAAATGCTTCTATTTATTTTAAATGTAACTCAGCTTTATAAAAGTAAAATTCAAATTGTAAGAGAGCTGCCAGTAAAAGGTAACTTGTTTACAGTTGGCATTTCTCCTTGAATGCTTTTGAAATATTTCTTAGTGATGGTTAACATAAGAAGTAGTTAATATATAATATTTTTTAATTTAATAGAAGCTGTTGTTTTGACAGCTTAGATGCTTTTATGTTACAGGCAATTAAGTATTTTCTGGCTATGTTAGCAGTATATTTATTTATTTGTCCATTTACTTAGAAAAAAATTTTGGAGTGTATTCCAGTTAGTAAGTTGGAGTTTTAAACTGCTTGTTTGGCATGAAAAAATAGTATGTAAAATACAGATCTTGAGAGCAATGCTAATATTCTTAAGACTGTAAACATAGATTCAAATAATTACTAATAACTTATATATATATAATGAATATATTTTAATTAATAATATTTATACACTTCTTTTTATCTCTACTAGTGAAGTCAGAGATGAGTAAGAAGGCCAAAGACAGGGATATGTGTGTTCTGCAAAGTTCTCCACACCTACCCAGGAGCATTGCTGTATATATTTAATTATATTCTTTTGTTGCTGCTCCAGAAGGAGGTTTTTGGCTGTCCATCTGCTTGTCAGCTCTGCACAGGGCAACAAGTTAGCTGTCGTAATGTGGGGCTTTTGAGCATCCCTTGGAACCTTCCAAAAACAACAACTCTTGTTTACCTCAGTGGAAATAATATATCATATGTCACTCCAAATGATCTAAGAGGCCTTCAGAAGCTTGCTGCACTCTACATGGATAACTCCAGTATTTTGTATGTACACCCAAAAGCTTTTGTGGAACTCCCAAAACTGTGTTACCTGCATTTAAATGGCAATAATATTAAACGCCTGGATCCAGGAATCTTTGAAGGCCTTTCCAATCTTCATTGTTTATACCTTCAGAATAATCAAATAGCTTTTCTTCCCAGAGGATTATTTAGTGATCTTCTTAATGTTCGATATTTAACACTTCAAAGAAATCATCTCAGTGTCCTTGGAAGTGGGACTTTCTGGGGAATGAAAAGTCTCCAAACACTAAACCTAGTGAATAATAAGATTTCACGGATATCAGATTCAGCATTTCATCATCTTGACAATCTTGCATATTTGTTTCTTGAAGGTAACAACTTAACATTTGTGCCATCAAATGCAATTGGAAGGCTCAAAAATCTTGAAAGACTTTCTTTGTCTCACAATCCCATTGGATCAATTCAGCCTTTTGCATTTAAGGGACTTAACAAGCTTAGATATCTGTCTTTGAAAAATGTCAAGCTAAAATGTGTTGCTGTAAATGGATTTTTTGGATTAAACAACCTTAGCCAGCTCATCTTAAGTTATAATGATTTAGAAAATATAAATTCCAGCACTTTTACTTTATTGAGCAATTTAATGTATCTACAGCTAGACAGAAATAAAATAGCTAGTATTGGCGATGGTACTTTTGAAAAAATGGGGCAGTCACTTAAAGTACTAAGTTTAGCATTTAATAATATCACAGAGTTACAACCTGAAGTGCTCAAGCCCTTAGTATCTTTAACTCATCTGCAGGTACATTCTAATCCTTGGAACTGCAGCTGCAAAATGCTTGCATTACTTAATTGGCTTGTATCATCTTCCGTTTCTGCAAAAATCCACTGTCAGAATCCCCAGAGTATGCGTGGTAGACCTTTGCATTATGTGAAGTGGGCTTGGTTTTCAGACTGCGCTGGCCCTGCTGCCAGCGTGGGCTCTGCCTCCAGTCTGGGATCCGTCGGGATGCGTCATGGCACAACCACTCTGCTGATGGCCTGGCATAAAGGGAACAGGCACAACTCACTGGAACCGTTTGTCACTGCAGAAACTAAGTATAGTGCTTTCTGGGGAGAAACTGCAGCTACATCTTCTACCCCATTGCCTTATGAGGAGCATGCTGTTGAAAGGCCATCACAGGCAGCTACAGTGTTATCAACATTACCGGTGCAAATACCAGCAGAAAGTATACCTACTAATAGAAATGTAGAAGAACAATTGTTTACAACAGATCCTGCTCCTGTACAATTAAAAACAACCCTGATTTGTACACAACAGGTTGAAAAGCTGAATCAAGCTTTTGATACTTTACTAGCCTTTTTCATTCTTGCTTGTGCTGTTATCCTGTTCTTAACCTGTAAAATTATTCAGTTTAGGCAGAAACTAAAGGTGCTGGAAAACTCAGGGGAAAAGAGTATAGAATATTACGGCTTTTATCAGCCTGGCAGATACAACTTTGCTGACTCAGTGCAGTCTCTGACTCGGAAATCAGTGGAACATTCAGAACTGGATGAAATAAGGCTGCTCAAGCGAACAGCATCAGAAACTCAGGCACAGGTCATCTTGTTCGAACATTCATCATTATAATTTATCTCATTTGATGTGGTGTTAACTGTGATATGAAAAGTCAAGAAATCAAGAACTTGGGTCTGTAAAAATACCTCCACTGATTAAAGTCAATTGCATAAAATAGAACTGTGGAAAATGACACATTTTGGGTTCTGCATTACCATTTGCTTACTGAATGTTTTGAAATTTATTGATTATTTGTTAATCAATTGTTTGTTATAGGTTAATAAGCCTATCCTTGTTAGACTGGAATGACATATATATGTCATTTCAGTCAAACATGGACAGGTTTATTAACCTCAGTTCCTATTTGTAAGACTCATTCACCATTTGAATACATGCAGTGTAAAGCACACTTTATTATGTAAATTCTTGTAGAAATTCCATAGCTATTGTGAAACAAGCAAAAAAAAAATTTCTTAGTAGGATCATGAAGCCAAGAAATCTTGAGGAATCAGAAAACAGTGTTTTATGTGTATATTGTAAGAGTTTCTACTCTTCCTCTGTTAAATAAAGCACAGTGGAAAAAATGCACATTTACAGCTAGCATGTTCAAGATCTTGAGTGAGAGAAAAATTTCAAACTATACAAATTCTATTCATACTTATAGCATATTAAAATATACAAAGTTGTGTGTTCAGTCTGTATAATGAATATATTAATGTGACTTTTTTATTAGTGTGTATCTATCATTTTATGAAATACCCCAAATCTGAGTTAAGAAAAACTAAATTTCTGTTGAAATTTTCCTAAGTTTAATGACCAAATTTATTATATCTAAGGTAAGAGACCAGGTTAATTATTGTCAATAAAAGATCATCCTCTATGTTATCTATGTAGGAATATTTTGAGGGACTTTTTAGCTATATAAGAGCTACAAATTGAAGAAATACACTACACTGTAAATACATAATGTGAAATTAATGGCTGAAACACGTTTGATTTATATTTGGAGGTGTCAGGTCAAGGTGTGTGTTCTTAGTGAAGGCTTCATGTTCAAAATAGAAATATTTTCCTATGTAGTTTGCATTTAACTTTTTATTTCTATTTCAAATGTTGGTGTTCTATTGTTGTCAGATTATGTCTAGTATGTTGCAGTTTTATTTTCAACCTGAATTTCTTGAGATTTTTGTTTTTCTGTTTGTTACCTCGATAATTCTGACTTTATTCACGAATTAAAAGTCAAAACTATGTTCCAAATAATCCAATATTGTAAAATTTTCAACCAATGTGACTTAGTCTTGTAGATACTGTTCTATAGTCTTCTGCCCTAGAGATTTCAGCTGTGTTGTTTATACACAATTTACATTTAGACCATTTTTGTCAAGGAAAAGGGGGGAACAATGCTTTGATAGACTTTCCTCTATGCTGTTGATTTAAATTGTGTATAAGTATGTTGCTGTTCCAGGCTCCAGCCTGGAGCCTGTGGCATTCTCCAGCTGAGCCAGAAGTGTCCTCAGCATTCTTGTTCTATCCTCCGTCTTTCCTGCTGGTGTAACTCCTATGTGTATCCAGGCTGTGCACAACCCGGTCATCCTGTTTGTCTATCTGCAGTTCTTTTCCAGAAGGGAAGAAATATATTATCTGCTACCAAGACATATATAAATCTTGACTGCACTGAATGGGTGTGAATGTGAAAGTGTGATTTTTTTTTCTTTTATTAATAATGAAATAATACTGTATTTGACTGTAATTTACTGTATCACATATCAAATACTTCTAGGGAACACACGATTCTTCCATTCTTCCTGGACAAAAGCTTAAACTGTTTGGTATTGCTTGAGTAGAAACTATTTTTTTAAATAATTTTCTAACTTAAGATCAGACGCTAAGTATAATGGACAAATGCTTTTAAGAAGGGAAAACACTGGCTGTAATTTATGCACTTTTTTTAGAGGCTAATTGACTGCAGTCTCTTCCTCTTTAACACATTTTTATTACTGCCTGTCTCTCCTATATAATTCCTTGTGATAAATATTCATCTTGTTTTCACTTAGTAACAACTGCACAATCAATGATTGCACAGTAGCAGGTTCCGCAATTTTATTCGCTATATTTTTAAATTTTTAATTTTACATGGATACCTTCAAAAATAATGGACTTCAAATGCAGTAGAAACTAGTTAAGTTTTCCTTGCTAGAAAAGCTGGTATGCCTTTGTTACAGAGGAGTTTGGGTAGTGCACAAAAGTTAAAAACTGAATAAACCTAATTCTCAATTCTCAAAAAAATCTGGCAGGGAGCAGTTCTGTTATTTTAGGTTCTGGTTTCCACAGCTGCTCTTTACAGAAAGGCATGAGAGGTTCTCTCTGTAGGTACATTTTTTTCACTGCCAAGCTGCTGTGAGAGTTTTTGCCAGGTATGAGTCTCACCATCTGTAGTGATGGAACATGAAAGGAAGCTGGTGTCGCAGCTGTTTGTGCAGCAGAGAGTTAGAGCGGTTGAAAGCCATCCTTTGGAATGGAGTCATCCTCTAATATCCAGCTTGCCAACACGGGGAATAGACTAACAATGCACTGAGAGATTTATTATGCAGTTGTGAGGGAAATGCCTTTCTGTAGCAGTCAGTATCTTTTGTATTTAAATGTTCACACCAGGCAAACAACCCTTTCATGTACACGTGTGGTTCGTATGTCTATTAATATTATTAGGGAATACATCAGAAGCCTTAGTTGAGTCTGCCCTGATGAAGCAAAGTGGTGCTTCATGAAGATCAAATTTATGGTCAGTCATAGGACTCCTCTGGAAAGATTGTCTTAGCTGCTACTCCACTGCTTTTGGAGCTCCCTAGAACTGTGCAGCTCCTAATGGGTGTGTGTCTGTGTAGTAATCATTTGCGTCACTTACAGTGTGTGCAGAATAATCTTTATTTGTCCCACTCCACCTCTTTCCTTGGCTAACGAGATAAGAATAAAGAATTAATTAAGCTTTCTCAATAGGTACACTAATGAAGATATGAAATCAAAATCTTCTTGGTCTTCATTGTTTCATCCTGGTGAATGTAGAAAAGCAGAAAATGTTTTATCTTTCTTTTAATTTCTGAAAAAGTATTTTTTCTCATAGGTGTTTTTTTTCCTTCTGAGGGATATTTTTTTCCTTCTCTGAGGGAAAATAGATACGGGGTCCATTTTATTTAAGCACTACTAAAAATATGCCAAGATATAATTTAACATGATGATAGAGCTTTGTTTATGGTAATTGGCTATATAATTGAAGTAAAATTTGTGAATTTTCACATGAAACCTCAGGTTAATAAGTTGTATAGATAGCTGTGTGCATTGGAAATTATAGACAGAATGATAAAAAAACAAACCCTTCTTTATTTTCAGAGCATATGGGGTCTGTTTTGTCCTTTGCAAAGTTTTTATTCTTTTATCTAAAAACTTATGCAAGCTTTGAAATAGAAGTTTTGAGATTATTCATATGGAAGCTGCCATGAATATTAGATTTTGTTTTTTTCATTGGTAAGGTGAATTTTATTAACAGGCAGCATAAAATATCCTTCTGTAATTAAAAAAAATGTAGTCATTATATCTTTGAAACTGAGTTATGGAGTGGTTTAGGTCCTGATAGTGGGTGTTTTACTTTTGCTGCATACTGAGAGGTTTTGTCACAATAATTTAGGAAGACTGGATAGATATAAAACTAGTTATAGCATGATGCTTTTGTTTGTTTCATTGCTAATCTGGATTGTATGAAATTCAAGGGGGGAACTGCTTAAATGCTGCCTTCCTCCAGGTTTAAGATTTTAGTATGAAACAGATTAACTGTTCCGTTTTGGAAATGCATCTGAATGCAGCATTTGTCTTCTTTGAATCTGCTCATATGACTTATCTAATTATTTCTTGAAATAAGCGGGCTAATTTTTAAAAGGTGGCATGGCTTGCTTTCTCATCTATGAAAATAAGGCCTGATGCATTTTATATTGCCACTGAACTTCAAGGTTTCTTTTTTAAAAATGAGTCTCTGGTTTCTTTATTTTTTACCAGCATGTGTCTTGTGTTCTACGAACAGTTTTACTGCTCAATGGCTCCATACTTGGTAAATATTTCAATGGGTCTTTGGTAGAAAGAAACTGTATGTCCCATTTAAATGGAAAAAAAAGACGGAAGAAGAGAAAAGGTATTATATTTACTGAAAGCTGCAGGGAAATTACATTTCGAGAGGTGTTGTACATTCTTTGTTTTCTTTTTAAAAAAAAAACAACAAAAAAAAAAACTCTCATGAATCTTCCACTAAAGGAAGAAGTGGAATACTGTTTCTCATTTATTCTCATATACTCCTATTCACAAAATAAGACTGTTGTTTCCAAGGCATTAATGATTTCCCTATGTGCTTTTGCGGTAACTATAAGAACAATGTTTTTGCTGTTCTGTGCTGACGAGACCCCGCTGGAGTGCTGCGTCCAGCTCTGGGGCCCCTAATATAAGAAGGACGTGATACTTCTGGATCAAGTCCAGAGGCCACAAGGTTAGTAAGAGGAGTGGAACACCTCCACTATGAAGACAGGCTGAGAAAGTTGTGGCTGTTCAGCCTAGAGAAGAGAATGTTGTACGGAGACCTGACTTCAGCTTTTCAGTATCTGAAAGGGCCTGCAGAGAAGCCAGAGAGGGACTGTTTATCAGAAACCGTAGTGACAGGACAAGGAGGAATCTCTTAAAACTGAGAGTAGGTTTTGATTAGATGTTAGAAATTCTTTACTGTCAGGGTGGTGAGGCACTGGGTTGCCAGAGAAGCTGTGGGTGCTCCATCCCTGGAAGAGTTTAAGGCCAGGTTGGATGGGGCTTTGAACAGCCTGGTCTATTTGAAGGTGATCTGCCTATGGCAGAAGGGTCAAAATGAGGTGACCTTTGAGGTTCCTTTCAACCCAAACTATTCTGGGATTTATGCTACATGGAAGGAAGGAATAATACAGGAATTGGACAGCATTCTGTATTATTAATTGAGTAGTGTGTATGAACAGGGCATAGTTTACTTCTGCAGGGCTCAAAGTGTTCACATTTGTTCTCTGTTGAATGCCCCTTGACTACTATTGACATGAATCTGAGGGCAGCTTGTTGGAAAATATTAACTGTATTAATGGCATTTTCTTAGAGATTTGTTTCACAAACATGGATGAGGCAAAGGAGTCTTAATGGAGGTGTGCTAGGCAAGACCTCTGATTTGGAGAAACCTGCTCTGTCTCAGAGGGCTCATTGTGCAGGCGACTGAGCCACTGTTCACTTCTCAGCTGTGCTGTGAGGTCAGTAGGTTGTCTGCTTGCTGTCTGCAGAATCTCACAGAGATTCAGTCTCACAACACGTAATGCTTTGCTGTTCTAAGTGTGATGGGGAAACCTTTTGGCAAAGTAATAAGTGTCTTTTAAAATACATAGCTGGCAATCAGGCAGAAAAAATTACGTCAGTTTTCATTTTGTGGAATTCATGAATTTCAAGTCTGATGATACAACAGTATCTGAATTAAAAATTCAGATATTCTGGCACACAACAGTAGCTGAATTAAAAATAAAGAACAGAAACTAATCCCTTTGAAACAGAGGATCATGAATGAAATTATAATTTTATCCCTCCCCCAAAAAAATTTTCTGTGCATAGTACTCTAACTTGATAAGCATTTTTTCCAAGGTATCTATTACTATTTAACTGTTTGTCATATGTGTAAAATTTTGTTGGGTCTGCCAAGAAGATTTTCAAAAGCAGTTGCTATTGTATGAGGAGCTAGAGTTCATCCATGCCTTCTGTTTTCATCCCAAATAAGAAAAGGAAATGAAAGAATATTAGGAAATAGACTTGTCTGTGTTTAAACAATGATCAACTACAATCGAAGTACAATATATGAATTTCATGTTTGGTGCCTGTAAATAAATGGAATGTGTCTGCCTCTGCCTCTTAGGGAGCAGCACCAGCAGCATCTTTTCAGGAGATTTAAGTCTGAAATTCAAAATAAGGAGCAATAAAGTGCTTCAGTCAGTGGCAGTTCCAAGAAAAGAGTTAAAGTTTACTATGACCAATTAGGTTTTTTCTTTGCTGCATGTAGCTTGAGGTATTCCTGAGAAGAACATCTTTTCACTTGCAGTTGGTCTTCACTTACGCAATTCATAGAGTAGAAGTCTGAGAACTCAGATTTTACAATAGCATTTCTCTGTAGGAAAATGCTCTGACAGTAGCAGGAAACGGAGCAGAAGCACCAGTTGGCTGCTGTCCGTTAATGAGGAGCTGGTGGCACCTACTTTATCCATCAAGGAGATTGTGCTTCTATGCTCTTACCCTACGGGCACATAATTTCTCAAGGCAGGGCCAAATGTAAATGTGTTGAGTGTAATTTTGGGTATTGTAGGCCTACCTAGTCAAGCCTTCAGGTCATGCTGAGTACAGGTACTCATGCCTTTTATCTCCCAAGTGATATCTACCAGCCCTTTGCATTTTTTCTTAAATAGCCTTACGTGTCAAATAGCAGAAGGTTCCTGTGTTTAAACAGATAAATCTGTCGCCCTTTCTCTGCACAGTCAGGAAGGTTGCATTCTTGCAGAACTGGGTGCAGGGTTTTTATACCCATTCTGGGGAGTTGGCTGCCTAGGGGGGGGTGAAGAAATACAGGTAAGTAGGGGAGTATGCCTTCTTTACAAGCAGCCATCGCTCAGTGGGCTGTGTAGGTTTATGCATTGAGTAGTGATGGTAGAAAAGATGTAAATGTGTTGGGAATAGAAACCACTGCTCTCTTTCCTGCTGGCAGGAACATGCCCTTCCACTCAGTTCTTGACTCCTGTGTTAATGTATATGTTCTTCTGTTCCATTTGCAATTACTTCTAGTGGCACATAAGTTTTGTTATATTTAAAAATAATGTTTCTTGTATATTTTGAAGACGTTTTGTAATTAAAAAAAAAAAAATTCGTTGTTTGACAGCATGTTCAGCTAAACAGTAAGCAAAGAAAATACTTCCCAGTAAATATATTCTACAATTGAGCAAATTTCCTGTGCAGTTCCTTTAGCTAAGTCACTTTCCTTTTCTATTCTAATATTATCAAAAAAAAATTTTGTTCTTTTACAGTGTTATCCAAGATAAATTTTGTGGTATCATCAACATTTCAGTGGAAGGACTGCATGATGTTATGACTGAAGATTCTGAAACAGGAACATACAAAGAGTAAGCAGAAAATCTAATTTAAACTGGGTGTAACAGTAACAGTACTGTTTTATATGAAGTGTTTTCATTTGAAAAATCTGTAGACAGTCAAGACATGCTTTTTAGAGTTCTGTTTTCTCAAGACTGAATGTTTTATTCTCGTCTTAAAATATTTGCAATGGGGAAAGAGGGCTTAAAATATAGTTTTATATTGTTCATTAAATTATCTATTAAATTATGTCTTAAAATAGTCATATGCATAGATTTGCTTTTTGCTTGCTTGACTGTTACATCTAAAAACTTCAATGCAACAAGTTTGTGTGTTGATAGGGACCACCCTAGCTCAGAGTTAGCTCAGAGTTTCTTTAAGTGTGACATGAACCTCATGTGAGTTTACCTAGAGTACAATATTTCACAGCCTGGAGAACTTGAAAGCATATCCCAGGACAGTTCTCCAGTTGTTACATTTAACACATATACTGCTACAGGATATATCTCAAAAGACAGTTTCCAGAGCTAGGAGCAAGAGCTTGCATGTGGCAGGAATGTGGGTGTTGGATGTGTCCAGAGTACACTGGCATTCAGCACCACATTCGTCCACCTCCTGACGGCTCTCTGGTTACTGGTTATAGTCCATCAAAGCTCGGGGTGGGGCGGGGGGAAACCCAACCTAATGAATGGTAAGGTATTTTTTTGACAGAGACCTTAATGTCATTTTTATCTCTGTAATGATTACTTACTTCTAGAATGGAGAGTGGTAAGACATTACAAACAGATGCTCTGCAGGATGTTCTTACAGACCATGCTAATAATAGAATTTAATGATGCTCTGATGCTAAGAATCAAGCATTTTCTTTCAGATCATTACATGGTGATGGAACAGACTGTATCTGAACTAATTAATTAACTGCTTTAGGGGATATTTGCTGCCACGGAAACTAGGTGGCACAGAACAGCCAGATTGCAATCTATTAAGTTCTTCTCCACTTAAAACAGGTGGTATGCACAAAACTGTGTGTTGAGAACAGTCCACACTCATACTGAGCCTGAACTATGCCTAAGAATTGCTTGCCAAAGTACTTCCTACCAAACTCTCTGTAAAGAAGATGTAACTCCAAAATCTGGGAATACGCACAATGTCTGTCACTGTGTTTTGTTCACTCTTGGAGACATCATTGCAAAGCCCTTCTATTTCTAAACATGTTGCTTTGCTAGCACTTGTTGAAGAGTTCTCACTGAGAAATAAATAAACTTTATCCCAGTTCATTTCATAATTTAAGCCTGAAGGCTTGTGTAACTTATCACTACTTTTCCAAACTCTGGGCATTGTTTATACTTCATTAAATACAGTCACAGTGAACCAAGGACATATTTATGTTGACAGGTTCTGAAAGAGCTGTTTGAAAGGTTTTGACTTTTGCATAATATATTTTGACATCATCTGGAAGTAAAGTGAGAGCAGTCATCTGAAATCATGTGCCTTTTTGTGGCTTTCCACACTGAGGAAGAATGGCTTAAGCCAAATTGGTTCAGAAAAAAAGATAATGTGTAGTCCACTGATTGTCATATTAGTGAATTATAATAGTGCAGAAAATAAAATTATGTGCATGTTTAACACAGGAAAATCAAAGAAAAACTGTAGAACTTCAGCCACTGAATGATGAAGAGAGGGTAAACATGTACAGAGAAAATTGTAAAGGTTAAACAAGGCAATGGCTTAAATGGCTTAACCACTTTAAATGAATGCATTTAAACTGGTATTTTAAAGAAACTGCTGTAGTTAGTGAGATTTTGGAAGCAGTAAAAGCCTTGTCATTTTTTAGATGTACACTGGAGTTTAATCAGGTTATGGAAATGTTTACACTGTCTTACAATACAAAGGGATTACACTAGAGTTCATATTTCACATTGTAGTGATAATTATGATCTTTACAAACCTCAAAGTTTCTGGAAAGGAGAGCATTCCATTGCTCTTGATTTGTTTCACCAATACTAAGATTTTTCCCAATTTTGTCCCCATCTCTTTTTTTATTTTCTCCTCTCATTGTGCTTGTGGTACCTAAAATTTATGAAGGTTTGAAAAAGTGGACTCAGTGGTACCTAAAATTTATGAAGGTCTGAAAAAGTGGACTTGGTCTTGTATGTTTTGATAATTGACATTTTTGTCTCCTTTTCCTTTAATAAACTGAGATTCAAGCAGCCATTTGTGAGCATAGGAGATATGCAGTTTGCTGTATTATTTTGAAAGAACTAATTGCTTTATTAAAAATGGCTTGTGTTAGTATTTGACCCTGCTTGCCATGCTGTTTAGCAATTGTTTCATACAGCTTTGAACACATGTTAAATATGTAAACAGAGTAAGTCTAAACTTTTCATATGAGATCATATAAAAAACACATAAAATCACAACCCTTTTTCATTTTAGTTACATTAAAATGGGTTATTTATCTTAGTTGCTGGGGCATTTCACATGCTAGTGGAATGCAGCAATAAAAAACGCACAGTTGTGCAGGACTGAAAATGAGCAGTAATCCACATCTATCTTGGTGCTTTGTAATATATGAATTATAGTGTCCTTCATGTCTTAAATCATAGCTGATACATGGTGGCAAGTTGTCATCACCTAAGGGTGTTTTAAAATCGTTTCTTAGGCAAAAATTCCAGGAAAAGATTTGGTGAAGTGATGGAATATATGTCTATTTTGGCATACAGTCCATGTAAAGTGAATGAACATGTTTTCTATAGGATAGCTTTCATCAATGTTTTTATAAAGTCCATTCAAACCATTTCAGCTGACAAGAAAACCTGACTTTTACACTGTTTTGGTTTTTTTTTTCCTTCATATTTTCTGGTTTTATACTTTAAAAATAAAAGTTGAAATATGGCTGTTATTTGCACATATGAGTACCTGCCAGTTGGGGGTTTCAGCAAAACAAAAAATGAGTTTAAAATCTTGGTTCAATGTCTTGCAGATTTTGTTGTAGAACCAATAGCAATGTTCTTACTGGTTTCAAGTCCTTTTGTCAGAGATCTCACAGAAATACCTGAATGTCATGAGACGTCTTTGCAGTCTTTATGTGCCACTTTGACTTAGTATACACTGCTTGTATAGCACTTTCTTGAAAAGAGCAGAAAATTTTTGAAAGGAACAGTAGGTTTTTCTATATACTTTTTAAAGCCATGTAGTCTGTTTTCTATATGCAAAAATATATTTTAACCCACGATTTAAGCTAAAATATGGAGGGTAGCTGAGATTGTTACATGGGTAGATGTGATAGAATATGCATTCAGGCTTTGTTAGATTCACTTTTCTCAGAAAAAAAAAACAACTTGTAATTGGATTGCCTGACTTTCAGCAAACTCCTGTATATGTTCTGTGTTTTCAAAAGTGCTTTAAAATAATTTTTAAGGTAACGTATGTTCTTATTCCCATCTTTAGCTGCATGTTAATGTCTCATTTTGAAGAGCCCAAGGCTACAGAAGATGAAGAACCTCCCACAGAACAAGACAAAAGGAAAAAAATGGTAAGTTTTAGATCTGTTATTCAGTCATAGACCTGATTGTGTGCTTCACTTCTGTTGCACTAAATTCTTTATAGGTTTGGTCGATATGTTGTTCTTGGAAATTCATGTTTTGAATCAAAAAAAGATAATTAAATGGGAAACCTTGCAGCCACAACATCTACGCTTCTGCTTGCCTTTCGCATCTTGGTAACTGTTATCAAAATAAACATTATCTGTTCACAAAATCTGGTTATTACAATACTAACACAATATAGAAGGAACTTACTGAAAAAAGCAGAGAGCTGAACTTTATTGAAATGTCATGGCGGGCCAAATTTCTCATATTTGAAAGAATTAATGTGCCTGCTTAGGATTTTTTTTCTAGTGTAAAGAACTCTTACAAAGAAGACAGTGTATATCTATGTAACTTTTCTTTTGAGTACTAGTAAATATATAGGAATATATTTATAAAAGGAATATAATATATGTCTTTAAAAAAAAAAAGTGAAAACCTTTCCATATTCTTCTGCTAGTAGAAATGTCTTAAGACAATTTCCTAATGTCTTGCAATTTCAGATTTAAACAAAATATAGAAATATAATTTTCTGTGGTCCTTAAAAATGCATTGCACAATTCTATAATTGTTGCTCTTGAAAGCATCTCTTGACTCTGTTAAATTTCCTTCTTGCTTGTGGGCTTAAATTCTAATAGTTTCCTGCAGAGTAACAGTATTTATTCTTAGTGGCTTTGTATAATCTCTCAATACAGATATATATGTACATATCATTATCAATAGGGATCAATATGTCTACAGATGTACAGGGAGAGAGACGTGTTTGTTAATCAGATTTAAAAAGCAAAAGTAAATTTAAATCTACAATGTTCTTAGTTTTGAGTATACTCAGACTACATTGCTGTCTGGCTAAAGTTTTAATAGCTTTGTGTCAGACCTTAATTTTTCTGTTACAGGTTAATTTCAATAGTTTGGATATATGTTGAGAAATTTAGACTTGTTAGATTTGTAATGGACTACCTTTAGTGTGGATATGTCAGGCAAAATAAAAAGCAGGGCACAGTGAATTGTCCTGTATCATTAAATGATAGAACACACCAATATGTTGCTGGTGAACATACTTATAGTGAGAGAACTGTTCTGGAGTTACATGCAATACAGTGTCAATGGTCATTTGAATAAAGATAAATGTGCTTTGATAAGGGGGAGCTTCACACCACATCAAAGGTCTTGGCTTACTTCCCTTGCATGTGTCTTCCCTTACTGATATCCTTGCATATCAATTTCCTTTTTTCTCTAAAGAATTGCTTGAGATTTGTTCCTCATTTGCTCTTTAACATTAAGCTTAAACATGTTTTTAGCCTTCTTTTTCTTGGAAAGTTAACAAAGAATAAATTACCATACATGAACGTCAAAGCTTCATTTTTGTTTTGAATCTCACGGTCTAAATTTAACTATTTCCATGGTTGCTGTGTTTTCTAGGTTACTAAGCATTATGGAAGTCCTTTGTTTTTTTCCTTTTAAGCCATCTTTGTAAGAATAGCTGTCTATTTTACTCTTCTCATTCTTATATTTAGTTAATTTTTCCTGATATATTTCTGACTTAAGCCTTCTACACTGTCATTTTTTCAGCTAACTTTAGTACACACTGTATTCTTACTCTTTTTAATGTAATTTCTCACAGCTGTGAAAGCAAGTGAACTGTAGTTATGAATGTTTGCTTTAAATTCATTCTGAATCCCAACTGAAATAGCTTGATATATAGCTTTGCAGATGGTGCTGAAGTTGAGATATGACACTTGACTATTTATTTCCAAATTGTACAGGTCCTTTGGGTAAGTCCCTAGTAGCAGAATAATAATCTCAGATAATAATCAGAAATGTTAATCATGGCTTCAATAGCACAGCTAGCATTTGATTTTAGAAACTGGATATAAAAGAAAATATTATCCAGGCCCATTCCTACCTACATGTGATGGAAGTTTCTTCCTCTCTCTAGGAACACCAGTGCACACACTCACATGAAATTTAAAAAACTATAGTACCTGGTACCACTGCTAAAGCAAAAGAGGGAATAAATATATTATGTGATGAGAAAATAAAAACAACCTAAAGGGAATCAGCAAAACCTCTGAACTGTTTGTCTGCTTCAAGTCAGTGTTTATAGCCAGTGGGGTAGAAGATTAGTTTCTTCAGTCCAGCCCCAAGGTATCCTGTATCCAGTTTCAAGATCAATTTGTAAAGTAATGAGATTAAAAAACTAGTCAAGTCCAGGATTTTACTGAGCAGTATAAAGCACATTTCAATAATGTGTAGTTACTGGCCAAATTTTTGTTTCCTGTCTGTAACTGTTTTGACTAAAAAGCTGTCGGAATTTACTAGTGGGGTTTTTAAACTGGAAAATATGTTTGGTTTGCCTTATCAGAATGAGGCACTTTTGAATAAAACAACTATGGACACACACCTAGGAACTCAGCATACATACTTAACATATAGTCCTTTGCCAACTATGCTTACTGTTCTTCCAAACTTACGATTTTCTTTGCTTAGTCAGTGAAGACTGCATCTGTCTTTCAACTATTGTTGACAAACTCATATCAAACTATGTCATTTGTTTTGTTAGTTCTGAATACAAGTTCCAAAAAAGTAGAGCACAAGAAAATCAACTTCCTGTTCTTGCAGGAAACTCTTTCATTTACTTGAAATACTTTTGATGTAACTATCTGAATGGAAACATGTTAGTGTATTAACTCCTTAATTTAGTCTTGAAGACTCTACAGTCTTATTTGACTTACAGGTGGTAGATGTTGCTTCTAGCAGCAAGCATTAATCATACTACAGAAGTCTCTACTGGCTACTGCTACTGCTTTGAATGGTGAGGCAGCCAGGGAGCAGTGAGATATGAGAGAGCAAGAAATCTGCAGACACCAGGGTCAGTGAGAAAGAAAGGGGAGAAGGTGCTTCAGGTGCCGGAGCTGAGGTTCCCCTGCAGCCTATGGTGCAGACCATGGTGAGGCAGCTGTGCCCCTGCAGCCCCTGGAGGTCAGATCAGAGATCCCACCTGCAGCCCATGTTGGAGCAGGTGGATGCCCAAAGGAGTGTGACCTTGTGGGAAGCCCACACTGGAGCAGGTTCCTGTCAGGACCTGTGGCCATATGGAGAGAGAGGAGCCCATGCTGAAGAAAACTGTTCCTGAGGGATTGCACCTTATGTAACAAAAGGGACCACACTGGAAGAGTTAGTGAAGGACTGCAGCTGATGGATAAACTCTCATGGGAGAAGTTAAAGTCTCCTGTGGGTGGGGCCCCATGATGGAGCAGGGTAAGAGAGTCAGGAGGAAGGAGTACCGCAGACAACATTTGATAAACTGACTGCAGCTCTTCCAGAGGAGGTAGAGAATTTAGGGTTAAAGCTGAGCCCAGGAAGAAGGAAGGGCTGGGAGGAAGGTGCTTTAAGATTGTTTTGTTTCTCATTACCCTACCCTGGTCTGGTTGGTGGTAAAATAATTTCTCTATCTCAAATCTGCTTTGCTCATGTGAGAAACTGGTGAGCGATCTCTCCCTTTTCTTACCTCAGCCCATAAGCCTTTCATTATATTTTGATTCCTCTGTCCCAGTTGGGGAGGGTATGACTTGAGTGGCTCTGGTCAGGGTCACAAGGATGAGAACACTTGTATTTAAATACCTGTTTTTCTGTGCAAAATTCCCTAGAGTAATTTTATATGTGACTATTCCAAGCTGTAAACTTACAGAAACTAACTATAAATGCATTTTATGTCCCAAATTGGAGTTTTAGGTGAATAAATGCAAATAATTCATAAACTGGTAGATTCTTTGCTTAGCAAGGCAGGAAAATAATGTCACTCTTCAGCAAATATTGATTAGAGTAGTTGTGATTCAGAAATTTCATTAAAATCTATTGTATTCTAGAGATTCAAATTACATTTACTGAAAAAAAAACCCAAACCCTCCTACAGAGCACCAAACTGTTACTGCAATTACTTCCCCTTTCTAAAGTGTGTAATGGTAATAATAGATAATAAAATGATTGAGACTTACTTTAATAAGGATAAACAAAATAGTTTCCTGATCTTCCAGGATAAACAGTAGTGTTGTTTGGGTTTGACACCAAGATGAACAGATCACAGGTCTGCATTAATTGCTGTTGATTTCAACATCCTACTTCTGTGTGATGCAGCAAGTGCCAGGTGTCCAGCCTGGTGGACTGAGGGACAAATGGGACATAACTGTCAATGTCCTGAGCCTACCCATGTGTCTGCTGACATTGAAATTAGCAAGTACATCTTGTGTCAATGTAGCCTTTTTTTTTACCTATTTTTGCTTTTGTTAAAAGGCAGCTAATGTGGGAAAATAGTGACAAATATCCTGTCCTTCCCTGCCCAAAAGAAAATTGTATAATCCAGCTGGATTTATGAGGTTTATAGATATCAGTATTGAAGTGTCTCTGTTCTTTATACACGTGGACAGTTTGTTTTGTTTGCTATATAACTAAACAAACTAAACAAGTTTGACTTTCTCAGTGTTTTGTTTTCTTTCTACTAAAATAAAACTGAGCATAGTGCATGCCATCACTAAAGTCCTTGGTAAAGTCTGATCTAACTTTTAGGAGTTAGAGGAACTTCATTTACCAGTAACTATTAAAGCAGCTTTGAAATTGTTTTATCTTGTAGAAGCATGAAACCTGAGAGCAAAATGTAAGACTCATGATTTGACACTGTTTCAAATCATTTTAAACTAATATTTGCCTTGATAATAATTAATTTGATCTTTGCTTTACACAAGTGTTTCCTCTTGTTTCTCAAGTAAGTACAAAGAAAATTAAAGCAGATTTCTTTCTTGAGCTGAGGTTATAATCAAAATGCATGCCAGAGAGTATTTTTTATTGCATTGTTATATATTTTTCTTTTACATGTTCTCTACAGCTTGCACTGAAGGACCCAGTACACACTGTGTCACTGCAGCAGTTCATCTATGAGAAGTTAAAGGCACAGCAGGAATTACTGGGAGAACAAGGTTTTCAAGTCCTTATGGAAACCGTGGATACAGAAATAGTTGCCCAGCTACAAGAATTTTTACAAGGCTTTTAAATAAGCAGGAAAAAAGATTTTCTATGTCAAGGTTTTTTTTTTTTTCAAAAATATGAAAGAACTCTAGCCTTCTGTCTTGTATGGACAAGTCTAATGAAAGGTGAAAATAACTTGTGGCAAAAGAATAAAAATAAGTTTCTGCTGTTGCTCTTAAATTATGCTCTTTTGTTTTTTGTTTTTTGGGTTTTTTTTGATAATAAATTGTTAATTAAGGGTTTTATTACTAAGATAAAATTTCCATGATTCCTAACATGCTGCTCGAGGTAGTACTAGTTTTTGGAACCCTTAGCTGTGTTTTTGGTTCAAAAAGGTATGTCCAGACAGAGGTCTGAAGGAACTTAATGATGTATGCTAATGGAAAGCATCTGTTAATTCAGCATGCTAATTCAGTATCAGGAACTGCTTTCTTTAATACTGTAGATCTGTAACTTTCTCACTTTCTATTGCTCTTTTTAGACTGTATGTTGAGCTGTACCAACAAAAGGATTTAGGAAAGCAGTAAGACTGTGGGAAAAAAATACTCCTTCATGAGAAGAAGATAATTCCCATTTAAATTGTCTCAGAGAAAAAGAAACTTTGCTTGTAGCACTTAACTTGTATTTGAATTGGTAGAGAACATCAGTGTCTTTTTCTGTCTAAAGATGTGAGTTTTCATTTTTATCACCAAGTTTTCTTTGTTTCTGTTTCCAAAAAGTTATTTTCTTGGGTTCTTTCTTACTTCACTTTTAGCTGTTCATAACACAGAGAAACTCAGCAGAGGTAGATGAGTAATTCTAATTCATTTGTGGCCATTCCTGGACTACTTAAAATTACCATGTACAGTATCTCAATTCTTTGTGTTTTTTCATCAAAGAATGAGGGTACTTCAGAATTGTTGCTAAAATGTTGAAGCCCAAATGGTCACAGTTAAAATAATTATTTACAAACATGACACTTTTTTTAGTTACTTATTAGTTACCTGTAGGCTTAAGCTGTTCCTTTCTGTGTGCCTTTGTCTTTTGTAACTTGTAGGTGGAAGCAGGAAGAAAATGCTGATTTCCATTTTCAGATTTTTTTCTTTTAAATACTTATCTTCCACCTTCAAAGTTGAAATTAACTTTGCCTCACTTAGGGATGATTCAGCTATTAAATCGGACTTTTTTTTTTTTTCCAGAGAGGATTAGCTGTTGAAAGACACCAACAAGCTTTTGACAATCTTACCAGACTACCAGATGCTTTTAATATGAGCCTTTTTTAAACTGATCTTATGGGGAGTAATCTTCTTTGAAACCTTCCCTCTGTTTGCAGAGGAGGGCATATCTTTCTCTTCTCCTTTGGCATTAGTGTCAGAGACTGTTAGGGCTCTCACAGTTCTGAATTCAAAACCTCCCCTGTTCCCTGCTGTCAGCATCTTTCAGAAGTTTTGTGAGAACTTAACTCGTTTCCTGCATTTTACCTTGGCATAGGGAGGATTGCCAGAAGAATTGCTACTATTTGTATATTATGTGTATATTTCCTTAATCATCCACCATCATCATCTCATAATTAAGAGGTTTATCTGGTTACATTTGGTGCTTGCAAGGGAGGAGTCTCAGTGTGCTGATGGTCCCATGCAGCTGTGAACTACAGTTACCAGAACCTGGCAGCTTTGGACTATGTTTGGATTTGTTGCACAGTTAATCTGCAGACACCCTTAGCTTTTAGCTCAGTGTAAAATATGTACAGATCTGGTCACCCTTGCTGGCTTTGACCCCACCTGGCATGACTACCTGGCATACAGAAACATAACCGGGCAGGAAGCACTTCTGTCCTTCAGCATTGTGCAAAATCCCTTGTGCAGTGCCTGGTGGCGCTCCCTGAGGTTTTAGAGGGAGGCAGATCTACCTGCTGTAGTCCAGCCCTGGCCTAAAGGCTCTCTGCTGTGTGGCCAAGACACCCAGCTCCCCATGCAGTGTCTCACAGGTCAGATCTGTCACCGTGGCTGAGACAGATCTGCCTGACTGTGTCATTCTCAGAGCAACCCCACCCCTGTTACCTCATGTGGTGGAGTGTTAACTGCAGTTTACGTTAATGCCTGATGGAGGCAGAGACCCTGTCAAGAATGATGGACATACTTTCAACTAATAACAGCTCAATACGTTGTGATTAACTTTCTGAGTAATGTCTTTGTATAACTGCATGTGTTCATTTTCATATGCATTAGGGAACAAGTTAAATTTGTTAGTAGGTGTTTGGCTTGTGATCTTGGAAGATTTTAATCTGAGGCTTAGACTATAATTGAAAACAATCTTCATTATAACTCTTTATATGACAACCATTGTGAATGAGCACAATGCCAAACAAGTGCCCATCTGCAGCCAGCAACAATCTAGTGCTCAAAGTGGAGAAATTTCAGCTTGAAACAGCAGAAAAGCTCTTACATACTATCATTATATATTAAACCCTTACATTTAGGATTAATTTTTCACTGGAAGAGTGTGGATTAGGACTGCAGCAAACTATAGCCCTTTTTGAATTTGATGGTGAAATTTTTTAACTTTGGTCTCTAGGGAAAGAACAGAAGCCAAATATAGCAATTAGCCTGACACCAAAGCAGTAAAATACAGTTTCTGAAATTCTCTTGAGGAAGGATGTTGGATTCTCTTGTTCTCTAGGCTCTGGTTTTCAAGACAAAAGTAGTTTAAATTGGGTTATTTTTCTTCCTGTGGCACAACTGAATACTTAAAAATGCTATCAGTTTACTTTGCAGAAAAGGCAGTGATTAAGGTGAAGACAAAATTTGTGCTTCTGATAAATAGCTAAATGAGAAGACTAATTCTGCTGCTTCCGTCTTCAAAATGTTAGCTTTGGTGTATCAGTGATGACCATTTTTAGGCCCCTGGCCTAAGTGAAGTGTTAATAACTCAAGTGATGTCTTTGCAATCTGTTAAATCTTTTTCAGTTTTGGAAACTAAATTTATCCACACTGTAACATTTCTATCTAATAGTTGAGATGTTTGTCTCATAAAAAATACAACTGGAATAACTTCTAAGGATGTTTCAGGCTGGATAACCTGTGGAGAGGGTCTTGTGTTCTGGCAGTGCTCTGTGCCTTGCCAGCAGTGAGGCCACGGCCTCCCACCCTCCCTGCAGTGAAGTGGTGGAGGATTTTGCATCATTTGTGAGCAAGTGCTGGGATCAGGCTGTGTGCTGGAGACCTCAACTATTGTCATGTCCCAGGAGGTGCAGAGAGGGTGTGGGGTGCCTGTGAACATGTCAAATCTTCTTTTAGCAGAAACAGCACCTTTGTAACTAAGATATATGTTTTAAAGGCTCTTCAGAATCATTTACTTCTCTTGCTTCAATGTAGCCACTTCAAAAAATAAATGATTACTAATTTTAAAATGCTCATGATTTCCATCTTACTCCTAATGATGGTTAATAATGATGACTAATCATCAGGTAGTCAGATTTAACTACTCCTGTAAAAAAAATTCATAAGGTTCTTCGTATATGTATATATATATATATACAAAGACAAAATAGCTTGTTCATAACACATTTAGCTGACTTGGGAAAATGAAATCAAATTAAGTGGAGACAACTCCCTTAAAAATTTAATTGGGTATTCAGAAGGAATGCTTATAAATATTACATCCTCTGGTCCTCACAGTGGCCAGGCAGCAGTTTTTTAGGCTGTGTGTAGTATTGCACTAACTAGTATATATGGCATGCTTGAAAACACTCATTATGAAGGAGTTAGTTTTCAAATTTAGATAGAATGAGTAATCAGTTTTGGTCTAAAATGAAGTGAAAAGGATTAAAAGAATTGCTGCAAACAAGTGAATTCCACCAGCAATGCATAAATGTAACTAGAGCATGCCTCTTAGAAGTTGATTATAGGGAATAAAATCACAACCCACATCAAGGTGTGTAATTTCTGAAGTAAGCAGTGAATATTGGCAGGCGGCAAAGAGGTTTATTTGGGCTGGAGTTGACTCCAGTTAACTGTGCAAGCAGTTGACTTTTCATTCCCTTTCTTAAGAAGGGAAAATGCACAACAGAAGCATCACTTGACCTAAGGTTTAATGCTGTATTTATCTCTTTTTTTAAGAATTTTTAACCTGCTTTTAATAGAATCCAAGCCAATTTTGAAGTCAAGCTTTCACTTCTAAACCTGTGAAAAGCCCAGAGCGGTCACAGTAAATATTCTTAGATAAAACAATTTGCTGAATGTGCATATTGGTTCCGGTTGTATGAAAGTTTTTAGTTTTCAGTTATTACATTAATCTCTCAAAAGCTTATCTAATTCTATAATGGAGTGTCATGCTAATAAATAGATACTGCTTAAAACGATGACAAAAAATTAGTTATGTTGACTGTGATTGCAGGTTGTCTTCCCTTTCCACTGGAGTTTTAACCAGCAAAAATTATTATAAAAGCAGCATTTAAAAACAGGCGGAAAATGTTTAGGTGAGGTGAATATTTGACCCAGAAGTTACATTTGTTTTTCTAATATTTGTACCAGTCTTTGGTGGTAACCAGGGAAAGTAACAGAACATTGTGGGGCCTGTCTGATAGATGGTAGTTGTGGTTTTAAGAATGTTTCATTAGTTATTCAGGAAATTAATCAGTCATACAATAGAGACAAATACTAAATAACTTGCCACCTTGAGGAAATGGAAATTGCTGATAGGCAAATTCTGAGCAGAGAAAGTGAACACCTTGTTATTTTGTTGCATGGCAGTGTTTCAAAAATACACCATGAGTAATTTCAGAAGTATTTTATACCAAGTAGTCTTTATTTTAATGGCGAATAATCTGTTCGCCATTAAATTTGATTTTTTTAAAAACTAAAGTAACAAAGTTGTCTTGCACATATTTTTATAAGATTCTGAGAAAAACTAATAATACTTACACATCTGGACTGTGGGAATGACTCCTGACTCATTAAAGGAGCTTTCAAGGGAATAGAGACTTAAAAATTGTTCCTTCACCCTGATCCTTCACCAACACAACTTTATAAACATCAGGCAGGTTTGCAAGGAAGCTTACAGGCGTAAACTACATGTACAAATAGCTTTTCACCTTACTCAGCTGTTGAAATGCTCTGGCCTGTGTTTTCCCACACTTTACACAACCTGCTGCAGCTTTTTGTTTTACTACATCTGTAACAAGTGCCTGCTGTTTCACAAACACTTGTGATTTTCAGTTCTTAAATAGATAAATTAAATTCTTGTATGATGTCCATCAAGCGCTCTGGTGAGGAATAAAAGCTGCAGATTTGTTTGTCCAACAGCTGTGGGTGATGGAAGTGGTGAGAATCCCATGTTCTCCTGTTCTCTACACATTCTCCTAATGATTAAAGGTATTTAAGCACTTTATTCAGTGATACTGTAATGCCTCATGCGTGGGTAGACCCCGGATCCCAGGAGTCCTCATCTAGGTTTTTGCTGCTAGCCATACTCATTTGTTGAAGCATTTTGATGTATTATTGTCTCTCTCCTGAGAATCCATCCGAGAGCCCCGCAAGCAGAATTGTTCTGCTCTGCAGAAGTTCCTTCTCATCCTCCACCTCCTGAAGTACTTTTGAAGAAATCAACAAACTTATCTTAGCCTCTTTTTTGAGATTCTGCAAGCACAGTGTCAAACGCATGGCTGAATGAGGGGAGTTGGTCTTTCAGAAGGCTGCAGCACAGAGGCCCCTAGGGAGGCTGGGCAGTGGTGCAGTTAGTCGTGAGATACTCACATCTAAGAGGCAGAAATCAAGACAGTGAATAATCAGTTCTCAACCTGAAGCAAGAGTCCACAAAGCTTCTGTATTAGGACTGAGTTTTATCAAAACATATGGATATTTTGGGAGCACTGATGAAAAAATATCTGCCAGTCAAATAGAAATGGTGGAGAATGTAACTGAGCAGGATGGAGTAGTGTTGTGGTTTGACACTGCCACAAACAGCTCGGCAGAGCAGAGGAAAATTTAATGAAGGCTTCACAAGTTAAGGACCAGGAGAAAATACTTCAAGGACAAAACATGCTCAGCTTAGAGGTACAAAGTGAGTTTATTAAAACAAAATCAGAGGAGGATGATGAGAAATAAAATAAGTCCTTAAAAACACCTTTCCTTCCCACAACCCCTTCCCCCTTCCCACCGACAGCTCAGGGAGACAGGGTGTGGGGGTTTGGTCAGTTCATCCCAAGGTTTTCTTCTGCTGCTCTGGGAGAGGAGTCCTTCCCCCATGAGACCGTGGGGTTCCTCCCATGGGACACAGCTCCCTGTGAACTTGTCCAGCATGGTTCCACTCTCAAAAGCAGCAGTCCTCCCAAAACTGCTGCAGGGTGGGTCACTCTGCCAGGGGTGCAGTCCTGCAAGGACAGGCTGCTTCAGCCTGGAAGCAGGGCCCCTCTCTCCATTGAGTCTCCCACTGGATCACAGCCTCCTCCAAGCATCCACCCTCTCTGGTGTAGACACCTCCCCCAGAGACCGTGGGGTTCCTCCCTTGGACACAGCTCTGGGGAACTTGATCCACATGGTTCCCATCTCAAGAGCAGCAGTCTCCCAAATGCTGCGTGGTCACTCTCACGGTGCAGTCCTGCAAGGACAGGCTGGCTTCAGCCTGGAACAGTCCCCTCTCTCCATGTGTCTCCACTGGTTCACCTCCTCCAAGCTCCACCTCTCTCTGGTGTAGACACCTCCCCCAAGCGCTGTGGGTGGTTCTCTGCATTCCCCATGGATCTGCAGGGGCTGTAGGTGGATCTCTGCATCCCCCATGGATTCCCATGGCTGCAGGGGCACAGCTGCTTCACCATGGTTTCACCACAGCCTGCAGAGGCATCTTGGCTCCAGTGCCTGGATCACCAATTCCCCTCCTTCTCCACTGTCCTTGGTGTCTCCATGTTGTTTCCCTCACATGTTCTCACCTCCTCCTCTCATCTGGCTGGAATTAAAACTGCACCACTATTTTCATTTTGCTTTCTTCTTAATTATGTTAAAGAGGTGTTACCATCATCTCTACTTGTACCAGGTTCTGACAGCAGCATGTCCATCCTCATGGCCACCAACAATTGGCTCTGCTGGACATGGTGGAAGCTTTTGGCAGTTTCTCACAGAAGCCACCTCTGTGGCCCCTCTGCTACCATAAAACAGGCTGTGTAAAACCAACACAAGTAGCAACACAAAGACAGATTAAGCTCTAGAGCTAGAAAATACTTGTTTGCCTTGTGACTGATGGTTCAGAGTCAACCCTTGTGTGTCATGTTTTGCCTGGGGCTTGTGAAATGTAAATCTAGAGGGTCCCATTGTTGTGGGAGAGCATTTGAACAAGCTCACATAGCTGGAAAAGAGATTTCACAGAATCATCCAGGTTGGAATATTCTCTCAAGGTTTTCTAGTTCACCTTCCTGCTCAAGCTGCAGCAGACTGCCCAGAGCCATGTCCAGTTGCTTCTTGAGTATGTCCACAGATGAGGGCTCCACAGCCTGCTGGGTAGCTTCTTTGACCACACTCACATCTTGTGCTCAAACAAAATTTCACATTTCAGTTGTTCACTGCCTCTTGAGCTGTCAGTGAGCAAGCCTGAGAGGATTTCAGCTCCCTTTTCTTTTTTCTTTCTTGTTGGGTATTTATACATACTGCTAAGATCCCCCAAAATTTGACAGTCTCTTTCTCTGGAGTGGGTTTGGGGGAAAGATTTTATCAAGGAAGACAAAATGGTGAAACTCAGTGGATCCTAATGTCACTTGGTGTGGGAAAGAAACAGGATTGTTCATGGGCTAGAGCAGAGTACTGGTCAGCATTTGGGTTGGAGACTGGATAGGCCCATCATAAGAAGAGGATATGAATTTCCACAGACTGGAGGGGTCTTACAGGTACTCTGTCATGAAGAAGTAGAAATATCTGAACCTTCACAAAGAGGATATGTCAGGAGCAAGAGCAGAAGGAGAGGACCTCTTCAGGAGACATAAGGTTGTGGTTTATTTTTGATTTCTTGTAAGGGAGGACTAATTTGGGGAAAGACAGAATCTGAAAAGACTTTCTGTCTTGACACCTACAACTGACAAATTAATTGTGGAAGGAGTGATCCGATCTTGTAATATCTAAGGTTGAATTTGCTCACAAAATCTGCCCTGATATTGAAGAACTGAAAAACAGAATCATTTTGTCACGTTTATTTAGATGAACTTGCACAACTGGAGACAGATGAACCCTGAATTAGTTTGGAGGCATCACATATGCCCAGCCATGAGCATATTGCATCATAACAAAAAACAGCAACATTGGCTCAACCCATTTGTAAAACAGTGATGTAACATTTCCTCCTATTAAAATTGCTAGTATTTGATAATAGGTTTCTTTTTGCTCTGTACTCAGCTTAGTTCCCTTTTTTTTTTTTTGATGTTAAAAGCACAGAAAAACACACACACAGACCGAGAAAAGATGAATACACCTAAATCTGCACCCGGATTAAACCTGGGAGAGGAAAGCCCTTGGCAGCCCCAGCACTCCAAAGCCGGCAACCACATGTGCTCTGCACCGCCCAGTGCACGGCTGCTGGATCAGGCGCGGCTTTTTTAAAAAAAAACAAAAACAAAACAAAAACAAACAAACAAAAACTATGCCACACTTTGACGGGGGGTTGCTGCTCCTGTTTTTCCCTGCTCTGTCCGACGGGGCTGCACAGTAACCCCAGCCCTGAGTATGGCAAAAAAGAAAAAAACCTTGTGAGCCCCCCCTGTTGTAGAGAGAAATGCTCACCCCTGTCCGGTGCGAGAGGGTGGTCGGTCTATGGGAGCTCCACTGGAACAGGACTTCCCAAGAACTAAGGAAGCTACCCTGTTCTCCCTCACAGAGAGTGTCCTCAAAAAAAGGAGCACTTCTCTGGACGGTGCGCCATGTCCATGAACCCGTATTCAGGAAATAATCCAAGAGTTCTGCCGATGAGCCGGTGGAAAAAGAGTTCTGTCAGCGGACGCGGGAGCTGTCTGAGCCTCTCTGCTGGCCACGTGTGATCCGATGTAGTCCGGGAAGCTGGGGAACCCTGCTGAGCTGCTGAGTTCCTTCGCCCCACGCTCGGGTGACAGAAAAATGTAACAACGCCGTGTTACTGTATCCAAGATCCAGGTCCCCCGTGGTGTCTGCGTGGGGAAGGCAGCTCTGTGGTTATTTTCCACAAGATACCTTCCTTGGCAGTGGCCACGTGGCTCACCATAAGAGGCAAGTCCGGGGTCCGGGCAGCGGCGATAGACCTTGGAAACTGTAGCACCGGCTGGAGCAGGGAGATCCCTGCAAGGCTAGCAGAGAAGCTAGACGATCGGTGGAGAAAGAAACCGATTCTGTTGTGGTTCGGGAAAGGTTTTATTGACTCCGGCAGGAGCCTTCGAACATGGCAACCAGCACGAGCAGAATCCTGACCATGCGGCGCCGCTGGTTTTACCCGGGGAGGGGGGGGCCAACCCAGAGCGACCCCGCCAATCCCAGAGGGCGGGGGGAGTGACCCGGGGCAGAAGGACAAGGCAGGGGTCCAGTCCCCTTTGGGGAGGGGGGGCTGTTTCGGTTTGCCCAATCACTCGGCAGCCCTCTCCTGGGGTGACAGGGAGACTCCTTATATTGAAATTCGGACCCTCAGGATTGACAGGTTTGGCTCTGGTGGTCGGGGGGAGGGGTGACAGGAGATTGCTCAACCACGCGATGCAACACAGTGAGGAAGATATTTACCTTAATTTGAGATGGAGATGTTGACTGTTTCTCATGACAGCATGATCTCTGGAGTTCAAGGCTCTTGTTTTAATACATGAGCATATAAGTGGGAGTTAAGTACCAAAGACATAATGAAGTCTTTAATGTCTTATTGCCCACAGGCATTGAGTGGAATTATTTTAATTTGAACTGTATGCAAAATCAGTTTGTAAACAGAAAAATAATGACAGAAACTGGCTTTAGAAACGTACCGGTTTTAGTGTGTTCAGTCACTTCATCATTGTTTTAAAATAATATTAGAGTAGTACAGAACACTTAGACCTAGTAGACCATAACAGAGACTGTTGTATTTCTATATTTTATTTTTAACCTCTTTTACTCTTTATTGTGAAGGATTGCTGGATGTTGCTTCTAACTGACCACTATGTTAGGCATTTTCCTATTCTATTTACCATATTCAAAAGCTTTTTATTTCTTACACAGAGTTATTTTCTATGTGTATTTTTTGGCCATTGTTAATAGGCTGAATTACCTTTACACACATAAAGAATATGCAAGTTAGTCACAAGCTGCAATTAAATAAAACTCAGCGGCAGTAAAGAATTCTGCTGGCCATAAATCTTGGAAGACTTTGAACTGGTAGGAAACTGAGAATATTTTCTCATAAAATATTCTGAAATATTTTATGAGAAAAATATATCAGAAATATTCTGTGTTTGCTTCAGCTGGCACTTGAGTAAGATAGTGATGGCAGTCAGATGCAGTCCCAGGTGACTACAAAGAGGGAAAAATGGTACCAATCTTAAAAAACAGTAGAAAGAAAAACCCTGGGACCTGCCATCCTGTCAGTCTTTCTTCTGTGCCTGGGAAGATCATGGAGCAGATCTTCCTGGAAGCTGTGCTAAGGCTCAAGAAAAACAAGAGAGGATTCAGGACATCCAGCTTAGCTTTACCAAGGGCAGGTCCTCCCTGACCAACCCAATGCCCTTCTATGATGGAGTGACATTTCCACACAGTGGAAAAGGGGATGGCTGTGGATATCATTTATCTGGACTTCCATAAAGACTTTGACACAGTTCCCCACAACATCCTTCTCTCTAAGCTGGAGAGAGAAGAATTCAATAGGAGGGGTGTTTGGTGGATAAGAAATTTGTTGGATGGTGATTTCCAGCAGGTAGTGGTCAGCTGCTCAGTCCCAATGGACATCAGTGAAAAGGGATCAGAGGTTTGTACTGGGACAAGTGTTATTTAATATCTTTAATGGCATAGAGAGGTCAAGTGCAGCCTCAGCAGATTTGCAGATGACCCCAAGCTGAATTGTGCTGTTAGCACTCCTGAAGGATGGGATGTCATCCAGAGGGTCCTGGACAGGCTGGAGAAATGTCTCATGGGAACCTCATGAGGTTTAACAAGACCAAATGCAAGGTGCTGCACCTGGATCAGGGCAAACCCCAGTATCAATCCAGGCTGGGGATGAACAGATCGAGAGTGGCCCTGAGAGAAGGACTTGGGGTGCAGGTGGGAGAGAGGCTGGACATGCCCCAGCCATGGGCACTCACAGCCCAGAGAGCCAAATGTGTCCTGGGCCAGGGAGGGGATTCTGCCCCCCTGCTCTGCTGGGACCCCACCTGCAGGGCTGCATCAGCTCGGGGGTCCCAGCACAGGAAGGACATGGACCTGCTGGAGAGAGTGCAGAGGAGGTCACAAAGACAATCAGAGGGATGGAGTACCTTCCCTATGAAGAAAGGATTGGGGTTGCTCAGCCAGGAAAAGAGATTCTTCAGGATGACCTGGATGGAAATTTCCAGTACCTGAAGGAAGCCTATAAGAGAGATGAAGAGACATTTTACATGGGCATGTAGTCAAAGGACAAGGGAAAATATGTTTAAACTAAAACAGGGTAGGTTCAGATTAAATATTTGGAAGAAATTCCTCGCTGTGAGGGTAGTGGAACAGGTTGCTCAGAAGAGCTGTGGGTACAGCACCCATGGAAATGTTCAAGGCCTGTCTGGATGGAAGTAACCAAAGGAAGGTTTCTATGCCTATGGAACGGGGTTGGAACTAGATGATTTTTAATCCGCCTTCCAACCCAAGACATTCTATCATTCTATGGTTCTAAGCCTTCAGTTATACTTTTGTATTTACTGTGTTTTTAAACTAATTCTCCCTGGCCTGGAGATTGGAATCATAACATGGTCCTCACAGTGTTACTTATGCAGATTAATTTTGTCTGAATTGCACATTACTACCTATGACTCAGCAGAGTTTGACCACAGCCAGGTTATATTGTCTGCTGCCTGCTCTTCATGGCTTTGGGATAGGACAATTTTAACTGCCTGCTCACAGAAAACAGGTGACTATAAGATTTCTGCAGTAGATCTCAAAGAGAAATGAACTGCCTTAGGGAGGAAAAGGATAGAAAAAGTGTGTTTAGGAGAAAAAATGTAGTGGAAAGGAAAAGGAAAGATGAAGGTAATGAGAGTTGGCATGGGAACAGACATAAGAAGTGAATGAAACTAAATTATGACAACTATAAATACAAAGGGATGGAAAACAGGAAAAACACAGGTAAGAGTGTCAAAGAAATAATGTTCTATGCAGTGTGCATGCACTTACCTGTGTTTCTGTCACTGTTACCAGGATTATTTTATTTCTCAGAGCTTTTCCAGTGAGTTAGGCCCTTAAAGCTTGCATCTGGGGTATTTGCATTTGCCAGAACTTCTCCTGTTTTGTAGCAAGAAGCTATTTGTTGCTTGCAGCCGTATTTTAGAGTAGAAATAGAAATCATGAGAGATTTGCAGAGTTGGTATGCTGTGGCATAAATTGTCCCCCTGCTTTAAATAAGAAACACAATGCATTTGTTTAAAACACCATAAACTCTTACTAAAGATGTGTAGGACTGAAGCTGAGGAGCTTAACAGCAGCAGATTAGTGATAAGCCTCCAAGTGGCAACAACACAATTGTTCCTGATTATTTTTGCATACCTCAAATATGGATGTAAAGCCTTACTGAAGGATTCAGCAATGAAAAATGTGACTTTGAAGATATAATTAAGGAAAGACAAACAAACAAGCCCCAGAAGTACATTTACCTCTCTTCAGAGTGGGAGTTTTTGTGTAATCTTATCTCTGGAGTTGTCAGTCTACCAAATACTAAATTTGCTCAAAGTTATTACTTTAACATCTCTTTCAGTAGAAATTACATTAAAATCTATATTATTTCCATTTGCCCACTTATGTTTGCACTTCAAAGTCAATAAAATCTTAACACAATAAAATCCTAAGCAATCTTAAGTTCAGGCAAGTACAAGGGACTTGCGTGCAGCTTCAGGTTAAATTGAAGTTCTAACTCAACTTCATTTTGCAGTGAATTTGGATAGAGTAACTAATATAAGCTTTAGTGCCCATAAATACTGTACATTTCAGTTGAGGCTCTAGAGACACAATTTAAAGTAAAAAGGCTGTGACATTATTAAGCTAACATACACTCTTACTATGAGGGATTTTAAGCAGTGTAGAAGTGGCAAATTATACCTAACCCAGGGCATCCATTCCTCTCCAGTCTTTTATGATGTGAAATTACAAAGCATAGGTCAGGAATAGATAACTTGTGTGTACTTGGGGTAAGAGATGGGAGGATTTGATTTTTCCACATTGAGTTGTTTAGGGGCCCCATACAGCAGAATAATTGTGGTTTACTGTTTGGATAATGTTACTATTAGTGAACACAGTGAAAAACGGTGCAGAGATGTTGTCTATACCACGTGGAGCTTTAGCAGGGTGTTAAGGCTCCAAGTCAAAACTGGCTGTTCTTTCCTCTGAAGAGCTGCTTAGCGTGCTGTCCTTCTAGGGCTTGATTTCTGGAGTTCTGCTGTCTCTGTGTCCATGCTGGACACAGTCTCCACTGCTTTGTGCTTTCCAAGAACCTGGCTCATATAAACACACTCTGTAAGAATTAATTCAGCTCTAGTTGAGCCAAAACTGGTGGTATTTGTTGAACCAGAGCTGGCTTTGCCCTTAAGCTGTTGCATGCAGCATTCTCAAGAGAAGAAAGGTGAACAGAAGCACCATATTTGGATCTTCTTGCACAGGCTGAGACAGGCCCTGTTAGTTTTGGGTCGTCATAGTACTAATGCAGCAGCCACACTTATCTGTCTAAATTGGCCTGTAATTTATAAATTATGCTCAAATTAGTCCATATTTGAGCTAATAAACCTTTGTCAAACCAAGTTCAGTCAACAGCATGTCAATTAGGGTGCTTCTAAAACTGTTGCCTTCTTAACCTGTAGTATGAATATCTTAGTGGTGTTTCAACAGCACCAAAGCACAGTTAAAAATGCCTTGAGGGACCTGATTTGCCCACAACTAATCTGCACTTATAGGGCACAGGTATATATATATTGTAGATAATATGTAGTAGAGTCCTTTTATCTGTAGTCTGCCCAATTCTGTTTGGGATCAATTTTTTTTCCCAGAAAGCACACTTAAATTTAGAAGACCGATTCTGTACTGTGGCTGCTTGAAGATGTTAAGCTGAGTGGGAGGTTTGTGAAGAGCAGCCATGACTCAGCCACTAAGGTGGGACACCCTTGCTGGAGGAACACAAGCAGTATGGACTGGATGGACAGGACAGAGAATTAGAACTGCTTCATGCTAACTTGTACTGGTGCTGTGTGGAGATTTTTTTTTGGGGGGTGCTATTTTGCTCATTGCTGCTGCTCTCAGGAAAGGCATATCTTGGACACTGCTGTCTGAGCCTAGTCAGCTGCAGGGCTTTGATGTAGGGCACCATGTGGTTTATCCTCACTGTGGTGACATTGCTGGTGGTCAAGGCGCAGCATACAGAAATGCTACTTTCCTCATCTTTTTATTTGGCTTCAGATTCTTCTTGGACACGACTGTTCCTGGGAGTAGTATGCTATGTTCTTCTGTGTGTCATACTTCATAGTAAGGGTCATTACTGTTCAGGAAAAATAACCTAACCAAAACTGTGAGACTCTTATAATGCTTCTTGCTTCATAAATCATAGAATCCTTAAGATTGGAAAATGTCTCTAAGATCATCAAGTCCAACCATATCACCATTGTGTCACCACCAAACCACATCCCCATGTGCCACATCCACATGTTTTGTGAACACTTCCAGAGACAGTGACACCACCACTTCCCTGGGCAATGCTTGACAACCCTGTCCATGCAAAAAAAAAAATTTTTCCAAATACCCAATCTAAACCTCCCATTGTGCAACTTGAGGTTATTACCTTTTGTCCTGCCTATCATCACTTGGGACGAGAGCCCCACCTGGCTGCACCCTCCTTTCAGGCAGCTGTAGAGGGCAATAAGGTCCTTCCTGAGCTTTCTCTTCTATAGGATAAGCAAGACCAGATTACTCAATTCCTTCTCATCAGATATTTGCTTATTATCACATTAAACTGACAAGCAAAAATGAACTGGAGTGTGTGAACTGGAGCTGTTAAATGATGTGGCACTAATTGTGTCTACCAAAAAAAACCAGAAGTACTAAAGCAAATTCCCCTTTTGGCTGAATTGCTATAATTTGGAGCAGATAGTAAATTACAGAGAGAATGTTTGATTTAGGAGGTGACATATGCATTTTTCCTGGATTTAGCTAGATGCTGTACAATTTGCTGAAAGCATGTGTTTACCTACTGACACTGTTCATAAGCAGAGAACAACCTCTGTTTTGCCAGGAGAGCCTCACTTGAGCAAAGCTCTCTGTTAAGGGATCTGAAGAAGAAAAGAAAAGAAGAAAAGCAGTATAAATGGGATAATGTTAGTTTTTAATGTTAATACACAGGAGGATAAGGTATAATCCTGTAAATATAATTATCATAACAGATAAATACACACCCTAACAGCACAATATAGTTTTCTTTCTATGTAACTGATAAATGCTCTTTTTTTGGGTGGAATGTTTCCAAATACAAAATAACCACTTTACCCGAGAGGGTATTGTTTTGGTGTTCAGGAAGGAGGAAAGGGAATAAATCTTATGGGTATGCTTACCTTAGCAGGCTTTACCAGGCCTCGTTATTCAACTTTGCAGCTGAATATAGTCAATTCCATCAACCTCAAGTATCACCAATCCATCATATCATGTGATCCATTGCACTACTGCTGTGATGCTTCTGCAGTAATATAGAAGCTGTTGGCAGAGCTGAAGTTCCACTAATTAAACAAACACACCACCAGCCCCCCTGAAAAGCATCAATATCAGAAACCTATACATACTTTCCTCTATCTAATAATTTGTGTAATAAATTAGTAATTTTTTCATATATGGGAAAACTACATGTTGAAATATTGTCTCATAAAGATTTCATGGGTATGGGTTTGGTTTGGCCCAGTAAGTATTAAGTAACTGCTTTTTCTGGAATTAATATCTGCAAAAGGATTATGCAAATTGCTGGATATATGTACTTGGTTTAGGGGGTCTGTGGTGGTTTGAAAAGGAAATGAGATTTTGGGGATTTGGTGGTCAAACCAATGAGTGCTCAGGTTTGAATATTGGCCCTTAGTGTGGCCACTGAGGCCAAGGATCCTCCTCTGAGAACACAGGGGGTTAAAAGCAGAGGGCTCCCGGGAGAACTCTCTCTTGGTTCGGGTCCGTGAGGGAGGTCAGGCCTCCCCTGCCCAGCTGCGGGCTGGGCGGGGCAGGGGAAGACATGCGGCCTGGGCGAGGTAGAACGGAGCCTTGGGCAGAGAGGGGAAGATCCTGCAGGATGGAAGGGTGGAGAGAATACAAGAACCTTGAGAGGCATCAGGCAGCCCCCTTTCTCCCCTCCTGGAGAGAGAGAGAGAGAGAGGAGAGAGAGAGAGAGAGAGAGAGAGAGAGACTGTGTCTGTGCCACCTTGCAATTTGATATCAGCAGAGCTGGGCAGCACGGCTGAAGGAGTATGGAGGGGGTAGAGCGAGAAAAGTGCCCAGCAGCAAAGATACAGTGGGAGTTTTGGGCAGGCACAGTCCAAGGTTTTAACCCTTTTTGTAAATGATGGAAACTTTATAAATGCTAATTCTCCTGAATCTGAAGAAGGAAGATAGAGAGAACTAAGCAGAGATGATGAAAGTTCGTGCAAGTGGAAGATTGTCAGAGAACACTGAAAAGAATCCTAGGTGGGAGGAGATGATGGAGTGGCCTTTGGCTGGACTTTTCTTGTATGGCCATGGACGGACTCATTTCTTTTTTGTGACGCAGAGACTGCATCTGGGGAGAGGCATTGGCTTGGAGCCCAGAGTGGACAGTAGAGAGTAGTGTGAACAGAGATGAGAGGAAGAGCTCTGTTCTCAAGGCCCCTTGGCCCCAGGGGGTGAAATTGGGGGGGACTGGTGTCCCAGAATTTGAGAAGCTGTTGTTTTTTGGAACTGACCAAAGCATCTTTAAAAAAAACAACCCTAGAAGCAGCTCTGGTCCATGCACAGTGGTGAGAGCACTGGACATGGAAGAAGAAGTCACGATATGGTGCAAGAAGGACTCCTATCTCTCCTTGATGAACTGAGTACTGATTATCAAAAAGGTGGTAATGGACTAAAGATTAATTATCTGAAAGGTGGTAACTTGATTGGAAATTTTTAATTTGTTTTATTGTTGAGAACTAGGGTGGGGGGAGGAAGAAGAGTGTTTTTTAAAGTTTTCATCTTCTTCTGTATGTGTCTTCTTTACATATTATAAGTAATAAAGTTCTTTCCTTTTGCTTTCTAAATTAGAAACTGTTTTGCTCTGTTTTTGGTCACATCTCACAGCAAGCACCAGGGACAGTATATCTTCATGAGGGCACTGGCCTTGTGCCAGCGTCAAACCATGACAGGGTCTTTTTAGAAGGTCAGATATATTAGTTGATATAACTGAACTGTCCAAGTTAAGTGTTAAGTCTGGGGTTTTGGTTGTTTCTTTTCTCTCTGTAGTGATGTAATGACCTTAGGAAATATTTTGGGACAAAAAGCAAGCTCTGTGTTTCACATGAAGTATCATAGTTTGGGCTTTTAATTTCTAATAAATGGCAATGACACTCGATTTTAAATTTGTTTCTCTTTCAAGATTGAGCTGTGTGAGTTCCACATATATCCTTAGACTGGAGTTACATGCATTAACAAGCATCTGCTCTGAGCAATGAGAGAAGAGTTGCAGAACTACAGCTATACATACATGCTATAGCTTATATATATTTGCAACACCATTGTATTACCTGAGATATGAGGAGTCGTGTGCAGAGAAAAAACAAAGGCTCTAGGAAGACCTTCTAGCAGTCTTTCTGTACCTAAAGTGTTCTACAAAAAAAGCTGGAAAGAGACATTTAATAGGGCAGGCAGTGACAGGACTAGGCACAATGGCTTTAACTAAAGAGAACAGGCTTGGATTAGATATTAGGAAGAAATTCTTTACTGCAGAAGTGTGGTGAGGCACTAGAACAGGTTACCCAGGGAAGCAGTTGTTGTCCCATCCCTGGCGGTGTTCAATGCCAGGCTGGTTGGAACTCTGAGCAACCTGGGAGATGTGTGGAAAACCCATGGAAAGGAGTTGGAAATAGATGATCTTTAAAAGCCTATTCCAACCCAGACTATTCTATGATTCAATGAAATACTACTTAAATTTCTAAGTTTAACACTGCCCTTGCTCCAGGTCTCCTCCAATGTCAGAGTTACTGCAGAGTCATAGTTTTTCACAGAATTTTGGATAGAATATACAAAGAACATACAGCTGTTCCTGATAGTAACTTTTAAAATCCTTGGTGTATTTACAAGTCTCAGTTTTAGTCTTTAATCTTTTAATCTCAAATCTATTTTTTAATCTTTATTTCCTGTCGTCAAGGATTTCCCAACTCACTGAGCTGGCAGCCTATTTGCACACAGTATGTAAAAGCAAACTATGAAAAAACCTTGTTACAGAGACTAAGCTGTCTTCTGTAGTGGTAGAAGATGTTTCTACACACAATGAGAATGCATCTCTGAGTTTTTCAAAATAAGATTTCAGTACTTTGCTTAGGCTGCTTGCAAATGTCAGTCCTCTAAGCATTAATGAGGAAATAACTAGGTTGAGAACAAAGTTTCTGGTAATTCTGGTGATACATTTGAGGTAAATATAAGGGGCTGTCTTGGGCAGAAGTAAGAGATACGTTTCTCTAGGTAAAATATTTTCCTGAAAGAAAACATTAGGCAATGTGAACTAAGCTTTTTACCACCTGCCTGCGCTTTTGGAAAATGAATAACCTGAAGGTATAATGTAGCATCCCACAGAATACAGGGGGCATTCAGGACTTTCTGCACTATTCAGGGGGAATCTATTTTGTACAGCCTTGTTGACAAACCCTACATGGAGGCTGGATGCCTGTTAAGTCTACAGCTGTCACAGATCAAAGAGATGGTGTTTACTAGGCAAAGCACTTTGGACCAAGATGTCAGGCATTTTGTTCCCCTGTCACTTGATGCACTTGGGAGTTCATGACAATTGGGGAGAAGAAAAGGTTGTTGCAAAGGACAATGAGTTGATTTTCATCTTTAGTGACTCATGACTCATGATCCTGGGATTACATATGTGTATTTGTACAGCTTTAGTGCCATTACATGGCATGTCGGAAAAATACTACTTTGCATAGTATTTTTTCCATCATAAGTTTAACAGTACTAAAACAAGAATTGTCTTAATTTACTTGGATTTGGCTAGGATCCATTTGGCCAGTGTTTTCAAATGTGTCATTTGTTTCCATGTATGCAATTACCTGTGAAGTTGCAAAATTCTATTAGAGGAACAAAGAGTGAGGTGAGACTTGTGAGCCTGTAGAGTAAATGAGCATACATCAGAATTAGTTGTTTTAGATCCTCAGAAAGGGACAATTTCAAATTATTCAAATAAATCAGATACAAAGATGATAATTTCTCTTCATTAGCACAAGGGTATATTGAGTTGACCTAAGGTTCTTCCAGGCAGAAACTAGAATTTCCTGGGGCCATGTACTAGTTTGAAATCAAACCAGTGGGAGATCACAAGTCAGAATTATAATTTTAGAGAAAAAAAAAAAAAAGAAAGAAAGAAATGCAGTAGTACAAGAACACTGACAAAACCAGAATACAACCTGACACTCTATGGTGGTAGCAGTCCAAGCAGAGTGGTTCTGATGAAGTGAAGATCCAGCAGTAGCTCTTGTCCTCTGGGAGTCCAGTAGGTAAGTGCTGCTCTGGTGTTCAGAGTCTCAGCTTATATCCAGGCTGGAATGCTTGGTTCCTCCCTCTGGGCAGAGCAGCTCACAATGGGATGGTGAGTCATGTGATAAGGCCTGATGGGCCCATTAACAGGAGATAGTCTAGGACAGAGTTATCTGTGAGTCATGTGGCAAGGTGCTGATGGGCCCATTAACAGAAGATAATTCAGAGTGAGGGAGGCAGGGAGCACTGCCTCACCTGGTTTCAACAGTTCATGAAGATGGTGATAGAATATACTTCAACCCAGGACAGGCCAGCATCCCTGAAACCTGTGAAACCTCACACTGATGAAATGTATGATTGATGAGCCAAACATGAGGCTTTAAACCCTCCCAGTACCTGTCATCATAGAGAGATTTCTGGAGCAACTTTTCCAAACTTCAGCAACTTTACATTGTTTTCTTTTTCTCTTCTCTTTCCTTTGCCTTGATTCCTCTTCTTTGCAAGGCATTGTACTGTAAAAATGAGAAAAGTAATCTGTATGCTGATGGCAGGTCTAATGTCATAAAGGGTTTCAGGGGTTTTGAAAAGGGTTTTAACCTTCTTCAGTGAACAAAAGTTGATGTGTAGTAACTGGGAGGTTTTCTTATAGGCTTTTGGTGAGAATACAATAGCGTTATGGAAGACTGTGTAATGATGACAAAGCTGAAGAGAAATCATTCCCGAAGATACGACAATGATGTCGTGTTTTCTTGGGAAAATTGGAGTTTAAATGTGCTTATGAACAAAGACAAGATGGAAATAAAATGTTCTTTTTAAAAGGAAAAGAAATAGGTATCAATGGAAAAGTCCACTTGAGATGGTGGGATTCACCATCAGTTATTTATTTGAGCCAGTGTATTAATACAATTCTTTAAAAAGGATGAAGAAGACAGTTTTTTGAGATTTGGAAGTTCATCTCTTGTGATGCTCTAACACCTGTTCATAGGATGATTCTTGCTGAGGTTCAATCCTTTAAAAAACTTTGTAAACACTTTAGTCTTCTTACCACTTGCAACTTTTCTACAATAATTGCAGTGTCTGTTTGTGCATACGTTGAGTGGGAGGTTCATAGCTGTTCCTCAATTTCCTATTATGAATACTCCTATCTTTATATTACATTTATTTGCTGGAGGTAGTTCTGAAAGCTTCTAAACCATTGAATTGTGCCTTTGCTTTGTTCTGAATGTTTTTATGTCATGCAGGTAAGAACAGGAGGCATAGAGCCTTAATAAATTGGGTCGTGGTCCTATATTTGGTCATCAAAGCTCAGGAAAGTTCTATTCATCATCTGCAGTGTCGAGGGAATGGCATTAATGACTGCACAGTTTATATCATGTTCTGAGATTAATTTAGTTACTGCTGATGGTGCTGTTTGAAAATAGCCTCCTTTTGACTAAGGGATTTCAAGGATCACTAAATTTCAAAAGGCAATACAAGGTCTGAAGGAACCAAAATTGGCTTTGTGGTTGCAGAACTTTATGTTCACATTGAGAAAAAATTACTGATAAAATAGTAAAAGATAAATACAGGTAAAAGAAGTTACGATGCAATTCTGCATTCTATCTGTAGGGAAGAGTTTCTGAAGGGAGAAAGAGGATATTAAAGTGGAGATAAAAATTATAAATGTCCTATTACTCTAGGTAATGTGGAATAGAAGAAAGCAGTAATTTTGAAGTTGCATCCGTGTAAAGGCAGGGAAAACAGTAATTTTCCTTATAGCAAATTGTATTGGATTGGATTAGTCCTGTTTTTCCAGACTGTATGGTTGAATCAAACTTTAAGTAATCATCCAAACTTTTTGATCTGTGTCTGGATTCATTTCCTAAACTACTTAAAACTCACTAAGTAAAAACTTGTGCTTTTTTTGAAATATGGAAGCTGAGTGATGAACGTTTGTCTCTCTGACAGACCAGTTTAAGCCACCAGGACTCAGGATTTAGCACTGAAACTTTACAAGGAAGCCATAAGATATGCATAAGATTGGTTTCTCCTAATTCTTTTCTAAAATAGAAACTACTTGTGGTGGTGTCAGTGTGCTCTCTGCCTCGGCCAGCCCTGGCACCACGGCAGCGAGGGTACGGCTCAGTAGTGGAATGAACTTTGCCAATCCTGTGAGTCTTGGCTTGTCTGCGGGCAGTGAGTGACGATGGCAGGAACAGAAAGAGGGAGACTTCGCTTGAGGTTAAACCACTGACTTTATTTGCCCCACTGTGGGAACAGCCTCAGCCACAGGTGGCAGCTCAAGCAAATCTCTGCTAACGCCTGAATACAGCAGCTTATGAAGGGGGGAGGAACTGGGGGTAGGGTCGAACCTGGGACCAGTTAGGGATAGGTGGGGGACGGCTCTCTAACTTAGTGACATGTAGGGGAACAAACCAGGACACAGTAGGGGGGGAAACAGGAATTCTGTCCAATCACTCAGTAATCCTGTTAGAACTTTCCAGGCTGAAGCGAGGTCTCAGAGTGACAGACAGGGTCTGGGAGTTACACAACTTAAGATTGACAGACAACAGTAACCGGGGTGATGAACCAAATAGGGAAAGAACATAGGGGGTACATAGAACAAACCATATAACCATATAATTCCAAGAACTTAAAAAGCACACTGCCACACTACTCTCAGAGCCTCTTATAATGTGGGGTAACTTTCATTCACGGTTACTTCTTCCCTCTGTAGTGCTTTTGCCTGGGTAAAATTTTATTTCTTACAGTGCATTCACATACTAAATAATGCCTTGAAGGTTATAGCTGAAGAAATTGTTTTCATGCTCCCTAGAGCCAGAGCAAGAAGCATTTTAGTTGGCTGAGTTATACAGAGAGAAACTTATACACATTTCTCTCTCTCTCAAATTGTCTTGATTTTAAAAACCATGTTCTATGAGTCAAAGGTACATAAAAAGTAGTTACAGAGATCAAATGCTTTTCTACTGTCTAGTTTATTTGATGACACAACATGATATAGGAGGAATATTTGGAATAAGAATTGTACAAGCTAGTAGAGAGTCCCCTGTTTTCCACTGTATTTATTTATGCTGCTGAGTTCTGGTTGTATTTTGTCAAACCCACTTAGTTTGCAGCTGGCAAGAAACGGGTAGATGTGAGATTGCCAATCTAAATCTAGATGTTGCAGAAACTAGCATTGCAGATGTTACACCTTCTTACAAACCCTTTGGATTCTTTATGTTGGAGAGGGAGCTGTGCATGGAGGTAGAAAATGTGAAGGCACCAATGCAATTGTCTAGGCAACAGGTTGTAAAGCTGGAAAGCAGGGAAAAAGTATCAGGCTGATCCCGTCATGCTATCTGTGCCTTCCTACTGCCACCCTGGTTCAGCTGAAAGCTCATTTAATTGTTCTGTGTTTTGTGGTTTTCTTTTGTTTTTGCAAACGGCTTTTCTCTTACAGTGCTGCTGGTACAAGGGAGTGAGAGGAAGGGACAGGGTGGCACAGAACTCATCTGTGGGTTTGTTGTGCCTGTGTTTTTACTATCACTTCTAAATTTTCCTCTGTGGATTAGCATGGCTTAAGGAACACTCCCAAGCCGTGGAGGGTTTCCTGCTCCTGCTGAGATAGCTGACATCCCAGACTGACTTCCCTTCTTCCAGGTGCTATGTTGCTGTTCTTGAAGCAGTGAAGACTGATGGCTTTGGTGCCACGGACAGCTCCCAGAGCATCTGGCTCAGAAGTGAATGAGGGCAACTTTGGCTTTTGGATGGGTGGCTGTCATCAGCACAGGACCTTACTCTGGGGCTGAAACCATATCTGGAAGGCAATGCTTGTTGAAAAATACAGACTGAACAGTCTTACTATTCCTGCCTTACTATTACCATGCACAGTATTGCTATCACCATGAGGTAGTTGGGAAGCTACTGTGCTTCGCACATAGAGAGAGAAAAATACCACTTACGGCAAGTATTCCTGTTCACTTCTAAAAAGCAGTTTCTCTTCTAGGGCTTCTTCTTATATCCAAGAATAGTCTTTTGCTCTCCCTGCCCCTGCTTTTGCTTCTAAATATAGTCAGAAAAATTGTTGCAAAGATTCGTTCATCTTCCACACATCTATTGATACATCTGAAATTCATGTTATGCTTGAAGAATTTAGGCTCAGCAAAACTTGACTTCTGTTCTATGAAAGAGCCCCCTAGAGAACATCAGCTTTCGTTCCTTCATATCATTGCTTTTGGGGGCAGGTAACAAGCAACTCTTGTTTTGTGGGCTAATTGAGCCCATATTTCAACTCACAGAGTGGTGATTATTCATTGTACCCCCAGGTACCTGTTCCAACTCTTTCTCAGAAATGAAACATCTGCATTCATTAAGCATTTCAAGCTTTATGTTGACTTTATGTAAGAATTTTTTGAAATGCAAAATTAGTTTTATAATTGCATCCTTTGTTTTGTCTGAGAATTGAATTTTGAATGAGGATTGAATTGAATGAGGATTGATTCAGATCAAAGCTAGAAATTTCCCACCAAAGAATTCTTAATATTGTGATACCTGCCTTAACAGCCTGTACATTTGGTTTAGTTTTCTATAATTTTAATGTATCTGCATTGTCTGAATAACAGACTCTAGGTGTTTTAGGTCGATAGGCTCCTTCATTTTGAAGGTACATTTTGGCTGACATAACTTACTATCTTCTTTTTTCTATCATTTATATCCAGGGTAAGTTATTTATAAATGAAAATAAAATTAAACAGTTAAACCACAGATCTGAACAACTAACAGAAAGAAGTGTCTGGAGATACACCTTATCTTTTTTTCAGGTTACTAGTTTGAAGGTCAGAGAGCATCAGCACAGAACAAGTCAAGTTCACTCAAAAGAACATTTTTGTTCAGCTCGAAATAGAAACAATAGTAATAATTTTAAAAAATTAAAATCACCTGTGAGTCAATCATCTGTGTTTTCTTTACCATTTTTTTGATAAACTGAGATTATTATTATAAGGGAAAGCAGATAGTTCTTTACAGGTAAGTACAAATAGTTTTCACTATTCCAAGTCATTTCTCCTCAGAGTGCTTTTGACCTCAAAGGTGAAGAAAAAACCTGGACAACAAAAGCAGTGAGAGGTAATGGTGCAAAGTGCTAGCAAGGATATTAAGTTTTCAGGGGAATTAGCTGGAATGTGTGAATAGGGCATAGCTCTAATCTCTACGACTGTGGATTTTGGCTGCTGTTGCTTTGTTACCAGACTCTGAACGAGATATTTGGTTCAGAGGCCTGGCATTTCTTGAGTCTTCTTTGCTCACAAACATGTTCTTCACTACAGCAGGATGTGTAAGGGTGTATTAAATTACTGACTGCTAGAACTGTTAGATTAACCATTAGTGGTAACTTTGGGCTGTGCTTGAAAAAGCAGTATGATTGAAAGATATGTCTGTAGTAATATTTGGGGTTTATCCAGCTGTGAGCATCAAATCCTAAATTTATATACCCATTTTTCAGATATGCTCATGAGTATGCATTTTGCTTTGTGATGATCAATTTTCAGTTGTGAGAACTAAGCTAAATGAATTTTATATTTATTTAAGCATGATTTAATCACATCAATATCTAACTTCTTGCAAGTGCTAACTGGAATCAATTTATCACTTGACCATCTTTTACTGGAAAGATATATATAAACTTACAATATTATTTGTGTCCATATATGCACATACAGGTTTCTCAGATTTCTCTGAATTTTTTCACTTTTAGTGAAGGTTGATGTCATACTGATGATACAAACTGGAGGAGTGGCTGATACACCTGAAGGCTCAGCTGCCTTTTGGCTGGACCTTGGTAGGCTGGAGAGCAGGACAGAGAGAACCCTAGTGAGGTTCAACAAGGGCAAGGGCAGGGTCCTGCACCTGGGGAGGAATAACCCCAAGTACCAGCACAGGCTGGAGCTGCCCCACATTTGAGCAGCTCTGCGAAGAAGGACCTGGGAGTCTTGGTGGATCTCAAGGTGACAATGAACCAGCAGCATGTCCTTGTGGCCAGGAGGCCCAGTGGGATCCTGGGGTGCATTGGGAAGAGTGTGGCCAGCAGGTCAAGGGAGCTGATCTTCCCGCTCTGCTGGGACCTGGTGAGGCCACATCTGGAGTGCTGTGTCCAGTTCTGGGCTCCTCAGTACCAGAGAGACAAGGAGCTCCTGGAGAGCATCCAGCAAAGGGTCACAAAGATGATGAGGGGTCTGGAGCATCTCTCCTGTGAGGAGAGACTGAGGGAGCTGGGCCTGTTTAGTCAGAGAAGAGAAGACTGAGAGGGGATTTCATAAATGCATAGAAATGTCTCAAAGGTGAGTGCCAAGAGGATGGTGCCAGATTTTTCAGTGGTGCCCAGACACTGGACGTGGAAGAATGGTCATAAAGTAAACCCAAAGAAGTTCACCTCAACATAGGGAAGAACTTCTCTATGTTGAGGGTGGCAGATGCCTGGAGCAGATTACCCAGGGAGGCTGTGGAGTCTCCCTCTCTTGAGAAATTCAATACCTAGCTGGACATGTTTCTGTGTCACCTGCTTTAGGTGACCTTGCCTTGGGAGGGGTCTGGACTAGATGATCTCCAGAGATTCCTCTCGACTCCAAATATTCTGTGATTCTGTGATTCATCACAGCTGAAGGGAATGACTAAAGGGTTTTAAAAAAGCAACTTGGGCTTAGTTTGGAGAGAAAGAGTTGTTCACAAGTTTGTGATGAGGTTTTGTTTCAAAGAGTCCATCAACTGTCCTCATATTACCCTCTACAAAAGTGTTGTGACCCTACTTCCTTGACATGATGCTTTTCTCTCCATTAATGAACTTGAAATGTAAAAGGCTAACTTCTTAGTCTGTGCTGTTAATAGTGTTCTTAAATTCAGAGTTCATCCTGCACATCCCTGAGCAGCTCTACTGGGGGCCTTGCCTTGTGGTAAGGAACACATTTTCCCAGGCCATCCTACTGTGTGTTGTGGGTGTAAATACTGAGATATGTGTTACTAGGCAGCCCTTACTGGCATAATTTCATTTGCATTAACAGAATTGACTGAATGTTTAACACTGCAAAGCACGAATACAAATAAGACTTGATGCAAGTGAACTAAAGTAATTAATTAGGCTGAGTGGATGTTATGGTAGAATATTAGATAAATATAATTGACTTTAGAATTTTTTGTTTGTATTTTTTTGTTTGTTTGGGGATTTGATTTTGTTTTGTTTTATTTGTTTGGGTTTTCTGTTTGTTTGTGGGGGGATTGTCTTTTTTATTTTTTTTTGGTAGGGTTTTTTTTTTATTATTTGTAGGTATACAATCAATTTTGCTCATCCAGGAAAAGCTTGTGACTTAAGAAAATAGATAAGGTACCTGAGAGGTAGTCCATACTGTAAATCTAAAGAAATAAATCTGTCCTGACAACCATCAGTTCTTCAGCTGTGATGAAGTTCTCTTCCCATTTACTAAAACTATTGATTAATATTACTGACATGATTCTGGGATTTTAGTGGTAAAACCTCTTTATTCTCCAGTTGTGCTTGTAGAGTTTGGTCCAAGGATTGATCCAACACTGTTATTTTCCTGCTTTAAGGCAAGACCCAGCTTAGGCTTTGCTCTGGAGGGAAAAATTAATGAAAAAAGGGTGGAGATGTTGGTTGGGAAAAGGTAGCATAGGGAACTATGCCACTGCCTTGATGGAGAAGTTAGGGAGAGATGGAAAGATTGAGAGCTCATAGCCAGAGAGGATGGTGTTACCTCCATTCTGGCTGATGATGTTCTTGAATCATAGAACAGAATCATTTGTAAAAGATTTCTGAAGTCATCAAAGCCAATAATTAATGCAACATCACCATATTCCCTCTAAACCATGTCCCTAAGTGACACATTTACATATCTTTTTAAAACCCCCAGGGAAAGTAAGCTTTTTAGACCTTCCCCTAAAATCTACTTCAAATGAATAATAACATATTCTACACTGTTCACTTATATCCTTGGTATCACCAAAATATAAATATTTTCCTTTGAGATTTTCTATCCAAAGTCTATGACATCTATGAATTGAACATGCTTATATGAGGAAGAAACAAAAAAAATCAAATCTCTAATATGACACAACCAGGAGTTATTCAGCTGCAAGACATTAACCTCATTTTTGACATCATTCTTTAGAGATACATAAAACAAGCTCTGGAGGTACATAAACTGGAAAATAGTATTAGCTTCTTAGAGTTTGAAACCCTTATTTTCTTCATCTTTTGAAAATATTTTTTCATCTGCTGTGAGTATTGTTAAAGAAAGTCAGCTTTTCTTCTTCAGCTGATATCAAACCTACAAGAGCCCTTCTTCCTATTTATAGCCTTTTTAAAGATGTAGAAGTAATGCTTGGAAATATCAGTGTTTCAAAGCAGAAAATTATCTCACTTAAAATAACAAAATACAAAAGCTAAAAACTAATTCTTCCAGATGGAAGATCATGAATTTTTCAGCTCCTCAGTCAGTACTATGGTACATAACCATTTTTCACACCTTTAAAATTTATTAAAAGAAAAAAATTAAATCCAGAACATGTCAAAATTATATGTGCAGGAAAGAGAAGTGAAAACAATGCTATCGCCATGGACTGCATTCTGCCCTGGTAGCTTGACAGGTATTCTGGTTGTAAAATACTGAAGTACCCACAGAAAATTTGGCCCAACACTCTTTTGATTTTGAGAGTGCCAGATTTTGTCTTCCAGTTTTCTTCTACAACATTGAGGGAAGTGCAGATCTACTTTTGTCTTGTAAACCTGCATTCTCATGCATCTTTTTGTTGTGCAACACCAACACACTATGTTCGTCTGTTACTGTAGATAATAAAGGTGATGCTGAGAAGGACTGGTCAAGACTGAGCTTGACATGTCCCTACGTGCAGCCAGCACAGGTCTTCCTCTACTCTGCCCAGCAGCTTCCAGAGCCATGTGTGGCCACCAGCACAGCAGATTTCATGAGGCACAGCAGCTGAAGTCTGTCCTTGCCATGGGTAACCTGCCTGTGGGGATCAAAGGGATTGTGCTCGCAGTGACTGTGCTTAGGATACACACTAAAGAGTTTTGTACATGCATTTGTCTTGATTTACTCTGCACAGGTGTCTTCAATGCAAGTTCTTCTAATACAGACCACACTTCAAAACTGTGCCATAGGGACACTGGTTAGAAATGCCACCGCTTCATGTATTTAATTTGATGTTCTTTTGAATCATACTGGACCATCATTACATAGGGAGTTTTTGAAATGCAGCACTTGTCTTCACTGTTTGGAACCTCCCATCAAACACACAATCTCTGGTTTTAGGTGTATTTATTAGTACTGGATGAGACTTCACCTTTAAAAGAGATAAAATTATCAGTAGGTAAATTAGTTTTCATCACTTCTGTACCTCATTTGTTAATAGTAAGACCCATTGACTTGGCAGAGTTTGCAAGTCCATCTGTCCTTTTATGAATATCTTCAGGTAAATGCTTTTCTGTGCTAAGAAATCAGGCTCGGTGAACTGATCCAGCTCTGCCAATATGTACTATAAATTTTGTTTAAATGCTGAATAGGATGTCAGTTGTGGATAGAGGTGATGTTCACCTACACTTATGAAATGATTGGCTGAGAAGATGGGGTGATGTTTAACCTCTCCTCTAGAAATCATTCACTGGCTGTGTGCTTCCTTTGTCTGCCTGTTGGCCAGCTTGGCCCTTCTGAACAGTGCCCAAAGTCTGGAGCTCTGAAGAGTTAGAAAGAAAAGGGATTTCTCTAACTCATTTTTGTTTCATTGTGGGTGTACCTTTCAAGTATTGCTATTTTTTCCTTTAATAGTAGGTTTTAAAGAGCATGTACCTACCTGTAGATTTATGACATTACAAAACCCAGTTACAGACCTAAGTTGACTGAATGCATTTACAAAATGTAGAACCATTTCTGAAAAATTCAGTGTAGTAATTACAGGTAGAACACCTACTTTGAAGAAGAATTAGTGCCACAAATAATTCAGAAACCAGCAACTTTTATGGTCTTTATCACTTCACAGAATAGTCTGAGCTGGAAGGGACCCACCTGACTCATTGAGTCAAACTCTTCTGCTCAGAACACCACAAAAATCACACCATGTGCCTGGGAGCATTGTCCAAAAACTCTTTGAGCTTTACCAGGTTTTTGCTGTCACCACTGCTCTGGGAAGACTGCTGCAGTGCTCAAACTTTCTTTTAACATGCTTCAAAGCAGTTCAAAGGAGAGAGCTATTTTTCTGTGTTTACGTGCACACCAGTTGAAGATTAAAAATTAGAATGGAAAATACTACCAAAGTGCTAGTATTTTCTAATTAACCTTTAAGAATTAGAAACTACAGATGTTATAAAATTGTCAAACGGTGAAATTTCTAGACCAGTATAGGGGGGGACCAATTTAGGGAACATTAGCTTCTCTGGAAAGACTCCCCTGCTGTTTTAAAGTCAGGTGTTTTAAGGGATTAGTACAACAGAAATCATCTTTAAAATGGGAACTTTTCTTCTAGTACAGGTATGTATTGTTATACATATTCCTCAATCTTTCCTGAGGAAGAGCAAACCTTTGCAATCCTTTTTAGCTTTGCTGCTTGTGGATTAGCTCTGTAATTTTAAACTATTCCAGCTTGGTATTTGGGTTTGTTTTTAAGAGCTGGACCTCTTCTATAATGTACAAGAGACTCACTTTTTAGTTTTGAAAGATTTGTGTAGGGAGAGCTGCATCTTGGAGTTTTCTTCAGTGTTTAAGACCTTTCTTACTGGAAGTTTTTATGATGCTAAATTTATATAGCTTCTGTGTTATATTAAATAATGTTTTACTGTATTCAGTAATATTTTTTTACCTTATAACCCTCTATTTGCTACACAGAAGTGGTGTAAGCGTTATTCCCCAGAGGCTTGTATTTTCAGAATATGCAGTCTTTTGTAAGAAAGTTGCATCTGAAATGTCAGAAGTTACTAACTGTCTTTCAGAAATTCTCTGACCATTCCTTTTAAGAAACATTGTCAAATTTTCATCCCATAGCCTAGCTAAACCAACCAACCCCCAAAACAAACAAAAACCCAATAAAAAACAACAAAAAAAATCCCCCAAATCAACAATGACAACAACAAAGGCCCAAACAAACAAAGCGAAAACAAAGGGTAGAGCTGTGACCTAGGATAAATCTTACACCAATGGGTTACTTTTTTCATTTAAACAGAGATATTTTTGACTTTGTAGATTTTAAATATGCAGCTATTAAAAACTGAACAGCACAAAGGGGATGTGTTTTCAGTTGGAAGTTTCTATTTAATTAGAAAAAATGCAACATATATAATTTTAAATACAATAGAATTCTTTTCCAAGAATGCTCTTTCATGACTGTCCTTTGCTTTAGCATTACTGGCACCCTGGATGATCACTCTTGCTGCTCCCTCCAATTCTGTTTTGGTTTCTATGTTATGAAAGCTTACCTATTCCCAGTTTCCCCAGTCCTAAAGACTTGCATATTATATTTTTTATTATTATATTTTCCTTATGTAAAACTTAATGTACAACAAGCAAATAATTATATGGAATTTATAGTCTTCTTGGAACCTGGAAAGTTATAGGAGGAATAAGGTGTTAACTGAGTGTTTAATGCAGTACTTTAGTCTCCAACACTGGGTAATACAGAGGGATTATGGTTGCTTATTCTTAAGGCTAAATATATCTTTTTTTTCTTTAATGCTAATGCAAAGACAAAGTCCCTGGGCTCAAAGGCCAGAAAGAAGTATGCAGATTTGACATGTAATTTCCACTTGCTATTTCCCCAATGCACTCTTGTTCGAAGATATTCTTCACATTCCCATGACAGGAAAGAATCACAGCCATTTGATTTTGTATACTGACTACTAAATAATTTATTCCCACTTAGCCATTTGTTCCCAGTATCAAACTATCCATTCCAGACATTGTTGCAGGGCATATAATTTTTATAACTGATATCTATACCATATGTCCAGGGAGTCAGCCAAAGGTGGCTGGATTTTTATTGGAAATGAAATAAAATTACACAGCTACACTATTTATAAAGACTCCTAAAAGTTTGTTCTCAGAAGAGAGAAGAAGTATAGACCTACAGAGATGCTTAAACAGTAATCAGAAATTGATGGCTGTTGAGATTGTGAACAAAGAATAAGCTTTATTGCTACTGGTTTTGTGTTTTGCTAGAAATATAGATGCCTTTTCACAGAGATATTTCTCTAGATACTTGGCCTCTCTGAATTTAAAGGAAAATAGAGTAAGTCAGAAATCTCATAGTCCTGAAGTACTGAAATAAACAGTCAAAATTAGAAAGGAACATTAAATAATGTCAGCATTCAGGATTAGTAAATTATGCCAATGATATGGTACTCAGTTAAAGCTGAAATGCTTTCATCATTGCTTAAACCCCAAAGTGTAAATGTTCTAAATTAGCAAATGGAAGTCCACACCAAACTAGGTCCCATCTTGATTCTTGGTTTATCAATTCTTTCTGGTCAGTCAGGTCATCGTTTTGATTCTTGCTCTAGTCTTTTTTATTAGTGGAAAAAAGAAGTTTTTTTGCCATCATATTAACTTCAACTGCATTGGATTATGAAATGTACAGTACTTGTTTGTGATGCCACTTAATTTTCAAATATCTTTTATAGTCATTTAAAATAGTAGTTTTATTCCACCTTTGAATTAATTTCTTTATAATAACAACAACAAAAAAAAATTCAACAAATCATTAGTTACTTGAAAGAAAAAATATGTGGGTGAAAAATAAATAAATGTTTGGGTTTTTTTTTCTGTGGGAATATTGTTTTGTTCAGAAACTTACATTTCCATTTCAATTAAGAAACCTTATTAGTAGAAACAGGCTGCTGATATTTAGCTGGATGGCTAAACCAATGGATTACCATGGAGAAAACAATGAAATTTTCTCAGATGTTTGCCTCTTCAATAACGACCACTGAGTGCTTTAATGACCACTGTCAGCTTTCCTGTACATATGCTTTCAGAGGAATACTGCAAGATGACTTATTTGAGTAAGTAGGTCTGTGAGTAAGCACAAACTCATGCTACATACTGAAGTGTCTCTGTACCTTGGCAATTCTTTACTAAAAATGGTAGCAAAATAGGGTTTGTTTCATTGCTTGAGTCGTGTGAGAGGGAACATCTAACACTGACTGCAGCTCTTGATCTCTGACAACATCACTGAGGCTGTTTGTGGTCAGCAAGTGAGCTTCTTCCTTCCAGCAGCATCACATGACATTTACCATGTCCAGAGGAACAAACCCGTGCCTGTATATTGTCTAAATCCCATTTCAGTCATACAGAATGGCTGTATTAGTAGCAATGTTATGTGGAATGATACTCTTAACTTTCTTGCTGCCAGATTTTGTATCAGGCTAAACAAAATTGACTTTATCTGAATGTATAATTGCATTGAACAGTGATATCTAAGCCTGTCTGGGACTGAGCCAGGTGAGAAAACTACTGCAGAGGCTATAATCCAGACTGCTCTTCTCCCATTTATGTAAATTGTGTAAAGAGTTGGTGTATTTAAGAGATGAAAGCTATTTATCCCAAAGGAAACAAAGAAAATGTTAATATTTAGTTTGAGCACCAAGCCTTCCAATGTAGATCATAATATTTTATGCAAAAAGTGTATGCTGGCAAAGGTCCACAGCAAGCTTTGAGACCTTTTATAGCTAGTGGTACAGCTGTGCTGACATGTACTGTGATACCCAGTGCCCATGTCCTTCTGATAATAATGTTGCATATAAGATGTGGCTACTGGAAAAAAAAATAGCGACTAAGAAACATGTCACATGTTTGAAATCATGTTTCTTCTCCATAGCTTCTCTTCAGCAACTTTTCAGTTGCAGGATCCTCTGGCTTCCTTTTGAATAAAATGTGAAATATTCCTGCTACAGTCCACAGCATATGCCTGGTCTAAATTGATGTAGGCAACGTGCATTCAGTAGAACACTTTTTATTTTGTTTGTTCATATGCTCGCCATGCTGGTATACAATAATCTTGACACTTTCACTTAATGTAAATGAAAAGAATTTACTTGCATGAAGGGTTTGTTAAAAAAGCTAAGTATGAATTATACTGTCACCAAATCAATAATCCATCCATATTTATTATTGAGATTTCCATTAAATGCACCATGACCACAGTTCTGGGCTCTATCATGCTTGAAGAATGACAACACACAGCAAAAAAATCCCCTTTAGGCTTTTTTAAAGCATTTGCTTTTGTATAACAGGTATTGAATTCCAAATACCTTTCACATGAGTTTTTTTGATGGAGGTCTAAAGAAACCAAGTTGTGTCTTCTCTGTAGATGCGGTCAGTAATAATATTAAAACACTCCACAAAATTATATTTCTTTTGTATAAGAGATTTTAAAAAATTATTTCCCAAGAAATTTGCTACATTATCTTATAAAAAGAGAATGGAGTGGTTAACTTTAATCCCCCCCTCCAGGAATTTTTAGAAGAAATTCCTACAAAGATGTAACCTACTCCCCATAGTATCCACATAAATTGAAGCCAGAGAGGTTTCTTTACCAGAAAGTATTATGGTGAGTAATTCCTTTTGTTTCCATGAGAGGGTAAAAGCTCTACTCTAGTCTCTCTGTGTTTCTGTCTTTGATCACACAAACAAGGAATAAACTCTTATAATACTACTCTTATGAAAAAATAGATCTTCTTTGGCTGTGGCTTTTTTCATGTTCCTGGAAAAATGTTCCCCTTCTTTTTTCTGTACAGCCTCTTGATATGGCTTGCTTTTTTTCATCTGTGTGTTACACTATAGAAGAATATTTTAAATTGTATTCTCATCAGTGCACAAAGCTCAAGTTTTGTGACTACTTAGTTCAAAATTTGCAATGTAATAACATACCAGAGGTTAGAAAACCTCAAGTGATTTTCAGTTGCAAATGCTACTAACATTGTGTATCTTTTTTTGCAAACTTAGCATCTCCAAGTTAGGGAGTAAGTTCGGATCCTAAGGAACCAAGATGCCCCTTGGGACCTGCAGTCAAATACCAAATAGTTCAGTTATTGCCAAACTGATCCTATGGTAGTTAAAATTATCAAAATGAGCCTTCACAGTAAGAGTGTCTGATAAGTAACTCTACAGAATATACAATACTGTACCAAAAAAAGTACACAATGCAGCATCTTAAAAATAAATCTGAAACATGCAGTGACTCTGAAAATTACCGTTAATACATATAGATATGTATATACAATATAGATAATACATGCACTAAATCTCCAAACTCTCTAGCAGTGAGTGTACTTCTTTTTTATTGAGTACCTTTTTTGCATAAAAAATCCTCCATATGCAATTCATCTATGAGCATCAATGGGTTTACTTCATTACTGTTGCACTACAAAAGCTGTTAGCAGGAAGCAGATGAGTATGGAAATGGATCAGTGAGAAAAATTCTCATTGTTTTTGAAGACAATATATACAACTTATAAAATGAAATTATCTTATTTATAGTTTTATTTATTTGCTTGCTACTTGAATCATGCTCTATTCTTCTTTATTTCAAGGATGACCTGCAAGGAAAAAGGTAATTGATGTGACATAATTTTCAGCTTCTTTCTAATTTTTATAGGGAAAACAAGTATTCTTGATAATACAACTTTTGGGCTATTATTTGTTTGACCTGATATTCAGATTCTCCCTGGCTGGAAGATGCACATGCTGAGGAATGTTTGAAATTACGACAATAATGAAACAAAACTTGAAAATTTTCTAGGGTAAAGGCCAAATTAAACTATTCAGTTCTCACTGCTAAAAATGTTAGGAAGTAAGAAAGATTCAATTAATTAAAAAAAAAAAAAAAAGAAGTTTCATAATTGTATAAAACCTTCCCCAAAAACTAATTGAAATGTCACTCAGGGAAGTCTTCTAAGATTTAGAGACTTTTATTGAAATCAGTGGGGCCAGATGCAAATGATGTAGGCACACATGAAAACACAGATGCAGGCACAAATGAAAAATTCCTTGCAGATCACTTGAATGTCTAAATGTTTAGTTGTGAAAAAGAGAGATGCATATCAAGTTATTTCCAGAAGTAAAAACAAGAAAATAAAAATTAATTGATTAATATAAAGTTATTATTTGTGGTACAGACTGTTCAGAAAATGATGTGTAATAATTTTAAACCTTCTGGGGATCGCTTCTGACCTCACATTCTCAAATGCACCTCTCAAGAAAGGGCACATGACCTCCATTCTTCCAAGTCAGGGGTTTGATCCCATGTGTGGAGAACATTTCAGCTGGCCCATTGACTTTGAGTGGTATTAATTGCATACATAAACAAAATTTGTTGTTTACTTATGCCAATTTGAGCACAAGCCAAAAGCACTCACAGAACAGAACTTCAAAGGATATACTTCATCAAAACAAGAATATATGAAGGAGAGTTTTCAGAATTTTTTCGTGTCAGGATTCATGTCACTGAGAAAAATGAGAAGATGTCAGTGTCCTTCATACAAAGATAATGAAAAGATTATTCCTGTGTATATAGAGCATTGTTTGGCTGCATTATTAAACACCTTGGCTTGCTTGAAAAATGATCTATGATGTTTCATTTTCTTATGATCTATGCACTGAATAGAAATCTCTTCACGGACTAGTACTCTTAATGAAGGTCCTAAATATATGGTAGCTGAATATATTAAAGATTATTGTAATAATGGGGCATGAGGAAAGGGAACAGGAACTTTTTAAAGACTGAATTGGTACATGGACTCTTGGTGCAAAAAGCACTGTTAGGTAAGTGATCTGCCACCACTGCAATATACCAAGGGAAAGTAAAAGGAGTTAAATTTTCATATTTCTTCTTTCTGGAAATCTGTATGAGTAAGTCCTCAAAGACCTGATTCTCTGCTACCTCACTTTTTTTGGTGAAAATTGAACCAGTTCTTTTTCCTTAAGAGAGTTCCTCTGCACTGGGTAAAGTAAAATATTTGAAGCCTGAGGGTGTTGTACACCTATGTCACTAAACCCTAATTTGTCCTGGTAGTGGTCTGGTAGGGCCAGGAACATAGAAGTTAACTATTTTCTAAAGGACATCTACAGAACTACTGGAGTAGCACTATACCCATTAAAAAAACCCCAGCAGACAAGCAATGACTCCCAACCAAAATCCCCTCAAAATCCAACACAAATAAAAACCCCCTCATGAACAAAAAAACACATAAACCTGGTATATTAACATCCTATCTGGGTATTTTTCCAGAACTTTGTATTGGTGCAGAGTGACTCAAAGTTTAGTTCTCCACACTTCTGATTACCATGACTGCCATGTGACATGTGACCACATTTATAAAGGAAAAATTATTTTCTGCTAAATCTTTGTTGCATTTGAGAGGAAAGGAAATATTTGCTGTTTACAAGTGGAAATATTTTTACAGTTGTTTTTTTCATGTTTGTCAACTTGCCAATAACTCATTTTTCATCAGCTTGTAGGGTAAATTAATACTTTCCCAGCTTTCTGGCTTTCCTGCACTTGCAGCCCAATAGCACGGTGTGACTGATGGATTGTCAGGACTCTGATGGAACCTGCTTGGAGGAAGAGGTTTAAGGTCCATTTGCCCGGGTGTTTTCATCCTACAAAAAAAGGTTTTTTTAAATCTAGTTTTGTGGTTGTTAAGTGAGAAACTTTGCATTCCAAAGTCTGTAAAACCATTACCCTGAGAAGTAATTATTAAAGAATAAAAACCGTGGCACAGGCTTAAATTAATGCTCTGTTTTCTGTAATTTACTACAAATTAGGTGTAATCATATCCCTCCAGGGTTCACTTGTAAAGTAGATTAAATCTTACCTGACCATTGGTCCAGCAACAGCTACAGCCAGCCTGAGATATGAGAGAAAATTTTAAGAAATGGCTTTGTAATTTTCTTTCCAGTTTTGCAATTTTATTTATCGTTGATTTAATCCACTTATTTTAATTTGAAATTGATTGCTAAATCAGACACTTTCTGCAGAACACAATATGGTAACAAACCAAGGAATCGTGTCTCTTTTGTAGAGAAGATGGAGCAGTGCAACCATTGGTCTGTCCAGCCTTTGCGAATGGTAAACTGAGAGGGCACATATTTCATTTCATGCAGTAGCTGCTCACACAGTCTGTAATGTTAAACCCCAGACACTTAGTGTGCTAAGACGAGGTGCTGCTGAGTAGAATTCACCTCTAGGGCTCTAGCTTGGGGTGTGCACTCATTGATTTTTGGGAATTTTTTTAAAGCTTATTATTCATTTAAAAGAATTTCTCTTCTGAAGGAGATTTTCCAAGTACATTTTTCAAAGATAGAATTTCTTTCACTCCATTTTGCATTTAGGTACTTGAAAAATTTGGGTAAGGAGAGAGGATGAACTCTGTGCTGAGCAAATATGGGAGTTGTTTCCATGGTGAAGACCAGGCATTGCTAGCTAAAAGGCTGCTGAGATCAGTAGACATCTGAAGGAGTCAGCATTCCAGAAGATGATTTGGCTTTCTTAATTTTCTGAAGAAACTAAGGAGCTTCATTATAGTCTCTTAAGTGATAAAATACATAGAATTGTTAAACAAACCTCTACTTTTCCATGGATCTCCATGTGTTTTTTTTTCAAATAAATTACTACTGCATCTTTCAGTGAACGTCTTCAGGAAAAAATAAATTACATTCCAAAATTTTTATTAAAGTTCATGTATAAATTAAAAAAAAAAAAAAAAAAGAAAAGGTAATTTCCTTGAAACTTCACTTGTAAGTGCTGAATATGGTCTAGTTGATCCTGTCATCATGATAATCAATGAACCCTTCAAGGAATAGAGAACTTGTCTTTGGTGAAGAAATATGCAGAAAGACTGTAAGAGTCTCAGAATGCAAGCTGTCCTCAAAAGAACATGGATATGAGTCAGTATACAGAAAAAAGCTGCATTAAATGACAAGGAGAATCTCTGATTGGGTGCAATCTAATGACATTTCACAATGATGACATCTCTTAGTACATACACTGTCTATTCAGAAATGCTTAGCTGTTCTTCTGTTTTTCTAACTTTTATCTTTTCTCCATTCCTCTAGGACTTTATTTCACCTCACCATGAATCAGGGTGTTAGATTATGAACTTTGTTTTGGAGACTATGTGCCATTGTACATGTGCATCATATTTAACACACTAGGAGTTATACTTTCATGGAGAGCTGAAAATTTTTCACATGATTTCAGCAGTACAAATATGTAATAAACTTGGTCTTGTTTTCAAGAATTAAGAATCATTTTGCAAAAACATGTGCAAATGTTTCATGTACATCTCACATGCTTCCATTTGCACTGTGATTTGGAGTCTGATTGATCAGAAGGAGCTTATAAAGGCGGGTAGTCCTCTGTACCTACTAAAGATATAGACTATAGACTATAGACTCTAACTCCTGAAATTACATGAAATCAATTTCTCTGGGTTACAATTTATATAGAGTGTGTCTTCTAAATTTTGTGTCTAGTTTCACTTAAAATTCTTACAGCTGACCTTTAAATTCATAGAAATTCTGGTGGACAATTATTTGGACAGTGTGGCTGTTGCCATACTTACATTGATGCCGAGATTACATTAACTCTCCATGCTCAGGCATTACAATCCTGAAATAGTTGATGCTAAATCTCTCAGTTGTCAGCAACAGTCCTGTCTAACGAAAAAAACCCACCTGGAATGATTGCTAATACCTTGAAAGGGCACACTGTGTGAATAGTAAAAAACCCACTTTAAAAAACACTGCTTGTGACAAGTCATGCTGGAGATTCTGATGTCCTCCAAACTGTTGTCTTGGTACATGATGACTTCATTTTTATCTGACATGGCATGAGCAATGAATATATGCTATATATTTGTAAATACAGCATAGAAGAAGGAGGTACAATCTCTACTTCACCATCCAGTCCTATAGCTCATTTATTTTCAGGGCATTAAATTAGTAACTCTTAAGGGTACATCACAAAGCCTGTTTTTTTGTGGATAAGCAGTAATGGATAGCTGAAGTTGCTCTTGTTGTGGACTGGTAGTTTTTCAAGGGATTTTTGAGTAAGCCTATCCTGTGATGTCTGTCCAATCTCTGGGGTTTTTAAGGTGGAAAGAAAGGTAAAAGCTATCAGAAGACTGTAGGTTATCACTATTCTGGTCTCCTTGTTTTCCAAGTGGAATTAAAAAAAATATTATTTATCAAGTATTATAAGTTATTCTACTACATAAATTTCTGCTAAATTGAGATATCTAGACTTGATCCAGCTAGTTCTCAGCTGATGTATGCCAGAGAAAAATACTTACATGTTTCTGTGTTCAGCGTATATTTGGTTCAGGATTTTAAAATGAGAATAAAGATTTGAAAACAAGCTTTAGGAAACTCCTGGGAATTAAGATCACTATTTCATCTGCGTTCTACTTTTAATGGGGGAAAATATACGACACTATTAAAAAAATCAGTTATTGATAGATGAATGAAATGGTGCCACCATAGAGCACTTCTCAATTTATTGACTTGGGTTTTTTCCACAAATCTCTTCCTGTATATATATAACAATATTATTAATGATTTGAATTGTTTGGACTTTTTTCTACTGTTGCCAGAAGAGTGTCCTGCTGAGAAAAAAGCTTTGATCTTTGTGTTGTATCCATCTGGGAGTGCAGACCTGAAGCAGATAAAACGAGGTGTCTGGGAAAATGACTGGCAATTTAATCACAGTAAAGGGAGGCTCTGGGCACTCTTGAAACTCATTGCTGCTGGAGCAGAGATCCCAGGGCAATGGAAAATGATGGAGAGAGCCTGAAGGACAGTGTTGTGATTGTCAGGACTCCTGGGCTCTTCCTGCCCCTCCTTGTATTGCCTTCAGCTGAAATCCAGTCTCTCTCCCACTGTGATCCCTGGACACTGGTATTGTTTGCCTTCCCAAGATGATAGCTGTGGTCTCCTAGGAAAGGGGCAATGCTATTAATAGAAAACATTTTACATGCTTGGCTTTCCACATTAGGAAAAGAGATCCGTGTGGAATCTTTCTTGATCAGATCCTAATGTCTCATTAATTTTGTTTCACTCCAAAGCATGACCACTATTTGCTTTGTGCTGATTGTCAGAATATGAGTTGAAATACGAGCAACAGTCATTATTTTAAGTGTATTTTTGTGTTTAGTTTATAAACAGCACTGAAAGTCAGATAATGAAGTGATCAATCATTTTCAAATAAAAATATTATCTTGTTAAAATGTCTAATCAGTGAAGTCAGAGCACTAGGGACTCCTTTTGCCAATATAACCAAAAGCCAAAAAAGCTATGACAGCCTTAATGATGGTAAAAGTGTACCACAACTACCTAAACCCATCTACCTCTCTTTTAGATACTCTTTTGATATTAAATTTGTAATTAGAATCCTTGATTCTAATTACAACCTTTCTAACCAAGGTAAGAAATAGCCATAAACAATTTCTTGATGGAGTAACAATAATGTTATATAGATTTCTAAATGTTTTACTAAGGGCTTTTGTTCTTGTTTTATAAACCTTGGAATTTGTCTTGCTACTGGGGGGAAAATGGCAAAGGAAAATATTACAAATAGATTTTTAATGTCTGTATATATATAACATCACAATTGAACAAATACAGGAACTGAAACAGGAGGTGTGGCATGTGGCAAATTGAAAGCTGATTAACCTACTGTTAATGATGACCTCATGTGAGCGACACACTATCTTTCCAGAACTGATGTTATTCAAATAATATGGGAAACACTTGCTTTGAAGTAACAATGTATATTTTTTTAAAAACCCAAACAGAAAGTTTATTCTGAACCTTTGCTGAACCACAGAATGAAATAGCTTGACAATTTTGTAACTGTGTGGTGTGCTCTCACAGATATTTTGGAGGAAGGAGAAACAGAAAAGAATATGTGCAATTTTTTCAAGTGAGACCATAGGAACATGCAGTTGTGTCTGGATAGAAAGCTGCCTCTTGAATTTATTCATTTGTGACAATGCCCACATAGAGCTGTGTTTATCACTGTAGGAGTTTCATAGTTCAGATACAGATATTTTAAACAGTCTGCTGTAGATATTGCTGGATTTCGTGATTATTTTCCAGATTAGTGTGCAGGTAAAGAGAAACAAGAAAACAAGTTATATCAATATTATAATAAAAATTTAGGTAAAGTGTTTCATTGAATCCCATACCATCCTCTGAAAATTTTATTTTTCCTGAACTGTGAATAATCTCTTTTGTTTGTTACTGTAGGAGGATTTTAAAGACTTAAGCCATCCTTAGAACTTTGTTTTAATGAAAGTGTGTGCACGGAATCCTCAGGTCTGTACTGAAGAGTTTACATTGACAAAGCTCCTTCTGACACCTGTTTTAGTTGTGTCTGACTTAACATTTTAGGCTTCAGTTCAAGAAAATGAAGAAAAGACTGAAATATAGACAAAAGGAAATTCTGCATATTCAACAGCAGAGAACTAGATTGGACCTGGCTTGCCACAAACAAGATAGAAGAAATGAATGCCATGACCATCTGGTCTCATCATCCCTATCCAAAGGTTGTGCAGGAATGTTTCAGAAGGGATCATGATGAGAAGCTCAGCTCTCAGATATTCTAGTTCACCCTTTCATATCATGCTTTAGCACAATTATAAGAGTACTAGTGCTACAGTGTGTCACATCTTCTGGAAATGTCTTTAGATTTTGTACATTATATGTTTTTTCCCTAGTTGGAAAATCATAAAACAGAAATATTTTGAACTTCTGTTGTTCATGATTATATACAAATTGCATATGTATACCATACTATATCTGTGAGGTTTCAGGAAAGAATCACTGCTATCCAGCCCAGCAGCAGCAGCACAACAGGTGGAAAAAGCGGCCAATGTGTCCCTCTGCAGAGACAGCATAATGTTCCAGGATTCCTATCTCAGTGGGTCTAGCAGTGCATAGCGAGGAGGGAAATGATAGGAAATGGCATTTTTGGGATTATGTATTGTCTGTGTTTCTTGGATCCTGCAACCATCCTCTACTCACTGCAGGCACATTTGGGATGTATGGGCAAGTCTTCTGACCTTAAAATGGGACTAGGTAGACTACACTTATGTGGAACGTACTTCCATTAAAAAATTTTAAAGTAAGATTATTCTTACAGAAGGTAGGTAACTATAGGCTATCTTCTGTGTAAAATTAACAGGGGCAAAGAAATCTCAAATAGATTTGGATTGTAATTGCCCTTTTACTTGCATTGGAGAACGTGTCATGCTATTTGAATGAAGGGGTAAATAAAAGAGCTGGAATGTTATGACTGGTGGAAAACTTTCCTTGCAATATTATCTGAAGATGTATGGAGTTTTAAATAACTTCAATGGTAATCTATAGCTTAATCTCCTTACTTAGAATATTTTCTTGCTCATTTGTCATAAAATATAAATCTAAAAAAGATTGTAGTCATGCGGTTTGATTTCCCATATTGACAGTATGTAGATCTTTGCATTTGCATCCTATTTAATAGGGAGTGATATCTTCAGAAAACTGATGATGAAAGATTTTGTTGTTGGCAGATTTCACTGCAACATTTGGTAGGTTCTTTGTCACCTACATCAGTTGAAATTAAGTAAGGTACTTTTGCTTATTTCAAAGGTAATGAGAGATTACCTTTGAGAGATTTATCCATGGCTTTATCATTACTGTCCTGTCAGAGTGTAGATGCTGCAGCATTTCACACAGTAAAAATGGATATTCTTTCCAATTTATGCTTGGATTTCATGAATTACTATCAGTGGGAATGAGGGCTAAAAGCTTGTAATGTCATCAGAATGTCCCTGGGGACAAAACCACAGAAACCATGAAAACAAAGGAAGCCCCAAGTATTTGGACACTGCTTCTACTGCTCCTAATGTATGAAGGAACCCAACAGGTCTTCAGGGTTTTGCACAATGTTGATGTGTAGGGTATCTGCCATCAGCAAATGCAGAGACAATATATTGACCAGGTCTTCCACAGCCAGCAGCTTCAGCTGCTGCTCCCCAAGCCTCATCTTTCCCAGGGCATATAGTTGTAGCTGAATCAAAGAAAAGGATATGAGAATCATCATCTGGGAAGAAAAAACAACCACAACCACCATTTCTGCCAGAGACCTTGCATCAGTATTTAAAATAATATCTCGATAGCAGTGATTCCACCAGGGACCAAAGACAGTAAATGCTTCTGCCCTGTCATGGTTTCAATTTGAAACTGGGCAGAAACACCAATCTCTGTTTTGATTTGATTTTGCCAATTTCAAAGTTTCCAATCAAGAGCAAAGCAGGCTTAAGCTTAAAAGTAATAAGACTTTATTAACTAACACCAAAAGAAAGAAAAACAACAAGAATGAGAATGAAACCTTCAAAACAGTCTTCCTCCATTCCCACATCTTCTTTTCTCCAAACCAACAATGTAAAGAAAACATCACTCAGAAATCTCAGGCAGGTTTCCACCTCTAAAACAGTCTTTCTTCAGTTCACTTAGGGAGGGAAACACTTCTCATTCACTATGGTCAATTTCCCCACAAGAAATCAGTTCTCTACTAGATCCACTCTTCATGAACAACAACTTCCCGGATCTTTTGTGTTTCTGAAACTCCTCCCATGTTCACATTTGTGTCTCTGGGCCACGTCGATGTATGGGGTCTTATTTTAAGGATAACTGTTCAAAACAAAGGTTCTCTTTGTCTTTGGGACCACCTTCACCTCCAAGGAACAGAGATTCACTTGTTTTTCGAGGGCAGAGAGTCTTTATCACTTCATCTCTCTGTTCAACTTCTCATGAAATCAACAGTCTCCTCAACATTTCACTCCTTTGCTCAGGTCTACAATTTGAACTCTTTTATCTCCCCAAAGGAAACATTTCAATATGTTATAACCAATCACCATAACTTGCAAGATTCTTTTACAGCTCAAAACCCACTTCTCACACTCCTTCGACCTGAACTTTCACTCTTTCTTGACTTTGATACTTCATGTGGTCTTTACACATCTGCATTCTAATTTTCTCTCTCACTGGAGAGAGGATGGAGGCTTTCCAAGTCTCATCTGTGCACTGATGCACTGAAAGAGTTAACAAGAGACAGTGTCTGGTCAAGGCAGCCCATGGTGTCACATTTCACAGCTGTGCTGGGGTGGGGGGGTGGCTCTCAGAGGGTCCAGACCCAAAAGGCAGCACTTGCTGGTTGCCTGCACCAGGAGGGAAAGTTGGACAGATCCCAAAATGTTTTTTCCACCCCTCGGTCTCATCAGGTGTTCCAGCCTGCCTCATCCTGCATCATCGCGCCTCCCCCCAACCCCCGGCACAGTAGAGGCAGGTTCAGCTCAGGCCAGCAGCAGAGCAGACTGTGCTGGCAGATGTTCCCAAATCAGCTGAGCCCAGCCTGGCATGCATGGCCTTCCTCTCCCCCCCTACACCCCGCCCCTGCATCCTTCAGCCTAGGGCCGAGAGGGGAGAGGTGTGTGCTCTGACAGCCAGAAGGAAAGAGACTTTTCTGGGCTTCTTTCAAAGGTAATAAGAACTAGAAAATGCTTTTCCATTGGTACAATAAAATGCCAGTCTCAAAAACAGCCAGCTCACTTCCGTGGGCTGGTCAAACCAGGACATTCCCACAGTCACCTAGTGGGTCTTTGCTATCCAGGACAATTGTCAGTCAGGTGAGGATGTGTCAGTCTTCATTGATGCTGTAACATGGTGATCTTCAGCCTTGCTTAACTGCCACATTAGCTTTGATTTTTCCTTCATATATCCTTATCCTGTTTATGTTGCATTTTACTTTTTACTCCATGAGATGCTGACTTAGGTTCTGCCTTTTTTTTTTCTTTTTAAAGGGTTTTTTAATGTCTCATATATTGGCTGACATTAGCTTTATTATACTCTGTCACAGCTCAATAATTGTTTTTTAAATAAAGCTAAGCCAAGGATGAATAGCTGTGCCATAGTAGTCACACTAGCTGAATCTCAGACTAGGGGTTACAGTGGCATGACAATGGAATTATTAGTGTCTTGTGTTCTTTTTATACACACCTCATATAAGTCTTCCAAAAACCTGAGGGAATTTATAACAAGGCACCTTTCCATGGCAGTTTAGATGTATGACGCACATATGGTAACACACATGAAGTAATATGTTAGAAAACCCCCAGATCTTAAAATTAACAACTCACAAGCAAATATGTTAGCTATCAAAATTTAATTAATGATTTAGAAAAAGAGATAAACCTTCTCTTCTGGGATTCCATTACAGTTTTATTTTGCTTCATTGATGTGTGCTTTTGGAAGGATTCAGTAGTTCACTACAGTACTCAGGTGAAATATGACATTAGTATTTGGGAACAGTATTTTTTAAAATTAGGATTTGAAATTTCAAACCAGGAATATCAACAATACAATACGAAAAGTGGAGTTCAAATGAAATCGCAACACTCTCTTTATACTTGATATGATCTCTTGGGGTTTACAGTTTTAGAAATTCCACACTGATTGTGTCTGGATTGTATTGTGTGTCTAGATTGTACCTAGAATAATGATAATGAGTTTCCGTTAGTAAGTTTTTTGTATTTGCATAATTAATTCTAGAGTTTTTTACTATCCTTGTAGTATTTGTTACCACTTTTGTGTATCAATAATATTTATAGATAAAAATATCAGAATGAATTTTGCTGCAGACAGTGGAAATGATTTTAAGCATGCAAAGTCAAGAAATTTAAATTAAGAAGTAATTATCCCATGACCTTTATATCATGTGGTACTGGTAGACTATTTAGATCACATGATATAATCATGATTATTTGATATAAAAATATCTTATGATTAAAAAAATATGTTTGCTGATAACTATTTCCATTTTTCATACATTTCCAAAAAAAAGAAGATAAGACCTCTGTCTTCAAAAGTAATTTGGGAATTGTCAGCCTTCACCTAAATGTTTGATTCTGTGGGATGAGTGTACATGTTTGTCAGATGTATTGGTTGCACTTGGTATGAGATGCTGAAGGATACACTGCATGTCATAAAGATGTAGCCAAGGGAAGGAAATCTGCATATTATCTTAGTCTGAGAAGCAGCACAATTGAAGACAGTGCAGATACACATCTCTGGAGAAAAAAATTGTGACTAATTCTGGAATTTGCTGAGTTCCAATTTTGACTAGTTCTGGAATTTGCTGCAGCCATTAAAATTTTCAGTAAAGAGAAAAATGAAGCAAAATTCAGAATTATTTCAGCTGGACAAATGTTTCAATCATTACTGATTTTTTGCCTCAATTATAATCTGTTTAAAGCAGGGCACATTATGTTTCCTGGTTTTACAAATGAGCAGAATACACCTCAATAGAAAGAGAGATCAATAATATGTTTTGTGAAGGTAAAATAATAATTTGATAGAATTCAATAAATCTAATTGAATTTATGAAATTTTAACAGTGGTTTGAAAAGATCTAATAAATTAGGTGGCAAGGTTCATCTTATTAATTACTGTATGGAAGAAACAGAAAGAAAAACTGAGTTAGAATCAAGTTTGAATGGTTTACTGATTTAGTAATATTTTATTATTAATTCAGTATGCTATCAGTCACCTACTGAGGATCTCTCCACCTTCAGCAAATGTATTTTAGTCTCAGGTAAGGAATCTTAACCTTGAAAGATATTTTTGCTCAAAGGGTGAGTCACCTGATGTGCAGTCCAGTTGCAGTCCAGGGAGAGCTCAAACTGGGCCCTTCTTGACAGTAGCATCTTCAGTGTTGAGACAAGACATTTGTCCTCATATCCTCATGTTAGGTCTGGTGTTTTGTTCTGTACTTGGGTATCTTGCACTTTGGGTTTCAAAACCACCTTTCAAAATATTTTTCAAGACACTTTCAATCCCCTGCATGTGATCCAGGGTTTTTCCAGCTTGTCAGTTTACCCTAATAACATGAGTCTTGTTTCTCCTTACTCAGCCTAAACCAAAGTACCTGGGTAGAAATTTGTGATCTACAGCAGGTGTGCACTACTCATTTCCAAGGATAAAGGATGTAGATAAAGTAAGATGGTGCATGATACGGAATTTAGCAGAAGGTTAGCTTGAGCACAGCTTTTCCAGAAAGATAGATTAATAGGTATGCTGAGGTCTTGAGTGCAAAGGACTACTTTTATGCTGTTCTCAGTCCAGCTCAAACAGACCTTAATATTCTGTCACTGCAAATTGTGCCTAAATACAGGGGCACCTTGTGTGATAAATTTGGGATGTTCAACTAAATATTTGCCTTCAGTTGTCTCTGCACCTCATACACAAGGCCAATTATTATATTGACACACAAAGTACCCATGAGCTCTGTGATGATACACATGAGCAAAATACAAGATGGAAAATGGGGTTCTTCAGTAGAAGCTGATTTTAGTAAAAGCCCACAGGAGAAGAGAGTAGAATTCTGGAAAGTGAAATGGAGTTTAGTGTTAACTGTCTGTGGTTTTTTCATAGTATGGTAAAACAGCAGGATAATATGTAATCTGATGGGTTTTATCAGCCTTGAAAGAAGACTGATAACAATTTCAAGTAAAATCCTTATTATTAACTTCCCAGAAATGTTCCTGAAATAAGGCAGGTAATGGTTTGATCAAATTGCAGTAAATTTTATTGTAGGTAATGGTGTTCTTGTTATATTGAAGTTAATTACTTGGAAATTGTTACATCTCATGGTATTAATGCATCACATTTGAAGAAATTCAGCTTTAAAACAGAATTCTCAAGTTTCAGAGTTTAATAGTTACAATATCAGAAATAGCTATGATATTAATAAAGACTTAAAATTATAAGAATTTTGATTCTGTAAGTAACAGATATTGACTGAACTTTGTCCAAAATCTGCCCAAATTCCCAGGACTGTGATTTTCATCAGATTAATCTATGGTAAACTTCTTATAATTCTGTTACTAATATACTTCATACACACATTTTTGCTGATGAAGAAAACTGTGCATCAGTTTTCCATGTACAGTTACATTTAGTGCAGTTAAACTAGAGCTAATTTGCACTTGTATATAAAAAACAGGGCCAGACAATATTTATTATACTCAATAATTAAATCAGCTTTTCAGAAAACATATAATTAAGCTATTCTTTTTCAATACCTCGTTAGAGGTATTTTTGATTATTGTGTTATATTCCCTGTTGATTCTTGGTATAGAGTGTGAATTGCAGCTTTCTGCTAAATTAAACTCAGCCTGAGAATCTTAGAAGAATGGTCCTGGCGGAGTTTCTGTGTTTAGACCAAAAGTTCTGGTTTAAATTTGTCATGGATTTATGTGGGACACAGAGTATGGCTACTGCAGGTAACAGCTGTGTAATGAGGATAAAAATATAGCAACAAAAAGTCCTGTGCCAGTTAGGCAGGATTTTTCTCCTTGGTTGGCAGATGTCACAGCCCCTTAAAGTTCATAACACAAGCAGGCTTGATCACTGGGGTTGTTCTGATCTTTAACGCACAACATTCTGTTGCTGATGTTATTTAGCCTAAAACAAGAAAAACAAAAGTTAGGAATCAAAAAATCCCCAAACAAATAACAACAATAAACAACAAAACCCCAAAACAAACAAACAAAAAAATTCATTCAGCAGGGATAATAAAATTTCTTCAAGGAAAATGAGCAATTTATTAGTGCAGTTTCAGAGCGACTTGCTGCTCCTTGCACATCACAGAACAAGTGTAGCACTGTCCTTACTGAACTGTCCTGCTGCAGAGGTGTGTGGCAGCTAACATAGAGACCTGTAAATGCTTTGTGCTCCACAAGAAAAACAGAACTGGCATGGAACATGGCCCTCTTCCTGCTAGCCATGACAGCCATGATTTCCAGAAGTAAGGAAAATAAGTGTTTCTGCTTTCTAGGATTTTGTACTTACTATACATTAAGTTCAAGATATTTAACTACTTTGGCTTGTTCATCGGTACTGTATGTTTACTGGAATTAACATACAGCTAATGCTGATAAAAAGCAGTTGTCAGGACCAATAAAAGCAATTAGATACCCATAAGGCAACACAATTTTGTACACTTACTGTCGGATAAAATTTCAGTTTCGCAAACACTGAAAAATCTATAGCCAATACGTCATTTACGTATTATGCATGAGTGAGGTACAGTGTATTTCTCTTTGTTTTTGGAATAAATTTCTGTGCTGTGGGATAGCACTCAAAACCGCTGAGAACATAAACAAATCAGAATATGCCAAATATCTTTCATGGTCATAGGATGTAATTCAAGATGGAATTGTTTTCTTAGCTAATGACTGCTGTTCTTAAAGTAAAAAATAAAAATAAATTATGTCTTAATTAGAATAACAATATAGTTTCACTTTCTAATTAAAAGCAAAAGGGCCAACAGAGAATAAAAAAAAAATTATAAACAAGAAAAGAAAATTATGTTGAGATGAAGCATTGTTGTGTTTATTTATTCTATGACTACTTAATAATGGTAACTCTAAGCTGCATCCTTTTACACATTAATGATAATGTAAATATCCATTGCCCAGTATTAATTTGCAAGGGAAAACTGACAGAATGGTCTAATGAAGAAATGATAAATTACAAACTTATTCTTACAAGCCAACTGGATTGAATACAAGGGAATCTTTGAAACTTTATTTTACTAAATTGCCACTACAAAAAGTTCGTCTGCACAAGAAGGATGTAATTTTATTTCCCCAAAGTAAATTCAACACAGAATATTTCAGTGTAATTCTTATTCCTATCTTCCATCAAGTTTGATGCTGCTCTTCTTCAGCTGACGTTTCTGAAGGAACTGGAAAGAAGCAATTAGAATTTACTGACTAGGAGTTTGTGTAGAATAACTTGCTTTTCTGGATGTGTGGAGGTTCCTGGTGTTGTGCAGTGGTGTGTCTGACTAGTCATCTGCCTTGGGACATTTATGTTCGCTGTCCAGTGACCATAAATAGCAATGTGGACTACCAGCTGCTAAAGAAAGCTGTAACATCCATTACTTAAGAAGTCTAAGAGCAATAGGTTAAGTGCTTCAGCTTCACAATTAACAATTTCCCTTGCATGCATGTGTTCCTTTTTAATCTGATATACTAGCTCTGAAATTTATAAGCTCCACTGCATACAGCAGCTGCTGACCTAGGCTGCAGACACAGAGTTGCTCTTTGTGGCCGTGACAGGGTTTATCAAGAAACAGGAGAGGAAATTGAAATGGCAAGACTTTGGAGGTGGTTGATGAGTCTGACTGATAACTACCACTCTGGAGGGAACCATAGGATGTACTTCTGCAGTAGGGGAAAAACAGGCAAGCAACTTGGAGAGAATAATTGCAAACATATTTTCTTGCTGTTTATTAATATGAATGTCTGTGCTGGTGGCTGTTAGGCCATTTCAAGGAAATGCAAAACTCCCCCTTCTGCTGTAACCAAGGAAACATATCTGAAGTTCAGGACACACAGCCTCTGAGAGCAATCCAGTTCTCCTTCCAGCTACCTATCCACATGCATTGCAGCAAGGTTGCCTAGGAGGGATGAGCTCTGTAGGTGTGAGGCTGGTTTTGCAAAACCCTTGTTTCTCTAAATGAACTTTGCAGGATATGGAACCAAGGATCCATGATGCATCAGGTTGCTGCTGGAAAATAGCTGCAACTTTTAGGGAGAAGGAGAAGAACCTTTCTTCAGCCCTGTGGTCTGACTTCTCAAGTGACAGGCAAGACCAGGCTCATGGGACCTCTGAGGTCTGCTTAGGTGGTTTTTCTCAGAAACTAGGATAAACATTTAATTTCTTCCCCCAAAAGATCTGAGTCCAAGATTCACTGTTTCTCAAAAAACTTATACTCACAGGATTTGTGACAGACTTTCGAAATATGTAGGGGGGAAAAGAATGCAAGGAAGCAGGCCTGTGTGTGGTGGATGGGAGGACTTGGGGAAGGGGCTTCTGGTGTGAGTCACCAGTACCAGTGCTGCAAGGTAGCAGGGAGTGCTGTGCCTGTGTGTCCAGAGGTAGGGCAGTTTCTCCTTTCTGCTCTCCTCTCTGATAAAATGTCCACTACAACCAGTGATGTCTTCTTCACTTGCTGCTAGTGTGAAGGCCCACCTGAACCTCTGTGAAAGATGGAACCAAAAAGCAGACAAGTGAATTGCTTCTTTTTTGAACAGGATCCTTCCCTGATCGTGGTTTTATGCAGTACGTTATATTTCAATTGAATTCCAGTAAATTTTTTTATAATTTGAAAGTTTTTTCAGGCTTTTTTCTTCTACTAGAGAATGAAAATAACAGAATTCAGTCATCAACAGGAAACTTCTCAGTTTTGTTTATGAAAAAAACATTTTGGGAAATCTATTTTTATCATTGTTTTGGAATGGGTAGGATTACTTTACAGCTTTGCATATAAAACACATCTATTTATTGGATAAATAAATCCAATAGTGTCAAGTGAGAAGATGGAACTGAGCAGGTGTTTAACCATCTATTTTAAGCAAAATTTTTCTGATATAAGAAAAAGCATAAGTTTTCACATGTAAAATTAAAATAGAAGTTTATAGGTAAGTGTCGCTGAATTGTCAATCTAAAAAACTATCTATTACCTAAATCTAAATGTAGAGAAAAACGTAGGAGAAAAATAGAGATTCTCTGAGGATTTTTCTCTGAAGGCCATGTCTTCTGTCATGTGGCCAAATAAAAAAATAGTCCACCTATCATAATAATCTTAAAAAAATATTATAGGGAGAAGATTAAATGACCTGTCATCAGTACAGTGATCTGGCAAAAAATACATACAAGAATCCAGTCTTGTCATTAACAAGGTTGCAACATATATTAAAAAAACACAGTATTTTAATATAAAATTAAGTCATATAGTTAATTAAGCATGATTTTCCCTTATAATAAGAATAGTAAGGGGAAAGGGAGATATGTGGTATCAGGCTGAATAGAAAGAAACTGGACAGAGGAAGCAGAGTCTGGTAATTTTAGTCAAGAAGTGAAATGATAGCTCCAATTAGAACAAGATGCCTGGTTTCATATGCCCTCTCACAAATCATTCTGGTACACTCTGTCACTTGAAGACAAGCCCTGCTGTTCAGATCATAGCTATTACTCCCACTGTCTTAAGCCCTGCTGAAATCAGGTTGCAAATATAAACCCTATCTTCAGCTTTTATAGTCAGAGAAATAGATTCAAATAGAATGAAGTAATAAATTTAAGTGATATAGATAAATCAGTACATCTGGAATAGCACCTCTTTCAATGTTTTCTATTATATCTCATTAAAGGTGAGAACTACTTGCATATGCATCTGCTTCCTTACTTTCCAGATAGGACTGATGTTTAAAACTGTAGATGCATTTTCTAAGCTAGAAATGCTTCTGATACATAATTCTGCAATGAATTAAACTTCTTGTCTTCTCCCTTCCCCTGGAAATCTTAGGATTAATATTGTATAGAAAGAAATAATATAAGCTTTTCTATCTAATGTATTTGCTTTATATGCTTTACAAAGAGACAGTAAAATACTGAAGAAATATGGATATTCTTTGACGATCTTAGGTTATTTAGAAAGGTGGTAACAAGGTGGTTGATTTTGTGCAAGTATGTTATTTTGTTTAAACTCTACGACTTGAACTGTGAAATTCACAAGAACTTCCATGTAGAAACATTTTGACATATAAGAAAAAATGTTGACGCTTTCTCCAATTTCTATTTTATGTAAGTGTTAGTTTTTATTATTGTAAGGATCTTAAGCCTGTAAAAACCTTCTTTCATGCTATCATTTTTCTGGCACGTAATAATTACATGCTCTTATTTCAGTCTTGTAAAAGTTACCTAGAGCTGTTGCTATATATGCTGCTACCTATTAATTATATTTGCTGTAGTATCTCAAAGTTTTATAGAAAGTAACCTTAAAATTAAAAACACATTGCAAACATTCACCAAAAAAAAAAAAAAGCTTCTAACCATTGTGTCATAATAGGATGGGCAAAAAAATAATGAAAACTGATAAAAAATGGAAATTCTTTAAAGATGTTTTAATTTCAAACTGGGCAATACGGATTTATAATTTCATCAAATATTTCAAAATTTAAAAAAAATCTTTTTCAAACCAATACAGATAATTTTATTTCATCAGAGATATGCATTTGCTTTGCATTTCATTCAAAGGAGTTTTTTACATTTAATGCTATAACTGTAAGTGAAAAACTGATACAGGAACAGTTTAAAGGACTGGACTTTCTTAACACTTAATTCTACAAAGTTTGTTCAAACCTACCCTAAGATGTCTGGCTGTTCTGCTCTAGTAAATCTGCTCGAGCAGAAGCAGGTGAAATATCAGGGATCATGGTTTTGAATCTAGTATGACAATTTTTCAAGTTGTGAGTCTTATCCTTCAGTACTAAGAGCAGAATAAGATCACACATTTCATCTTATCTTAGAATTTGTTTTTTTTTGGCTTCCATATCCCCCAAACAAGTCCTGCTTCCTTTTAGAATATTTGCCTTGTCTCTGAATGAATAGATAGCACTGAAAACAAAGTGATGAAGCTTTTCCATTTGACCTTAGGCTGCTTATACTATCCAGTTAGCGCTGCTCTTTTCAGCTGCAGGAGTTGGGTTGCTGTTGTATTGTGAGCTCCTCTGCCATATTTTTTCATCTGAAAACTTTATTGCAACGTTGCCTGACAACTGTCTGGCTGGGGTACTTTTCTCCTTGCAGTGTGAACACAAACCTTACAGCCTTATAATTAGTTTTCTTCTTTTATTTCCACCCTCTTTTTCAGTAAATGAAACTGCTGCTCTGAAAGATATTGGTAAAAATTTAATATAGATTTGGGTTCTGATATTGCTAGGCAGAGCTGTCATTTATTCAAACTGGTAAGGGGGAACTGCCTCCTTGTTTACTTTGGGCTGTTCTCTTCCTTACATTATACAGAGTGAGGGTGCAGCAGACATGAGGAGGAGACTGCTGTAGATAACATTGTGGACAGTGCTTTGTCATGGCAGCCTTCTCTGGAAAGGTACCTCACAAATGCACAAGCACACATAGTGCCAGAGCTCTGCTGAGGGATGATTCAACTATTTGGTCTGTTCTTTATTGGTCCCACATGACATTTGTTAGCTTTGATTTGTCCCTCTGGCACCTCTTGGGTCCTTTGTACATATCCAGTGCGTCTCCAGGCTGTTTCATTCTTACTTCCTAATGCCTCCCCTAGTTTTGCTCATTCCTCATAGCCTCAAAATGGGCTTGCTGCTCATCTCCAGGAGAGCTTTCAAAAATGTAAAACTGAACTTTTGGACAGGTTTTTAATCTCTGGGAGAAGCACTGCACTGAGCAGGGAGGGGGTTGGGTAGATATTTAAAACGGTCTCCCTGTGAGTTTGCCAAAGCAGGTGTGTGCTGGGAGCTGGGCTGTGAGCTGAATGTACAGGAATGAGATAAGAAAGATCAGGCCTGATTTTTTTTGTCTTGAATTGGCGGGTTCAGCTGCTGCTGCTGAAGGGCATAATGCCTGAACACGTCCTCTGAACAGGCATATTTTTCATTACCATGGGACTGACATTTTGTTACCCCATAATCTCTGAGTACTCAGGTAATTTGTGATGTGCATAACTTTGACAAAGGTCTTTGTAATTGAGGGTTTGGTTGCTATGCGCTGCTTTAGACCAGTTCTGAGATGAGGGAATACAACATTGTTTAGCCAGAGCTGCACAAAAGCTTTCAAAATCCTTTTTATATTGAACTTTTAAATTTTATATTTCAGATTTTAAATCCCTTTAATGAAGGAAGGATATAGTTTAAAAATACTTCAGTTGTAATAAACCTTATATCTACTGCATAAATCATAACTATTTAGCTCTCATACATGACTGTAGCCTTGAGGTTAGCATGCACTGTGGAAATGCATGCATTCTTTGAAATGTGCTCCTCATGACCTGATTCCTCAGTCTTCTTACTGTGCCTCTCACTAGTGTATATACTAGGTGTAATCAGAATTGTTGGTGACTTGTACCAGAAGGGCTAAAAACAAGGGCCAGGCCAGCCTGAGCAAGGTCAAAAGCTTCTTTAGAAGATACACAATCCCTTTTGCCACACTTGCACAATTTGAGGCAAGGGTGCAGTTTTGGAAGTGTCACATCTGATCTGCAGCTTGCTACAAAACTTGTCTTCCTTTTTCCCGAAAGGACAAAAGGTCTCAGAAGACATTGCTGTGGTTCACTTGCCCTGAGGATGACTGTGAAAGTCAAGAACACATCACAGGTGGCACAGACACATTGAATGGGTCAAATTTCAGCTTGATATAAAAAAAGTAAAATAAATCAGGATGCAAGCCATTGTCACAGGTCATAGTGCCTCAGGGTTAGTGTAGGAAATTTATTTGATGTCTGAGGAGTCCTCCTAATGAAATATTATAGAGAATGGAATTTTCACTTTTAGGGGATGTTTCTAAGTTTTCAGTTTGGGTTAATACAAGTAAACAATTAATACCACATTCTATTCAAGAAACCCAGCTATTTAATATGGCAATTGGTCTATCTTAAGAGTATTTTAATATTAAGGAATGTTAGTTATATTAAGGGGTTATGCAATGCAGAACATTTCTACAAAGGTACTACAAATATTGAGCCCTGTGTAAATTATATTTTAATTTACAAATAGTCACTTTATGGAACCTGCTGTTCTCTGTGTCCAGTGAAAACAGCAGAATGATCTGTTTTGTAGCAAGAATCAGCACTGGTCTTTCAGAAATTCAGGTGTACACTTGCTCCAATACTGACTTTTCTTACTTTTCTTACTTGTCTATAAGAAAAGGGCATCAAAGCTTATTACTGGTAATTCATGTATACACACTCCTGACTCTACTGCATAACTTCAGGCAGCATACCAACTTTTGGTAAAACCAGTTTTTTCAGATATCTACAGCATTGCTGCTACAGGAGTAGGGTGTCTTTTCTTAGCCTGCACTGCAATTTGTGAGATGGCAGCTCTAGAAATCGTTTTTGCAGTTAACACATTTTTCATTATAAAACAGAAGAAGAAAATAATTGCTGTCCAGTTTCAAAAGCTCAACATGAAAAACTACAGAAGCATAAATAGCAATGTAAAATGCTCATCAGTGTCTTGCACAATTTAACTTTGTACTAAAGACGAAAAAGGCACATCTGCTCCTTTTACTCTCCATCTGTATTGACTCAGGATGAGAAGATTTTCTTTTCATCTTTTACAAGTCTTTTAGTCAATATCATGAATTTTCCCAATAAACTTCTCCCCTTCTTTCTGCAGCTACTTTGCATGGTTTGCTTCATATTGGATAGTTTGCAATTTTTTATCTGTTCCTTAGAGAGCCTATTATATCCTTTCTTCCTTCTGGCCTGCAGATTTTTTATTTGTTATAATTTTGCTAATTCTGTAAAGTTTTAAACTGTTTTGCATGCATGCTTTTGCTCTTGTAGTTCTTTCTTTGTTCTACAAATAATTTTTCTTAATCTCCCTCTTTCAAGATTTTTTTTACACAGACAGTCACGTAAGATCTCTGATAATTAGTGGCAGCTCATTAATCATTTTCATTATGCCTCTGTATGAATTTTGAGATTAGAACTAGGGAAATCATAAAGTTGCTCTCCTTGTAAACTGTCCATCATGTCTGGTGATTGATACATTACTTTTTTATTAATGATCCCTGATGAGGAGGAGTTTGTTTTGTTTTAGCACAGTCAGAAAACCAACAAAGCAAACAGGTGGAGACATTTGGGATAATAGCCCTGGAAACTTGTCCAGTTTCTTGGTAAAAGCTGAATACTTTATCTATGTTTTACCTAATGCTGCACAAGTTAACAAAGTGGCCAGGCCTCATGTGGGAGACTGGATGGTGAAATTGTGTATTTCTTGTGTGCTCTGGTGTATCTGAGTTTGAAATAACAGTTGTGTGAAGCAGGGAGATGTGTGATGGTGTTACCATTGCATCAAGCCTAGAACAGAAAATTTTGCAACGTATTAGTATATTTTAGTTTATAACTTTGCAGCATACATGTGATTCTCAATATAAAAATAGCCAATGAAAATGTACTACTGAGACACGAAGCTTCCCTTACATTGCATTGTAGCTTGATGTAACCCTGTCTCTGTTACACAGCATATACTGGATTCTAACTCAGGAATAATTATCGCTTCCATACTATTAAGCACAAAGAGCCATGTGCATTTCAGTTTTTACCCCTATAACAGTGCAGTTTTTCTGTCTCCAGTTCAAGCAAAAAAAAGTAAACTTGGGATTTTCCTTGGGAAAACAAAGTCAACAGTAGTCCAATATGTTGTCATGAATTCTGGGTTCTAGATGGAAACTTTAGCAAGGGCTGAGTCCTCACATTTTCATTGACTTATAAGGAAGGCAGTTAAAATTTATGAATGAGAAAATGCTTTTGATCTTTAAATGTGGATGAGGGTAAAATGATTGCAACTATCTCTTCTGTCTTATTTCTCTACTAGAAATCATCTCTACCGTATGAAAGTCTTCAAGATGTCCTGAAGGTACGTGTGTGCAAATCCTCCCTAAATGTGTCCTTTACAGCAAGGAAAGCAGGAAATCATGTCTGGGGTACCCTTGCATTTTTCATTACGCATGCAATAATATGAAAAGTGTATATGTTAAAGATGTAGTGTTTGGGCAGAGAGTCACCTCAATATTATCTATGTTGGACTCTGCTTGGGTTAGCCTCACAGAAAATAGTCGACAACTAAAATATAATTTCCAGTGTGTCCAGTAAGACCAAACAAGGCTCACAGCACCATGCAAGGTATGAGTGGGTCCTTGATTGTATGAGATAAGCATATTTACTGCTGTATTTGTAAGCTGTTGAGTGAGTGTTTTATTCTGGGCTAGAGTATGCAGTAGCTCTGCTCAGGTGGTGCTCAGAGATGAGGAGGTTATAGGCATGTTTCTTCTCCTCAGTTCTTTGGAATGGCTGTTGTGAAGATTTCACTTTCTGGAGAAAGGCAACATGCCTGTATAGGAGCAGATTATATATGGATTTTGGTTAGTAGACGCAGGGAAATCTAAAAAAAAGTCATTAACTCCTTAAAGGTTCAAGAGCTGCAGTAGTGTTTGCATAGGCATGTTATAAAGTATGCAGTGAGCAGCAGATGTGTTCAGTTGCCAGCTTGACCAGGGACAGAAAACGTGTGTGTAGTGAGGTTAAATTTTCTATGGCATTAATATTTTATCTTATGGCTTTCTAAGTTTTTTTCAAAACTTTGAATTTTTGTGCCTAAACAAGTAGTCCTGCAGCAATGTTGTGATAAAGGTATGAGAAATGCAGGACTGTTGAGAGAAGGAGTATTCTTTGGAGATTGACGGTAGTGTTGGAAAAAATGGCTTAACTGTTTTCCATGCAGGGCTCCTTCAGATCTGAAACAAGAGCAAATTTAAAATGGCTCTTATGGAAGAGTACAAAATTGTGTGGGCTTTTCTAAAGACTAAACATCATAACACTGCAAATATTTGTCTTTGAAAATCTGAGTTATTCTGTTAGTTCTTTCCGACAAAGGCAATATTTTATTCAGGTCTTGTGCATACCCATGTTTGGTTCTAGCAAACATTTTTTCAGATAATTAAACTTGACAGAACTGCATTCCATGATAAAAGTAAGCTGAAAAATGAGAGAATTAAAAAACTATTTAGAAGTCTACTAGAACGTGAAAAAGTGGCCATGACCATGTCATATTGCGGCATAGATGTGTGATACATAATTTACAGGTTTAACAAAAATAAATTGCCATACTATATCTTAAAAGGGCAGGCTGGCATTTTCAGGTCTGATTAAACAAAAGTGTTTTGAAGAGTGTTTTAAAAGAAGAGAGGATTAGAATATAGCAGTTGGGGTTTCTAAGTCTGAGAATTACTTGGTTTAAAGCCTGGAAGAGGTACATGAGGTAAAGATATGTAAATTGGTTAGCTAAGTTTATAGAATAGCCTTGTTTAATAATGTTATGGCAGATGACATGTACAGACCAGTTATTTAAGAAGACCAATAAGAGCCCAATATTATCTTTAGTTTGGCTTATACAAAAACCATATATTTATGATATGAAAAACAGTCAGGTAAGAAAGAAACTTCATAAGCTCCTGGATTGTAGAGGGGATTTTTTCACATGAAAGTTGTCAAATCCATAGAATCTTAGAATGGTTTGGGTTGGAAGGAACTTTAAAGATCATGTGATTCCAAACCCCTTGCTATGGACAGGAACATATCCTACTGGGGCAGGTTACTCAAAGTCCAATCCAATCTGGTGTTGATAACCTCTAATGATGGGGCATCCACAGCGTCTCTGGAAAACTTGTTCCAGTGCCTCACTACCCTCACAGGAAAGAGTTTTTCCTTATGGCTAATATAAAGTTAGCCTCCTTCAGCTTAAGGCCATTCCTGGTTGTCCTATCCCTTGCCCTTACACTCTTGAGAAACATTCTTGTAAATGCCCATTAGGCATTGGAAGTAGCTATAATGTCTCTACAAAGCCTTTTCTTCTCCAGGCTGAACACCCCAGCTGTCTGAGCCTGTTCTCACAGGAGAGGCGCTTCAGTCCTTAGATCATTGCTGTGCTCCTCTGGATATGTTCTGACAGGTCCATGTCCTTCCTGTGCTGGGACCCCAGAGCTGGTGCAGTCCTGCAGGTGGGGTCCCAGCAGAGCAGAGCAGAGGGGCAGAATCCCCTCCCAGGCCCTGCTGCCCACACTGCTCTGGATGCAGCCCAGGACATGTTTGGTTTTCTGGGCTGAAAGGGTACATTGCTGTATCAAGTCCGTCTTTTCAGACATGAGAACCTCCAAGTCGTTCTCAATGAATTTGTCTCCAGTCCTGTATTTATGTCTGATGGGATTACCCTGATCCAGTTGCAGAACCTTGCCCTTGGCCTTATGGGACTTTATGGTATTCCCACAGGCCCACTTCTCAAGTTTGTCCAGGTGCCCCTGGATGGCATCCCATCTTTCTGTAGTGTCACCTGCACTGCTTAGCTTCCTGTCACCTGCAAATGTACTGGGGGTGCACTTGGTCCCGCTGCCTCTGTCACTCATAAAGACACTGAAGAGCCCAAGTCGCAAGACTTGAGGGACTCCACTCATCACTGGCCTCCACCTGGACATAGAGCCATTAACTGCAACTCTGGCTGCATCCATCTAGGCAATTCCTTATCCACTGAACAGTCCATCCTTCAAATCCATGTTTCTCCAATTTGGAGGTAGGCATGTCATGTAGAACCCTCTCAAAGGCCTTACAGAAGCCCAGATAGATGACATTGGTCAGTATTCTCTTTTAGACTGTTGCAGTCACTCCATCATAAAATGCCACTAGGTTGGTCAGGAATGATCCACTCGTAGTAAGGCCATGCTGGCTGTCTCAGATCACCTCCTCATCTTGCATGTGCCATAGATGCTTTTATTCCTAAAATGCACTTAATCATGATAAGAATAAAAATTAATGCTACAAAAACAATGTTACAAATAATTAAAACAGCATAATTTAACATTTCTCTTTTAAGCTCAAAATTGTGGCAATATCTCTCTAAGTAAGGAATTAAGAAGCAGTGCAAAAGTTTGCTGCTAACCAGCTATGCAGCAGCAGCAGTAGAAAAATATTTGAGAAGTACTCTTATTCTTTAAAGAAAGAAGATTTTCCCCTGGTTAATCCAAGATATAAATGCTTTAAAATATGTCTTTCTCTGCTGAATACTCATGGTTTGAAATTTATTATACAACAGTTCTTTAATTCCCTTTGGCTATGTTTAAAAACCGAGACGAGCAGCCTAGAAATCAACCAAACAAGAATAAAATCCTTTGTAATCACTACTGATAGGATGTCTGTGTATACAATTTTAGGATAAGATTCTTAATTCAGTAGGCATTTGTGTTGGTTTTCCATGGCCTGGTTTTGGTAGTGATGGGGCCACAGAGGTTTCTGTGAGAAGCTGCAGGAATCTTCCACCATGTCCGGCAGAGCAAATCCCTGGTGGCTCTGAAGATGGACACGCTGCTAGAAACTGGGCCAGTGAGAGAGGCTGGTAATTCCTCTGTGGTAATGCAGTTAAGAAGAAAATAAAAAAAAAAAGTGGGACACAGCTTTTCCTAGCTAGAAAAGAGGAGGAGGTGAGAATGTGTGAGGAAAACCAAAATGGACACAAGGACAGTGGAGAAGGAGGGGAATTGGTGATCCAGGCACTGGAGCCAAGATGCCTCTGCAGGTAGTGATGAGACCATGGTGAAGCAGCTGTGCCCCTGCAGCCATGGGGATCCATGAGGAATGCAGAGATCCACCTACAGCCCCTGCAGATCCATGGGGAATGCAGAGATTCACCCACAGCCCATGGGGATCCACAGGGGATGCAGAGATCACTCACAGCCCCTGTGGATCCAGGGGGAATGCAGAGAACCACCCACAGCGCTTGGGGGAGGTGTCCACACCAGAGAGGGTGGATGCCTGGAGGAGGCTGTGATCCAGTGAGAGACTCAATGGAGAGAGGGGCCCTGCTTCCAGGCTGAAGCAGCCTGTCCTTGCAGGACTGCACCCCATGGCAGAGTGACCCACCCTGCAGCAGTTTTGGGAGGACTGCTGCTTTTGAGAGTGGAACCATGCTGGACAAGTTCACAGGGAGCTGTGTCCCATGGGAGGAACCCCACGGTCTCATGGGGGAAGGACTCCTCTCCCAGAGCAGCAGAAGAAAACCTTGGGATGAACTGACCAAACCCCCACACCCTGTCTCCCTGAGCTGTCGGTGGGAAGGGGGGAGGGGTTGTGGGAAGGAAAGGTCTTTTTAAGGACTTATTTTATTTCTCATCATCCTCCTCTGATTTTGTTTTAATAAACTCACTTTGTACCTCTAAATTGCAAGTGTTTTGACATTGGAGCGTCTCTAGGATGACTTCATGATGCTTGTATTCCCAATTGTCTGTTCAGTTTTTTGTTGGATATTGTGATCTGTACCTTTAAGATTGGTTTTGAGAGGAGAGCAGGGAGAAGAAGAAGCCCCAAGTTTGTTTTCAGAAACTGCACTCCTCCACATTCTGCTCCTGGACCGTGTTGTTGGCAATACAACAGAGAGTGGGACAGAGCACTCCTTTGCTTTTTGTTAGTTTTTGGCTAGCTGGCACAGAGAAGTTCTCTGGACTGTGAGTTTTTTTCCCTTTTTCTCGAACCATTTGAAACTGCTCTGGACTAAAACCCAGAGGAGCACTGGGAGCTCACCCCTGTGTCCCCCCAGGCCTGGCCTGGGCATTTCCCAGTGCCAGGGACTGACACAGACTGAGTGAGCCAAGCTACAACGCACGGAAGAGACTGAATTCATCATCTCTTCGGAGTGGCGAGAGGTTTTGTTGTTTAATATTGTTCATTTGTTATGCTGGGGAGTGCTTTGCCTGTTAAATAAACATTTTTTTTCCACTTTTCTCCAGGGAAATCTTTTCCTGAAGTGGTTGGGGGCAGGGCCCTTTGAATTTGCTTTCTAGAGGGACCCATTCAGAGGTTTCTTCCCGAATTTGCCTTAAACCAGGAGAGAGTATTTTCCACCAGTTTAATTTTAATTTTTATCCCCCCTTCCACCTTGGTGGGTACCTGGTGTTTGACTAGTGTCAAACCACAAAAGCATTAAAGAGTAACATGATTTTACCATAGTAAAGAACGTTGAGAAATACTCACAATAAGTATTGTGTTGCAGAAGTGCTCAGATACAATGAGTGTGAGTTATTTAGAAGAGCACAAGTGAAAATGTAGTGTCTGCAGACCTTTTCTTCCCATAGCATTGTATACACACCATTATTACCCTAGTACAAACACCAGGGGAACATTATAAACATCACACTTACTCTGCACTTTATTAGAGAACATTTAATGCTATTTTATGTCAGCTCTAGAGATGTGGAGTTGTGATGGTGTTGGTTTAGAACAATCTCAACTGCCAGTACTGCTGGCATTGCTCCCAAAATAATCTGAACAGATAGAGATTATGTCAGACAACAAGTAAAGCAGGGAAGGATACAGCTCCCTGCTGCTTATTCAAACAGGATTCAAATCCTCTTCAGAGGTGGGTGAGCAGACACAACATCCAAAGTGGTAGTTTTTAACACCCACCCAAATAAACCACCCTTTACCACAGCTGCTGATGGTCTCCAGTACCAGTACCTTCTGGCTGAAGTGCCTCCACCATCTCCTTTCTCTGAACATTGCACAGGGCATTTACCTAGCAATTAACACATTTTTTATTCTGAAGCTCTGAGTGCTTAAGCGCTGAGGTCAGGAGAGGAACAGGTTATTGTCATATTTTACACTCCTATCTCTTTATGAGACACATTTACATCCTGTCACTTGACACTCTTAAGAAACAAAGAAGTCTCTTTTAGTACCCATATGCCAATTTATCTACTCAATCCCATAGATCTTTGTATGGAGCAAAAATTGTGGGTGGATAATACATTCCAGATTGCATGCATTAATGGGGGGCCAGAAAGATGATCAGCCTTATTAGAAGCTTTTGTTTTTCTGACTGCTCCAGGATTTTTAGAATAGGAGGCTGAAAAGCCATGGATTTCTGGGTGTATTAATGTTCACAGGCATGCCAGCCTGTTTGGTCCCTTGCAATGCATTGGCCTGGAAGCTGCTCCTGGCAATGTCACCGACTGCTGTGAGCTGTTTATTAGTGCAGGGTGCAAGTGGTTTTAAAGAGCCCTCATGAGGTGAAGTTGTGTAGTAGGGATGATCATTCCCCAGGAGATGAGGTATAAATGAGTGTTCCAGTTTAGAAAGTAATTTTCTTCGATTTTGAACTAAGAGGGAGTTTTTTTTAAGGAATGGAGATGCTCAGTAACATAAAAATTCAACTTTAAGCAGAGGGTGCTTTTGGTCATTTCAAAAACTTTTATATACCACTTAATTTGTTTCTTTATTTTTTTTAATTTATTAGAATTTAATTGTGTGTGATGAGTCAAAATATGAAGTTATCCAATGAGTAGTGCTATAGATAATATCATGCCATAAATGTCTGAAATTATTTGAAAATCACATTGCATTGGTATTGTGTTTCTGCAAAAAGAGAGACTGGGGAGAATAACATAAAATGAATGCTAGTCTGTGCTCCAAACTACTCTTTTTCCTGGATTGAGATGTGTGTTTTTACAGGTTGAAACAGTGTACTAAAGAAGATATGTTTAGATTTTACTGCTGCTGAGAAGTTCTCTATCTTGGTACCCTGCTGTAGTGGAAATATTAATCTTCATTATTTCATATAAAAATATTGAAGATATAGAAGCTAGGAATAAGGTAATTTTCTTCCTAAAGATGAAACTATCTTTTTAGCACTACAGAAAAAAAAGGTTCATGACCTAAGCTAATCAAAAGACAGAGTGTGGAAGACATTATTTTCTTTTATGGTACAACATCCTTCTCTAGAGACAGTTGTAGAAGTGCCCTGCCTCCTTCTGAAGCACCTGATATAAGTAACTCCAGCAAAAAAAATTAGGAGAGGAACTCTTTGGTGCCCTCTTTTATAAGAAGGCCTATCATATGAAATGCTTAGAAATTATTTTCTATTGACAAAAATGTAATTTCAGCTTTAAGGCATAAGTCTTTGACATCTTGAGGAGAATTGTGTAATTTTACAACAGTATATTCAGAGAAAAAGTTTTATTGATAGTACTGAAGATCAATTTTGATGGGACATTAAAGGCTCTATTATGTTTTCATCGAAGAGTATAAAATTTTATTTAGTTTCTCTAAGAAAACTATTTTTACTGCTTTTACTCTATTGTAGAACTTACTAGGTCCATGGTTTTGCTCTTCAAATATGTGCCAAACTGTACTTCAACTATAACAATATTCAAATACCTAAATAGTCCAATATTTATCAAATAATTAGTGTGTTTAAGTTGCATTTCAGAGTTGAGATTATTTAACAATTATTTGCCAACACTTCTCTAAATTTTGTAATTCAAAATATTTCTAGTTGGGCATCTTTTATGTACTGTTCTGGTTTTACTGTGTAGTTAAAAAATGGAAGGAGTAATGAGTCACTAACCTGAGACATATATGCTTTTCAGCCACACACAAGTCTTTCTTTTGTACGCAGAGATGACTTATTAATTAATACTTTGTCAGAAAAAAGGTTCCCTATCAGCCTTTCTGGTCTGAAAACTTACGACTGTCGAGTTCCTTGTTGATATTATTCTTTTTGTCTCATTAATGAAATAACACATTGTCCAAACTTAAGAGACCTCCTAATGGAACAGAAAGGAATATACCTCTCTTGATTTTTTGTATTGAAGTAAATGACGGGGAAATCTAATCTTCAGGAGGAATTGTGTTGTAAAAGTTAAAAAATTCAGTTCCTGTTGCAAATTATGTTTGTCTTAGTTTAATTCAATTGTTGTTATTTAATGTTAAATGGTTTGTTCTCTTGTTTCCCCTATGTGTATTCCCAAGCTGGTTTATTCCCAAAGTTGTGTCCTCCCCCTTTTCCTCTATGGCTTTTCCCTGCCCATGTTCCAGTCCCTTCCCTGTCAATCCCAGTTACCCAACCCCTTGTTCTGCCTCTGTTCCAGCTCCTTCTGTGTCAATCCTCCCCAGAACTAATTCCGTGACCCCTTCCCTCCTCCCACTTACCCTGATTCGTCCCAAGACCCGTGACCCAACCCTTCAACTCCGCCCCAACTTAACCCCACTGGATAATGTGTTGTATCCGCCCCTTGTTTTGTACTTGTATAAAATCCTGTGCACAGAGCTGCACAGGGCTCTCTTCCTGTCTGTCCCCTTCAACCCTAATAAATTATCCCGGTTAGAACTTCAGCCTTGGAGAGCCTCTCTCTTTCTTCTTTGCCTGAGCCCTGGATGCAGTGAGACTGTTCATGTTTAGGAATGCTTGCTCCTAAGGTTCAGCTGAGTGCACAAACCCAACGCCTCAGCTGTTCCCCACACCTGGCGTGGTGCCAGTGTGCCATGAGCTAGCCTGGGTTCCGGTCAACTGTGTCAAGTTCCCTTTTTACCATAGACTTATTGGGTTACTTGTGCAAACACTGTCCAACATGTAAGGGTCTGCTGAAGGTAATGCCACATGAATCCAACTTACTGTGTTGTTTAAATGCCTTGCTCTTTGTGCAGAGGTAATTTCCAAGTCTATTAAGAATATATTAGGTTCTCATATAATAGTATTTCTTGCCTGTTTTGCACAATGAATGTTAGTGGGCTGCCACAGTTCCCTCACCTCTAGGGTCCTTGCTGGGCTAGCACCAGTCCCTCAGAGGGGGAACTGAGGCGAGGACTCAGATAAAAGGCTAAAAGGTGCTCCTCCTATTCAGGCACAGTCCCGCTGCTTTATTACAGAACTTACTCCATAAAAAACCTGGTAGGAAAGAGGGTGCTGGGCACGTGGCCAGGTGGTTTTGTGCCCCCTTGGGAAAGGGGAGGGGGAAGGGAGGGTCTTCTGACCAATAGAGCAGACTCCAGGACAGGTGGTAAGGGTGATGTCAGGTAAAGGGGCACATAGGTTCATGGGAAAGTTACATCTTTTGTGTGGATATACAAAACATCCAGTATAATTTCACAAAACTACTTAGTGTAATACAACAGTGGGCTATTTTGCTAAGGTTTATCTTAGAAAAAAATACTTTTGCCTGCTGAATGGGAGGCCTACTGCAGACCCTGTAACTTGTTGGAGTGCTGTACAGAGAAATGATAGTGAGAATCTCTGTCCCTATCATGCGCTGCATTTCTTTTGTGTATCACACTAAAGAAAGTACATGAGGCTCTTTGCTGAAGAACTCTGGTTTCTTAAGCATCTCCATAGCTGGCAATAGCAGGATTCTCAAGTAATTTCAATGTCAAGATGAACTGAGTATGTGTACATATCTACAGAGTACTAGTATTGCTAGATCCCTAAGTTGTGCTGTTTTTGTAGTGGTCTGTAAGTCTTCAGACAAAAAGCTTTAAAAAACTATTCCTCCTCCTCTGTTATCTGAATGCAACGTTTTGGGGTTTTTTTTATATAAAGGAATGGGATGATATCTCCATTTGCACTGACCCACCGCTATTTTCATTTTGATACCTGTTGGGGGTTGGGTTCTCTTGTAGAATTTTTTTCCCATAAGTTGCCAGGGAACGAATCTCTGGGTACTTAAGGATAGTTAAGAAAGACAAAAGAAGTGGCTGAGGTGGCGGGAGGGCAGGAGCACATGAATTTCACTTTTTGCTGGGGGGTGGACTTGTGGGGGAAGACACAGGAGGCTGTGGCTTTCAGTCTGCGCAGGGGGGAGATCTCGTTTTCACCAGCACCACTGGAGCGGAGTTCGGGGTTTTCCTGCCACGGTGTCTTCATGTGTGTCCTGGGAATCCTGAACCTGGCCCCTGTCTGCCTCGCCGGCAGCCGCGCCGCTGCAGTTCCTGCCCCCTCGCTGTTCCTTCGCTCCTGCTCTGAGTGTTCTCCATGTCTCAGCCCACATCCCCTGCCCTGCCAGGACTCGTGCTGCAGCTCCAGCCACCCCGGGGAGCTTCTGATCCATCTCCAGCACCCCGGGACTCTGCACCACAGCTGCCTGTGTCAGTAACTGCACCAACGGGGAAAGGGTGCCAGTGGCAGAGAAAACTGTGACTCTTTCCCTGGTTCTGTCTGTTGTTCATCTCATAGTTACTGTTGTTCTGTTTTGCCTTGCTAAACACAAGTAAGGAACTGTTATCCATATCCTCACATCTTTGCCTGAGAGCCCCTTCATTCTAAAATTATAACAATTCGGATAGAGGAGTTTTGGGTTTGTGTTTTTTTTTTTTTTTTCATTCTCCATTTCAGGAGAGGGTCCTGTTTGTCCTTAGCAATACCTGTCTTCCAAACTAAGACAATATCACATGGGAATAGGCCCACAATGAAAACAGCAGTGTGTCAGTGCAGAAGGAGACATCATCCTGTAGCAATAGGAGTTGAACTCCAACCTAGAATAAATACATAGTGCTTCACTCTAAAAGATAGGTGTTCCATGTCTGGAAGACACTGTGAGATGAAAAAAAGAATGAAACCTACATAACAAAACTGAAAGTCGGAACAGAAAAATTTGTTCCTGTGATTGGGAACTGTGAAGTGTGAACACTTTGTGAGGTCACACAGCCAAGGTATAATTGCTTGAAATAGCTAACAAGCAAGAAAAGCCAACAGTAAAAATCTGCAGTTTGCTTTGTCTTCCTGGGTTGAGATGAATCTTCATTTTCTGCTTATTGAAAACTTTTATGGATTACAGTCACTTGGGCACTGTTGGATGCTCAAGCTGTATATGTAATATCTCAGAAATATTTGCTACTTATTTTTCCTTTTATGTCCCATAACTCTGTTGCAAAAAAATAATCTAAATGGTCACTTTGTTCATTCACTGCAGAGCATTTAAAACTTGCAGAGTTTCTTCATGCAAAGATTAAGCAGTCGAGACTAGCAGTGAGGAAAATAACCCTGGCTGCAAAATTATGAACAACAGCTGCCTGATATGCTTATCAGAGGCATGTTTTTTTCAGATTGCAAAAATTTCTCTGATTTCCTTTTACAGTAAAAGAAAAATACTCAAAAGCTTTTCCTAAAGGTTTCTATGCATGCAGAGGGTACTTGCGGAGATGTGTTTTGTTTAATTTCTCTCTTTTTATTGAGGAGAAGATTTCTCTGGGATCTGTGAGCTGTGTGCTGCAGCAGCATTACCAAGATTTGCGTGGGCTGGCAGGCACTGTGGAGTGTGTTCCCACCTGTGGGTTGCTCTCCCCCTGTTCCTACCATGGCACAGTAGTAGCGCCTGCTGTGCTGCCAGCCCCTGTGGACACAACTGCACTCAGATACACTGTTATCCCTGAAAATAAGCCTTATGAGTTGTTTTAGTATAGCAGAGTCTGTTCTCATGAATTGTAAAATAAACAAGAATCATGTTTACATTCCTTTGTAAAAGATATCACCTGATGGACTTCTCAAGTGACCAGTGAAGATGGAGAGGTAATAACTTCTCTGTCCAATCTCTGATCACTGTCCAGAAACTTATATATACAAGGTCAACAATAAACTAAGATTTCCTTTCTTCTTCTCTACCTGAACACCTGTTGTGTGTGTTGCTGTGTGTTTCTATCTGCGTCACAGTAACAACACACAAGCCCAGGCTGCTGTATGTAGCAGGATGGGGGGTTTCCCTGCTACCCCTTGACTGGTTTGGCTTAGCCTGTTAGAGTGTAGCTAAAACCAGGATGGGTACGATAAAGGCCCATAGACATCCTTTAATCTGTTGGAGTGTCCATGTACTCTCTAGGCAGCACCCAGAGGCCACATGGCCTGGAGCTGTTTCCAGAGAGCACCTGGTCCAGGGACTGCATCCAAAGATGAGGGGGCATGGCTAACCTGGCAAGATATAGGGTTTGCTTGCAGTAGGTGTCCAATCGTGTCTATAGGGCAGGGGCTTGACCTTTTAAGTCAAAGGTGTTGAACCAACAGGGAACCAGAACCCCTCCCAGCACCCTGCCTCTCAGGTCCATGCTCTCCATGCAGAAAACCACAGATTAAGCTTTGATTTACCCCAGCTAATTCAGTTACCACAGCTGTACTGCTGTTTTATCATGTTGCTCTCTTCTTCCTGACCAACCCATGATTTTCCACCAGAGGACATAGGTGTATGCATAATTTTCTTGTATTCCAGAATCCTGCATTCATTTCTTGGCCCCTGTTTCACTGAGGTAATTTTGTTTGTATGGTGTTGGCAAAATGCCATTCTGATTGCAGGACTGGGGTTTGCTGCTAAAAGAGAAACAATTGTGAGAGGCAGAAAAAACATGAGAATTCAAGTGTGATTTAAACCCCTTTTGTTATAAAACAATGGCTTGAAGATGCTGGTCCTGATCTGTGTGAGCATTTCTAACTCACACACTCATTTGTCTTTTATTCTATTATAGGAGTAAAGTAAAAATAGTTCCACCATTTCAGTTTTCTCAAGTAAATTAGGCTGTATAGAGCATGAGAACCCATAGGCAGGCTACCGGTGCAGAGGCCTCTGTTACAGGCAGAGCCAGTTGTACTTCAGAATCAGTAACACTGCTGCTCATAGGCTGAGTACTCTTTTAAAAAGGCTTAACTACAGACTTACTGAATGAGAGAACAAGAAAACAACTTCTTAAGAGCATTACCTCTCCAATTTTTAAACGTAAATTTATTCTATATATATATGTATCTAATTTATATAATACACACATGTATTTTACCTTCTTTAAGGGAAACAAGACAGAGAAGACTGTATCTGTCTTTTCAACATTTGTTGCAGACATTACTTGCCTGCCCTAAAGAGCTGCTGTTTCCCTGTTTATAGGCTTGCAATGTTCCAATCATGTTCTTATGTTATGCTGTAACTTAAAAATGCACAATATTTATTTTTTGAGATTAGCAATGAACATGTTCTCATCAGTAGTTTAATAAGCATGTGACTGCTCTAATGTATGTCTGCTGATATTCATAATATATGAAAAGCAGAATATAACTTTATTGCCAGTTTAAAATTTCCTAAGCTTGTCTCTGCCCCACAATCAGTCTTTCTTTTGTAGTGTGGCCTGCTTTTTACCTGTTGGTGATTTTTTTTTTTATATAATGATTATTCTTTGATTAAATTGAAGATTAGTATTATTAGTAGTAGTAGTAGTAGTATTTTCTTTTACTAAGATTTGAGCAAATCAAGGAGGCTTTGGTCTCTGCCTTTTATGCCTAATTAGAGATCTTTATTTTGAAAGACTTTAGATTGCCATGCATGACTACATCCCATTCTCTCCCTAATAATCCCTTTATAATAGTAAGGTTCATTTCAGCTCCTGGTCTTCATCACTGCTTTAGACTTACAGTCAAGAATGTGCATTTATCTGAAGAATAAGAAATTCAATGCAGCACATAAGAAGCAGTATCCTGTTAAAGTGCCTCTTCAGCTGTGACCCATTTTGCACAGCAGTTGTAATCCCAAGATCATTCACGGGTCATGAGTTTGAGACTCCAACACAAAGATAAGGCTAGAGAGAGTGGTTTAGATACTCTGGCTACTGCCTCCACTGCCACTGGGTATATTGGACACAGAATGTGCAACATAATGTTACTTGTGTATTTTGTAGGGTCTGCTCTGTGTTCTACAGAAGCACCACTAAATAGTCTACCACAAAGAACCCCAGAGTGAACATTTTAACGCTACTTGCAGAGTAGGAGCAGGAACAGTTTTCAGTATAGATTTCAGGAGATGGGCAAAACTGACCACTGGCCAGATAACACAGAGGCAATAGATGTCTTTGAAATGCTGCTTCACTGGTCTGCATACCTTTCTCAGTCTGGAATCCTGAACTGTTTACCACTTTCTGTTTTCAGAATATAATGATTACTAGTATTACAAATAAAATATAAAAATTTAAAATAAATATATTGTGCATCTATTGTATATCCACTTGTGCCACATTGCTGCTGAAGAAGCATAAGCACTTACTAATAGGATCCTTTTTCCTTAATAAGTGCTTTTTTTTCCATATTCAGGATTCAACCATGAAAAAAAATTACTATAGGTGCCTATATGATTTACACCTTTTAACCGCTTGTGTGAAATGATGGTGCCTTATACTGAGCTGTTATTATCGATGTGTCATGGATGGAGTGGTGTGCTTTTTTTACAAGAGAGGAGCAACAATATACTTTATTGATGTAAACCGGTGAATTTACACAGTTCAGTGGCAGTAGATTAACAAGATTTGATGGCCAGGTATGCTTGACTATTTACTACATAGAGGACAAGGTCTGACAAAGCTGTCAGGGAGTTTCTTCCACTGGATCATGACGTTTAAACAAGACCCTCTTGTGTCGTAAATGTCTTTTCAGAGAGGAGTTTAGGTGAAGCTGGCGCCAGACTTAGTCTCAGACTTGGTCAACAGCTCTCATCTAAAGGATTGTGTGCACACAATCATACCTTGGTATTGTTTACCTGAGACTTCAAAGTTTAGCCTACCGTTAATCACTTACTGAGAATATGCTGCTGCAAGGAGTGACTAGACCTCAAGTAGTAACCCTGAGAGGTGTCCCCTCTCAAGGGGAGACCCTGCCACGCATCTCTTTGCATGCAGGAGAGCTCAGTGGACCCTGGGGTGTCCACTATTTAAGGTTTTAGAGGACTGATTCACAATCATATTTGCACAGCTGCAGGATGTCTGGGACAAAATTCCAGACAGCCCTTGACTCATATTTCCTTGATCTGACTGTGTTCTCTGGTGTGCAATGCTGGTGAGTGACCAAGTTCTCCAAAGGGACTCATGAGGTTCTCATGAGGTACTCATCTCTACCTGAGGTACTGCTGCTGGAAGTGTGTGATCAGCATCCAGATGTCATACTATAGCCTGCTGTGCTCTGCAGAAGAGCTACCTCTAGTTATAGCAAAGTCTGTGTGTGCCTGTGTGGAGGTCTCAGAACAGCACACTGAATGATAAACTCCTACTAGAGCGCTAACACAATTCTCTGAATCTTGCCAGAGAGACCTGCATTTGTAATTTATGCTGTGAAATGTCATTGCATACCAAGTTCAACTAGTTTTCAGTGAACGCCATTTGCAAGTTCCTGTGAAAGAGGAACTGTCTACCAGGGATGTCTTTGAAGAAATCAGGAGAAGACATGTCAAGGTCAATGCTCCCTTTTCTGTAAGACTCACTCACATTTATACAGTTCCTACATTCCAGTTGTTGAAACTTCTAATTTCCCTCAGTTGAATTGATTCTCTTTATTGCATTATGCAAAATGCCTTACTTGAGTCCTTGGATATATAAATTATGGTAATGCAAACCTGTTCTATTGCTAATAGAATTGAGAAGTATTCTTCAATGAATCACACAGGCATGCAGACATTATATATAATTATCACAATCTCACTCTGCATCTTTATTTTCCTGTGTAAAGTGACGACAAATAACCTATTTTTCATTTTTTTAATATCTAAACAGATCCTTCTCAGTCAAAGGGTAAGCCCAGGAGATTATTTTTTTACATAAATAAGTAATTTAGTGAAACAGCTTTAATTTTCCAGTTATAATGAATCTATAATTTTTATATTGCAAAGGGAAGTTTTATATGGAACTCCAAGACTTCATTGCCAGAGTGCAATCTTTATTTGGTGCATGCTGTGTATTATACACTGCAAATAATGCCTTTCTAACAAACAACGTGTGTCCCCTTGATACAACCTTGTGATAGTTAAATTCATTTGTGCAAGGTATTCCTAGCTTCTAGTTGACATTAACTCCAACTGCGCTCTCACATGAAAATTTTCAGAGTGTTTGATCTCAATGGTGAGATGAAGCAGTCTGTTACTGTGTGTCTTTATGAAATTGTTCCTTTCCTGCTCCAAAGCCATGGGAACTCTAAAATTTTGGGATTAAAATTGTCTGGATAGTTTATAGAGCAGTTTATTTGTCAGTATTTGTTTAGATTCTGAATAAAGTTGGAAAGCTTGCTTCTGGCTCATGCTGATGCTCAATTCTAGTTTCTTATACTGTACTGAAGCTGCAAAGACAGTTTCTTTTAAGGCATGTTTTTTAACTTCCATGTAGGCTAGCTATATGGTCTAACAAAAGGACACTATTTCAGGGAGCAGAAAAGGGATCTCCAGTGGGGAGATCATGTTGACTTTTATGAAGCTTATATTCTAAACACAAGCTTTTCCTAGTGAGAACAGCATGAGAGTACTATCTCTCCAAAATTATGGATTAGTACTTTTCTTTCAAACAGTAAATAATTTCCTTTAAATCATTATTTATATGATATATTTGCTTATGTAAAAGATACTGAAGTGTATCTGAGAGAAAGTAGAGTTTGCAACAAACTTGCTTTGTGACAGGGTTTTTTCCCCTCTGCTTTCACTCTGCTAGCAACACTGGCCTTTTAACCAGAAAAGAATTACAATTATTGAGTCTACTGTAATTTATTCCACATTAATCAAGGTTCACAATTGTATTTATTTTCTGTCTGTTGCCTAAACATTTCCTGGAGCAATATACCAATAAGCTAGTCCATGGGATGAACGAGCCCTATTCAAGTTGATAGAAGTTCATCTTGTTATGATAAACTAGACAGGAAAGTTGTCTGACAATTTTGAAAGGGTGTTAATTTAATGTTAATTTAACCTTTTGATGTCCATGATTCAGCTGATGTAATTTTTCTTCTCCCCCATTTCTTTCTTATCTGTGACTTTCATCTGGAAGATTGCATCCTAACATTAATTCTGTAATAAGAATTACAAAAAGCCCCTGGAACCCCTGACATGCTAGTGCAAGTGAGGAATTCTAATTTTGTGGTGTTCCCATGTGAAATATCATCCCTGTGTATCTTTGCAAAAGCAGAACCTGAAAGGCTTCTTCTGATTATATGGTTGCATAATAAGATATTTCCCTGGGTAGCAATAGTCTTTAAAATTGTTACACATTTTCTAGATCCTTTTCCTACGTAAAACATAAATTTATGGATGCTGTTGATCATGAAGTTGATTACCCGTTGTTTAAAATATCATACTTTTTTAATTCCAGGATTTGCTTATCCAGTTACAAGAGGTCATTGTGGAGGCTTTTGAGGGTTTAACACTGACAGTTAGATGACAGTCAGACCCCTGAGTCCAGTGGAGATAGGATAAGCTTAAGTACCTGGAAGCCCACCCTGCCCCTATCTTCTTCAGCTCTTTAGAGTGGTGGTGTTTGTCACACTGTTGGACAACCATGAGCTTTCAATGGGGGAGAATAATCTCTCTCATGCCCATTTTGTAAAGTGCAAATACTTTAAAGTAAGGGAGAAAATAACCTTCTTAAGTCTGATTCATTCTCTCTGTTCTTTTTTTCAATAGAAAAAAAGGCATTTACCAGGGCCTACTTGCCCACAGCTCTTGGAAGTGAAAAACTAGTTTATCTGTCTGCCATGTACCTCATACACTCTTATTTAAAGCAACTCACAATAGAAAGTTCAGAGAAGACAGAGTTCAGGCTGATTTGCTGGGAATGAAGCAAGCGACATAAACAGTGTAATTTTTTCATATCAGCATTCATACTGCAAGGGTGAGCATGGAAAATGGTTACCTATTATTAGAATAAATAAATGCAGAAGTTGCACACTGGATATGTTTATGTCACAGAAAAAGTCCATTTGTACTTAAAATTAAAAAATATTTGCATACAGAGAGGATCATTTAAGATAAACAGACTTAATATTTATGCAAATACATGTCAAATACTGCTGGTGATATGTGATAAATATCTTTAATACAATAAGACCTTTTTGTTTTGTAGCCATTCTATGGAAAAAAACCTCTTTCACAGTATTTTATGTTTCCTCTAGGATTATAGAAGTATGGCTATGTTGGAAATTAATAAGCCAAAATTAAATGCTTGCTAAAAAGCTTACTTCAGGGAATAATGTGCACTACAGCCAAATTCCCCTTGCCTTTACCCTTCATCTTCATTTTTGCCTTAGTTTACACTTATGGCTTCTGCAGAAAACTGAGTTTGTGTCTGTGGCTTCTAGAGAAATCTGCATTAACTTCTGATGGGTGGTCAAGTCCTTAGTTTTCTTTTTTTTTTTTTTTTTTTTTTTTTTTAATTTTTCTTCCCTGAAACTTCCCTTCCCTGAAACTTCCTTCCTAACTTCCCTGAAACTTCCCTGAAACTTCCTTCCCTGAAACTTCCCTGAAACTTCCCTGAGACTTCCTTCCCTGAAACTTCCTTCCCTAACTTCCTGAAACTTCCCTTCCCTGAAACTCCCTTTCCCTTCCCTGAAACTCCCTTCCTGAAACTTCCCTTCCCTGAAACTTCCCTTCCCTGAAACTTCCCTGAATCTTCCCTGAAACTTCCTTCCCTGAAACTTCCTTCCCTGAAACTTCCTTTCCCTGAAACTTCCTTCCCTGAAACTTCTCTGAACTTCCTTTCCTTTCCCTGGAAACTGAAACTTCCTTTCTATTCCCTGGACTTCCCTGGACTTCCTTCCCTGAACTTCTCTGAACATCCCCTTCCCCTTCCCTTCCCTTTCTTACGTCAGGAAACTTGCCTCAGGAAAGAACAAAAATAATGAATCAAGCTGACTCAAAAGTCACTTGTGAGCTGAAGCAGATAAATTCAACCTAAAATAGTTGGCCAGGCCTAAAAATATGAAACATCTGTAGAAGAGCAAGGCAGCGAGCAATGACAGAGGATAAACACATTGGGTAAGCATTGAGTAAGTAAGAGAGGGATTTTCAGACTGCTCCTACCCCACCAATCTGGAGGGAGGAGTTTTCTGTTCTTATGTTACTTCTAGATATGTTACACCAGTGGGTGCTACTCTGAACTAAGGGATGGGTCCTGAATGGGAATTCCCAGTTATATCCCCTCAGAAAAATAAATTAAGACTGCTTTTCTAGATGCTGTTTCTCTGCTCCTCCTTTTAAAATCCTTGATAAACTCAAGGTTAAAATAAGATCATCAGTAGTGAAAATTACACATTTGCACATATGCAAATGCTCTAATTTTAGCCATAGCGCTTCCCCTGTCCTAGCGGTAGAGTGTTCTGTATGGCAGTATGGACCTCCTTTTTTTGCAGTCATTATGTCAACACTGTAAAAAGGTCTAGAAATGCTTAATAAACATACTGACGCTATTGCAGAAGAAAATCAGATGTTGCTCTTTTTTTTTCCTTTTTTGTGAGTCACTGTCCAGCAGCCTGTGCAATCTTTGACAGAACCATAGATCAGGAGTAGGAAAGTATGGTAGTTCTCTTGGAGATGCAACCTCCTGAAAACACATTTCCTCTTCTGGAACATCAGTATTTTTATATATATTTTTGGCTTTTGGATTTGTACATGCTCTGCTTGTTTATTTTTAGAAGTTCTTTGAATCAGTGTATGTATCTGAAAAATTATAAGAAAAAATTGTTTTCTGACACCTCCTCAGTATAAAAGAGTGATGGAGAAACAAATTTTAAAAGAAACATCTTGACATCAGTTCTCCACTCAGGTCCACAAAGGTGAATGTTTTCCCCTTAGGTTGCTATGAAATTTTGCCCAATTATTGAGTGGAAAGTGAGCGATTGCATTCACAAAAAATGAACAATTCTTTGGGGTCATAAATGACACAAAAAATGCCTTTATTTATTGCTATCAATCTTTATTTTCTCTGAGTTTAACATAAGTGCAGCCTAATGAGTCAAAATGCAGCATCACAAGAGCAGAGATCACCTGTGTGTTGAAATGTACAAAGACCTTGAGCACTAGCGCTGTAGCTCTGCCTCTGCTCTGCATACCGGCTGTTTCCTTCCACTGTAGTTAAGTCTTATTTAAATGCATCTGCACGAGTTTAAATCATTAGTACATTAATCCAAAGCTAATTATTTAAGAAACCCAATACAAAGCAAAGGTTTTACAAGAGATAAATTCTACAGTCTTTATTTTTGCTTCAAATGTATTCCCATACCAGCTAGAGGACCCCTTGAGAGTAAATTATCTACTTACAGTTAATATATACAACAATCCAAATTTTTGATCTGTTTTTATATTTAATGAAATGATTGAGATTATTTCTTGGGCAAGAATGTGATGATGTTTCCTTTGCTCTTCTTTTGTGCTTCTCTTAAGGAATTTACAAATAAAAAAGCAAAATCCCTTATCTCTATGGATCTGCATTTATGCCATACCTACAGTCCGTACCGCTATTTGCCTGGGAAATATTTGTAGAAGCAACTCTAATTATAAGGTGGAAAGAAAATACTAACACAATCTGATTGCTGATGTTGTGGCTCCATTGAGCCCATAACCCTTCCTGGAATTGGAACAGACGCTAAAAACAGTTTGGCATGGGAAGAGGCACAGAGAGCCCTCTTTGGCAGGGTGAAGCTGCTGACAACTCAGCCTTGTGCTTTTGCTTTCACTTTTAATTGTGATTAAGTAAGTATTCACATAGAGAAAGTAAATGCATGAGGTTTCAGTGTACAGAGAAAATGTTTGACCTGTATATTTCCCGCAGAAATCATATTAATAGAAGAAAAGGATTGTTCTATAACAAAATTGTAGCAGTTAGGAAAGAGACAGTAACAAATAGCACTTAGAGGAGGAAAGGAACTACCAAGCCATGATGTAACCTAACCTAATGTGTTCAATCACATCCAAAGGAATACTAGGTTGTATATTGGAGAAAAGACTTTTTTTTTTTTTTTTCTTTTTCCTTTTTTTTTTTTTTTTTTTTTTTTTTCCCTTGTATGAATGGCAGCATGTCAGGAACTCCCATTCTTTCTGCTGTGCAGAGCAGCTCAGGTAGGGTGCATGGTGACTGAAGATGTAGCATATGGTGTGAGCAGGAGATGCAGTGACTATGATGTAGAATTGGCATAAGTAATGGTAAGAAGAAGAAATAATCAGCTGTAATAAACGTGAGGGTCCATTGGATGTCTCTGTTGTTCTGTTTCAATGAAACAGATGCTCTGCCTTGCAGATTCAGCACAGTAACTCCAGGATTTCATTTTAGGCTGTTCAGAGTTCTGCAGAAAATAACTTATTTTATGAGACAATAGCAATGAACACTATACTGGAAACTGCCCAAATAGCTGCTATAGGACCTCCTGTTTTTGTCAGCAAGGTGTTAGGATTCTGAGTTCCCATCGGACCTCAATGGTTCTGTGATAATAAGCATAACAATAATGTTGGAATTTAATTAAAACTAAAGGTTTAATTTAATTTGATTCAATTTAATTTTGGCAATTTTATAAACAAATACCATTTTATAATGAAAAAGATATTCAATAAAAAGAGGTCTCAGCTGTTTAACTAGCTTGTTTGTGGTTCTCAAGAGTCTGTGTTTCAGTGAATAAGTTATTTATTGAAGAAAATTAAAAGTTTGGACAATTCCACAAATACAGAAATACACAGATCTTACAGTGTGCTTCAGTTTCTGTAACTGATTAGGAAAGCATTGGAGAGAGAGTCAAAAATTCAGCAGTCATAGGGTTCAGCTGATGTTTCTTCCAGAAGTACCACAATATAATTGTTTCTTTCATCTTAGTATTATGAATAGGAAAATACCTTTGATAACAGAGTAGTGATGTGGGTTCCAGCTGAGGAAAGGGCAGACATATTTAGCAGCTGCATCTTTGCTTCAAAAAAGGCAAGAGGAGAAGGGAGCAGAGATCAATTTTTGTTCAATCTTCAGTTTGTAATTCTATGTCAGTGTTTAGTGTTAAAATTTCACTGTTTGTTTGTTTGTTTGTTTGTTTTAATTTCTAAGTGCTGTGTGTAGTAGTTGTTTCTGTATCTTTTAGAAGGAAACATCACAGCTGTTTCAAATAAGAACTTGCTGTAAAGCCTCAGGAATTATTTCATAAAGGCTCTTCTCCTGTGCAAGGTGGGAATAGTTTGAATTTGGAAGTCATTCATCTAGAAGTGCAGCTGTATCTTTGGGATGTACTCTAGCCCTTGCTTTTATTTATCTTCCTCCTAGATTTATTTTTGATCCTCAAGATATATTGAAATGCTACAGGTACTAATAGGCATTAGAAATTCAGAAAGAGGGAAAGGGAAAATTTTCATAACACGTGTGAGACAGGCATAGATTGAGTTGCCGTTTATTTTATGGATAAGCATTGTATTTTTAATGAAGTTTAAATGACCTAGAGCTTAAAATAGGTGTCTGATCCATTACAGTGAGAAGTCACTAATCCTTTTGAAAGACCTGTGTCTAAATTGCAATTCATCTGTAGTTCTCCCTTTCTTTTTCTTTTCCTGTTTGTATTAGACAAAAGACTTTTTTTTTTTTTTTTTTTTTTTTTTTTTTTTTTTTTTTTTTTTCCTTATACAAAAGACTGCTATTCTACTTTAGGGGGTATTCAAAATTATAAAGAGAGAATGAAGCAATTCTGAACTTGAGTTGTCCGTTTGTTCTCATTATAGAGAAGAAAGGGTTTGTATCTTCTAAAAGGTACACAGGGTGCTACAATTGTTGCAAACAATGTGCTTGGGGCCTGAAATCATTAGCCTGGCCTGGATAAGCAACGCTGTAGTAGACAGATGTATTTGAATAACACTGAATTACAGAAATATCAACAACAAAACAATTAAAAGCTTGTGGGTGGTAATTATTTAAAGCAACTGCAACTGTCATTTTTAGAGAAAAAAAAAAAAAAGGAATATTTTTGTAGAACTTCTATTACTCTCATATCCATAGCAGTCTGTTTAAGGAGAGCTGGGGGATTTGAATGTTCATATTGATATGAAATAGGAATTGTCAGTTAAAGAGTCTAATTGGAAATCTGTACAATCTTTGACAGATACCACAATCTAGAAGGAAATTGTTTGTGAGAAAAAGCTTACCTTTTATTTGAGAAAGAAGATCATTTGTAGGAACCACTGCTCTAAATAATTAATCTGTCTCTCCTGCTTGCCTGCAGTTTCTTCCATAGGAAATGTCAACTTAGTCAACTAAGTGGAAGTCCTTGCTAAGTAGATAATAGTTTTAAGATATGGAAAGGATTTATAACAGTGTTCAGCATGTCTGCTGCTGTACTGTTGGGGTAACTGGGGCTGACAGTGTCCCAAAGGACAAAATTTGTTTAGGCAGTGGCTTTGTTTAACCCCTAGAAACAGCTGTAAGTTCTGAAATTCCTGAACTTCTGGTTATAAAAATGTCTCTGTACAGGATGGGTTTTTAACTATTAATCTTAAGAACTTAAAAAACCCAACCAAACTCAAAAAAAAAACATCAAAAGCAGACCATAAAGAAACCACAGATTGTAAATACAGGACTGTTTTATTAAGATGGCTAGGTTCCTGAAGCCATATACTGCATGGTTTTTATAGAGAAATACAAGGTAGATTATCTTTTATTTGTGAGCCATTCATTGTTGTTTCAAAAACTTGTGAAGAAAGGGTTGCACCATCATATTTCCAGTGACTCTACAATCAAGACATTTTGGGAAGAAAGGTAACTGTAAACCACTATGTACATTAGAGAATTGAAGTCAAATGTATCTAGAACCTTCCTAGAAATGAGCAGTTGGTGTCCTTGCACTTGTCCTTGCCTCCTCCTCCTTGTTTCCTCCAAAACTTTCTGCTATGAACCTACTTATGTCTGGATTTACTCCAGTAGAAACCAGAGACAGATAATGCTTTTCCCCTGCTGCAGTAACCTCTGTTGACAGGCTTTGTGTAGCTCAAGCTCAGAGCAGGGGAAGATATCTGGAGGACAGAGAAGCTAAGTTCTCAGTTTAACCTTTGAGATAATGTATCACTGGCCACTCCTATCATAATCAGTCAAGCGGTTTTTGGTGTATTTTCCTCTCACCTTGTATTCTGCCTATTTTTGACCATGTAAACTAAATGGCTTCAAGTCCAGAATGCAGTCGTTTAAAGTGTTTCCAACACTTAACATACATTTTGTGGGATTGAGATAATTCCCTGTACTTAAAATTGTTAATCTAACAGAACCTAGGAAAAGCTTTGTAAGATCCTTTTAAGAGCCCTGGATATACAGGTACATCTCTAGTATCAACTAAATAAATTCCTATAACCCTCTGGGAAAAAGAAACTGTTTTTATTGGACTTCTGAGGGCAAATAGAAATAAAACAAGATCACTTTCCCTGTCTTTTCTGGATAAAAGTCTTTATTTGCACTTCCTATAATTTCTGTGGATGAAGTTGGCCATTTGTCTTTTGTCTATAAAGTATTATACAATATTATTCTTTCCCATAGCAGGAAAGAATGAATTATAAAAGTAATACACATTTCAAAGGAAGTAAGGATTACAGCCAGTTGCCTTAACAAGAGAGAAAGTAAAAATCGTCTAATGCTGAAAAAACATTGCAGATTCAATACTGAATAAAGAAGAGATAATAGAAAATTTGCATATGAACTCTATTTGAGAAGGCAGATGAACAAATTTCTACTTTACATTGCAAATAATTTTTCTTACGTAAAGAAATAAAGGATTTCATAAATGAATGTGAACTCTGCCAAAACATCATTGTAGCATGGAGACCTGAAAGAATGACACAAAAGGAGAAGATGAAAGAGAAATATTACCATAACCTATTGCCTAAATAATGATTTTTATTCCCTTCAAAGCCACCAGGACTGAAGCCACTTCTTGAAGGGATCCAAAGGGCATTTTGTCTCCACTTCCAAACTGCCATCAAATCTTAGTGTCTTTCTCCCAAATATTCAAAACTAGAAAAAAAATCACTTCCTTTTAGCTTGTTATTGTTGTTGTTGTTTGGTTGGTATTTTTTTAATCTGAGCAGTTTGTGAAATCAATCACTTTGCTTAGTCTGAGGAGCTTCACTGAGGCACACCAAGCCAAAGCCTGTGCCTTTGCTTCTAAGGCTTCCAAACCTCATCCTGCTTGGCTGTAATGGTTACCGTGGAAATACTGTGATGCAACATCTTCTCTCCTTTTTGTGGCAGGTTTCTGGAGTGAGAGTTCAGAGAGAGAACACAAATGACATTGAATAACTGAATATTAGTGGTTAACTGTGTTAAATAGCTGGAGGTTTATTCTGCCAGAGATTTTTCAAAAGAAACAATTAATTTCTCTGGGAGTTAAGAGTTTTCAGCTTCAAAATCAAAACTGTGATTTGTTCCCTTATGGCCTGTGGTCTTAGAGCAGTAAGAAATGATGCATTTAGAGATGTCAGTGGGTTGTATCACAGTAGTCTGTCTGTATCACTGAACAGTCTTGAGCTTTATCTAGTTGCTGGAGGTGTTATGAGGCCATGAAGAGTAGCATGCTGTAGCTAGACTGTGTTTTTCAGGCACTCATCCATCATCCTGCTCAGAGGTTAAGTAGAACAATGCTTCTTTGTACACACAATCCACTGTACACTGCAGTATATAAATTTGTTTCTTTTTTTCTCCAGCATAAACGTTAGTATTTCTCAATTGAATAGAATGACTTAATGTGAGAGCACATGCTGTCCATAGTGGAACCTGTAAGGATATTTGGTCATTTAAAGTCTGGACATACACGTGATATTTTTAGAAAAATCTGCCTGGATGAGTTTCTCCAGTGGCAAAATAAAGTTTTTCCTTCAGTTTCTCTTTCTCTCTTTCCCTGTCTCTGTCTTACAGTGTTTATTTACTTGTTTTTATGTCAATTCTCCCTTTGATCTCTGTTACTTATTTTCCTTTGAACTTGACTGATGAATGAGAGCAAATTGTATGGGTTTGCCCTTTTCTCCCTCTTTCTGACAACAGTACATCCCTGCTGCCTCTGTCCAGAATCATACAGCCACTCCTCGTACACCAGCTAAGTCGTCTGCTGCATTGTTGTGGTGTGGTTTGGGCTGTCTTGTTTTCTTTCCCAGTTGCTTTGAGACATGCCAGGTGACAAGAGACTGGAGCCTGAAGACTGTTGCTGAGGGAAACAATTTTCTAATTTGGCATATATTTTCATTATTCTGGAGAAAAAAAAATATTTGAGAATGAAGGAAGACACTGCTCCACCAGGTAAAATGCAGGAGATTGAACCAACTATGCTTGTTAAACTGAGGTAAGTAGGAAGTGAAAGGGAAAACCTAGTGGGTGGTTTTCAGTGCTTTGGCTATGCTAATTTGAAGGATAATTTTTCATTGGTGTGAATTATGCCACTGTCTGAAGTGCTTGGCAATACAATTGACCATGACAGTAACACTTTCTGAAATTATGTAAGGCAAATGGGAGCAAGAGCTGGAGTCTTCTGTAGTTTTATAACCCCAGAGCTATTATTATTATTACTGTGATTCAGTTGAACTTCTGATCATAACTTGCTTTTGTAGTCAAAATCACAGGTCTACAATGCATGAACACAAATCTAAAATACACAAATCTTGAACAAAAGTCAACCAAAATAGTACAAAGTTCTGAATAAAACTGTTTTGCTATGCTGAACAGCACCATATAGCAATAAACAATTCATGCATTTCATTCAGCCATGCATAATGGTTACTTGTGAAAGCAAACTTTTCTTCCTCTCTTCCAGATTTTTCTGCTGAGCATGATGTTATATGGGATGGGATATCGCTGTGATTAGTTGAGTTCAACTTCCAGCTTCTTGTGCCCCACCCAGTTCCTCACTTATGGGGTAGGATGATGAGCGGGAAAGGCCTTGACCTTGTGTGAGCTCTGCTCAGCAACAGCTGAAACATCCCTGTGCTATCAGCACTGTTGCCAGTGCAAATCCAAAATAGAACACAATGAGAACAACTATGAAGAAAAATAACTCTATCCCAGGCAAAATCAGCTCAGCCAGGTAAGTCAGAGCCTCTGGTTTCTGATGCTCAGAACTAAAACAGAAAGCATCTATACAACTAACTGATTTAGACCTTAATGGAAGTGCTATTGCAAAGCAAATTTAAAGCTAATGGAATTGAAGCACTAAGGAGCAGAAAATCATTAAATTAACAAGAACTCTAAAAAATCTAAACATTTTATGGCATCTAAAAAAAAAATAATTTTTCCAGACAAAGAAATGTTACAAAGTAACGGACAACACTATGCAGAAAAGGGGAGAGTAAATGAGGAATAACGGGGGGGGGGGTGGGGGGGGGGTGGGGGGGGGGAAGAAGAATACACAGAACAAAACCTTTAACAAGAATTTTAAAACTTGAAAAAGCACACTACCACAGTTGTTCATGTTGATTATGATTTAAAAAAAGACAAAAAAGAGAATACCAGAAAGTTTTGCAGTGTGATACAGATTTGCTGTAAAAATAAAAGAGAAAAAAACTGTGAAAGTATTTAGTAGATACCAACATTTTCCAGGGGTATTTACCTTTAACTCTTTAGGTATACCTTATTCTTTCCAATTCCAGGTTTTGATATTAAGTAAACTAGATTTTCAGGAATTAAATATTAGCTCTATAATTTCAGTTGTAGAAAGACACATTGATTTTTACAAACTCAGTTTGAGTTCTGATTTTTGTTCAAAAGATAAGAATTATCAAGAATATTGGTGTGATGTCTTTGTTTTCTTACAAAGCTGTGGAGTGATATAAAGTAATGTATTTCAACTAAATTTTTCATTAAGTCACTATCTCTCTTCCACACAGTGACTTACTGACAAGGGGCTGGTTGTCACTAAAGAACTATGAGAAAAAACCCCAAAATCAAGACTTGTGGTAGGAAGCAGTTTTTGTTACATTGTCTGGCATTTATTTATGTATTTAGACAAAATTGCAGCATTTGAGGAGCTGGTTTTCAATTTGCACCTGGTGTACCATCTTTCTTTGATGCTAATATCTGTGACTATGGCACAGATCTGTGACAAAGCTTTTGCTTTGATTCTTAGGGGACTTTTTGACCTATCATTTAGTAAGGTACTGGCATTCAAGAATTTTTATTTTAATCAAAGGCTACTTTACCTGTTTTAAGGCTTTTCTAGGATTTTTTAAATGACTTTATGGCTAAGAATCTAGAATTTCACTATGACTTGGATTGGGACTTTAATTCATCATCTGCCATTGTTATAATCTCTGGAAATATGTGGTTCTTCTCGTTTCAGTTTTCTTAATAACTGGGCAGAGATTTCTTCTCTCCCAGGCAAAGCCTACCCCACATTTCTGTGCCAATTAATGTGGTAATTCATTAACTGCCTCTATTCATGAACAAAACTAGTCTTACTACTGGGAATACCATGTACCATTAGTGAGGATGGAACCTCTTGGAGAAGCTTCTGAAACTTTTTGAGTGCATTTTGCTGTATTTCTATCCATTTCTACACTTAAGGCACTGGTAAGTTAACAATTCTTGGTGTCCTTTTATTTGAGAAGTTATGACTTAGCCTTGTATCCTATATTCCAATTCCTTTCTCTGAAGTATGCTCAAGATCCTGTCCCTAATCTCTTAAATGCCTAATATGTATTACGTGTCTTATACGAAATCCTCTTGAAACCAGTAGCTTTTACATGGTACTGTTAAATGAAGTTATTTAGGAGTCCAAGTCATGCTTCAAAAAAGTTTAAGGACTGTGTTTTTGAAAGCGATTGAAATCAATCAGGTGCGCAATTAAGCTCCCGCATCTAAGGACACTGAAGTACGTTTTATGTCTAAATGGAATTTCAGCCCATGTATCACTTAGGTCCTTTTGATAATGATGACCATCATGTTTCCCTGAAGCCTTTCTGGCTTTGCTGTTAGCTGGCTAGAAAAGTGAATAGGAAATTATTTGGAAATGCATCTTTATTTTTGTGCTATAATGTATTACTTTTGTACCTGATTCTTCACATATTATTCATACATAACCTAATATTTTGTTTCCTCCTTCAGTTGGCATGAACATTTCCACCTCATTAGGGATCTCATAACTGCATTAGGCAGAGATATGTGGAGAAAATAGAAATGAAACACGGAAAGGGATGTAAATAACCTGGCCTGAAAAAGTGCTGAATTTGAAGTAGGAACAGAGCAAACAAAGCTTACTTATTAACCTTGCTGAAGCACATCTGCAGAGCCACATTTTAGGGCTTTGTAATACAATTGGTCAAAAACTGGATATAAGCAAACCAGAAACATGACTCCAGATTTAGCTATGTTCCATACTCTCTACCTAAAATACAGTTTTGAAAATTCAGTTAAGGCTGCAACTACACTTTTCCTACTCACTTGTATTTAAAGTCATTTTCATTTTGCAGTTGTTTCATTTCTCTCTGGCATCCATAATATATGAAACAATTTTTCAGAATGCCATTCTTTCGTTTCAAAGGGGGAGACAAAAAAGTTCTGTAAAATTTCCTGATAGATTCATCTAGTCATTCAGTTTCTAGTGAGTATTAAATATTAGAGTGCAGCTACTACTCATGTTTGCAGCTCAGATCAGGACAGCATGTACTTCTGAATATTTTTCGTTTGGTTAGAATATTTTTTAGGATTTTATTCCTTCTCTGCACAAGAGGAACAAAACACATTTGCATTGCATTTCTTTAGAGACATTTCTGAACTTGAGAAATGTTTATTGCATGAATTAGCATGCCTTGCTGACTCCAAAAAGTTCATTTTTAATTGCTTCTTGTTTTTTTTACTTTCATGTTACTTCATGTTGCTATTTTCATCTTTGTGATTTTAGAGATTTTTAGGCCTTTTAATTTAATGTGAAAAAATAAAGACATCTTGAAATTGTCCATAAATTACACATTTCCCAATACTTTTCTGTTAAGAGGGATCACAGTCAAATATAAGTTTTGTATCAGAATAGCTGCTAGGTTCATCATTTGGAAAATGTTTGGGTTTAGATACAAATGTGATTGTTGACTGATATTGTCAGTTAATTTGTGTTCCAAACAAAACCATTCCAAATCTCCTAATTAAGCAGTTAATGCATGCCAAGGCAGAGAAGATTAAGACTGGGTATTCATTATGTTTTATAAATTTTTTTACTTGTTTTTAATTTTATTTGGTATATACAAAATGCCTATTATTAAATCAGTTGCACATACTGGAAAAATCTGGTGACTGAAATCCCATGAGCTTCACATTTTCTTTTCTGTGCATTCTATTACCCAGTGCGCTATACTAGGTATAAACATGCTGAACACATTAGCAATACTTACACAAATCGGTTTTGCTTTCTTTTCACCTTGAGTAATTAATTGCTGCTGCCCACATTGATGGCAGCAGCTGGTCTGAAATATTGGTTTCTTGAAACCAAGACAAAGTGTAACCAGTCAATAATTGATAAAATCTGGCCCTTAGTGCTCAATTGATATTACCCATGGCTCTGTGAAGGATTGGTTGTGCTCTTCTGCTGCAGAGGCAGAAGTACATGAGTTTTAGACTCACTGCAGATCCCACAGACATGATGCTGAACAGTGTGCTAGATCATCTGGCAAATCCTAATGCAAATCATAATGAGAGAGCTTCACTCCAAAAAACACCCTGAAATAAACAGCCTTTTCATTTCTTCAGGATAGAGATGAAGTATTAGGCAGACTGTCAAAAACCAATATGCATACTTTTATATGACTGTAAGAAGGCCATCATTTAAAGCTTCACTAGAAACACATATGTTTGTGTGGAATATACAGAAGTCTTGTCTAAAGCTCTATAATATAATTACATATTAAGAAATGAGATCATCATTCAACAAGGGTAAGAAGAGAGAATACACTTTTAATTGCAGTAGAACTGGAGCCCTGGTAAACACATCGTGAATCCAGGCTTAGATAGGAGGCTAGGAAAGAGGTGATGTTTGAATTAATAGATGGTGAAAAATAACTTGAGTTTCAGAAGATTGTTTGTATGTTTGAAAATGAAGGATATGAAAAAAATTAAAATAATTTAGCTCCTTGGTGGCTGATTCTGTGGCCTTAGAAAGCTGACCACTGCCCTTTACCTTGTTTTGGGTAAAATAAGTAACTTAAAGTAGGCAATACAGGTGCTTCCAATAAATACAAACCATACTTCCATATATACATCCATGGTGAGTTGACCTTTTTCAGAAGCCAGGGTCCAGCAAAGCTGTTCCATCACTCCCATCCTCAACTTGACAAGAAAGAGAAGACTATGACAAAAAGCTTCTGGATTAATATACAGACAAAGAGAATATCAGTTCAGCAATTACTATAGTGGGAAAGATAGATTTGAACCAGGTAAATTAGTTTATTACAAATCAAATCAGAGTAAGATAATGAGAAAAAACTTAAAAAAAAATCTTTAAATATTTTAAATATTTCTCCTCTACCCCTCCTTTCTTCCTGGGCTAAACTTCACTTCCAATTTGTCTACCTCCTCCATCACAGTGGTAAAAGGAGATGGACAATTGAGGCTGTGGTCAGTTCATCCCACATTTACTCTGCTCCTCCTTCCTCCTCACTCTTTCCTTGCTCTTCCCATGGGAGATAGTCCTCCATGAACTTTTACAACATACTCATTTTTATTGGCTGCTGCTCTTCTGCTCTAGCACCTATTCCCCATGGGGTCACCCCTCTCAGCAAATCTGCTCCAACACTGGCTCCTCTCTCCACAGAACTATGGAACTTGCCAGGATCCTGCCCAAAGACTTCCCATGGGGTCACTGCCTCTTTCAGGCATCCACCGGCTCCAGGATGGATTCCTTTCAGGCTGCAAGTAAATCTCTGCTCCCCTGTGGTTCTCTGTTGGCTGCATGAGGACAACATTTTTTGCCATTGTCTTCACCATGAGCTGCAGGAGAAACTCCACTCTGGTGCCTGGAGTAGCTCCTTCCCCTTCTTCTTCACTGGCTTTGGTGACTGCAGACTTATTGCTTTCATGTATTCTCACCTCTCCCATCCAAAAAAAAAAACAAAGTTGCAGTTTTTTCCCCTTTCTTTCTTAAATACATTCTAGAGGTGATGTCGCTCTCTCTGATGGGGTCAGTTTTGCCAGCTGCAGGAGCCAGTCAGAACTTGCTCCATCCAACTTGGGATCAGCTTCTGGAACCCTTCTGCTATGAAAGCCTTGCCACACAACCCCAATACAATATGCTTGCTTACTCTTCAGAGATGGAGAAAAAAATCTGGTGTTTCTGTGGTGCTTTTTTTTAAACTATTGTATGTAACAGTCACAGCAATATCTGTTGCTGAAGGGCTGAAGTTGTATCCTGTATTCAGGCTGAGCTATGCAATTGTAAAAAGGGATTACTCAGATGAAGCACAGAGTTGCAGAAGGATGGAATTTCAGAATGAATTAATTGAATTCTGTAGGTTTCATAGGAGTATAAGGTACCACTTGGGCTTTGGTTGAAATGAAGTTGAAGGCGTTGAGCTGTAGATTATCAAAGGAGAGAGATAATAGCATTTAATGAGAGACTTGAAATGGCTTGGAAATTACTCTTTAAATTATGTTTTGATTTATAGATGAAAGTTAAATTATAATTGAAATATTCATAGCTTAATCACAAAGGCAGAGTGTGTTCTAGATGCACATGTTTTCTGATGCTACTCTGAGGGACAGTGGCATTAAAGCCGGGTGCCTCTCTTCCTATTCACCATCGCTTCTCACGTGTATCAGGATAGTTTATTTCTCACATACACAAATCAGAAAGGAACACTGAAATAAAATGGTATATTTAGGAGTACTTTTCAGTCAGATTCAGGCAGTGTAAAGCAATTAATTAAAAAAAAAAAAGAAAAAAGAAAAAAGAAAAAAAAAAAGAGTGTAAACAAATAGACATAACTTTCTCATTTAAGAAGAAGAGACTGCCTGATTTAGTCTCAATTTTGTCTGGTTTGTAACGCAACTGGAGAGTAGTCAGTGGAATGGGAGACAAACTTCAGTCCCAAGAAGTCTGCTTTTCAACAAGAATGCAAACAGGCATGGATGTCTTGTGCATTTGTGGCATCTTTTCTGTTTTGTGATCATATTTATATATTTTTACTTCCAATCCTAAAAAATTCCTTTTGTGAGTGGACTCCTGTTTTGTTTTGTCAGTGCTCTGTGTAATATTTTTTTATATTACATAAATATGTAATTTTTTTTATATTACATAAAATAATTCCTGCTGTCAAGAATTTTCCATTAATCTCAACAACTCTTCCTGAAACATAGTTATACTAAAATAAAACACATTAGATAAAAATGAAGTACAATGTGTTATTACAAAATATACCAATATAATATGAAGTCTATGTTGATATAAGCTCAAAATCTTATTCTTGTAATTTTAATAATGGGGATTATCTGAAGATCTCTGAATCCTGTGCATTGCAACCTATATTTATTTATTTAGTTCATTTATTAAGGATGAGGGCAAAAATTTTATATATTATATATTATATAAATATAAACACAAATTATATATTTGTTCAGTTATTGAGGATGAGGACAGACTATTTTTCATATTAAGTTCTTCATTACTGAAATATTTGAAAAAACAAACAAACAAGGAAACAAACGCAATTAATTACCATAACTATTGAATGTTATTTCACCATCTCACCTGATCTTGAAGAAGAACTGAGTTTAGAGGAATGCTTTTCAGGAAAGCATCCTACCACTAAAAGTAGCTCTGCTATCAAAAGAAACTTAACATTAAGTGCACTAAACAAAATTAGTGAGGTCCTGGGGAATTTCAGAGAAATTACTTGAGATCAAACACCCTTATGAGCAGTCTTCAGCAATACAGAGAGATAAATAAAGTTAGCATTCATCATGATTAATGTGTTGTGTGTCTATGTTGAAATGAAATACCCAAATGGGCAGAAACGTGTTTTTTGAATAAGGTGGAATATACTGGTGTTGCTCAGTACTCCTTAGTATTACAACAGTGAAGTGTTTCATGTTAATTTGTATCCTGCTGCAGGTGTATTGTAGATTAAATTTTGTGTGTGCCTGGGAATTATTCTGTTGATCCTATAAAGTCACAAAATTGGATCATGGGTTAATAACGTGGTGGAGATTTGATAGAAATTTGCTCCCTTTTTCTTGGAATACTTCTTTGGAATACTTATTTTAAATTACTAGTTTCACCTGTGACATAAATATAATTAAGGTTGGAAAATAATCTTCATTGGATGACTTCAGAAAGGGGAGGAAATTTTAGCAGTAGATAGTCCAAGCTCTAAATTTCTGTTTTGCACAGACATCCGACCAGTGAAGTAGTCTTTCATGTTATGAGAAATACTGCTCTTGAATTCTGTACTTTCTTTAAATTTCTCTTTTGTGGCTATGTGCCTGGTTTCATAATCCACTCAGGACTCTCCCCACAGTGTCCTTATCAGGGAAATTCAGACACAGATATGTGGAGACATCCTGCTGCAAGCTGTATAGATGTGGACCACATTTATTGTCTGCACAGTTTTGAACCTTGCTTGCTCCAGTCTGTTCTCCTCTAGTTCTTTAAGTTCTGAAGTAAGCTTTAAAAAAAGTAAAAACAGATCAGAAAAATCCAGCTTTTTAGCAAATAGTTCCAACACTTCTACATGGTGTTCATCCTGCAGTAGTCCAGACACAACAAAAATATAATAATCCACATCTTTAGTAACATCACTGATTTATCCCCAAGTACATTTTAAAATGTAAAAATATAAAGAGTAGTATTTAGAAGTATGTTTGTGAATAAATTTTAAGAGATTTTAAGTATGTTATGTATCATAGACAGAATTTTGTCCATTTTTCTGGCAATGCATTTATTCTTTTATAATCACTGGAATAATTATTCTAATGTGTGTGTCTGTGAAGAAAAAGAGAAATTTTTCCATTAAATGTATTATCATTAAAGGAGGGCTTTTGTCCAAAACATTTCAAAAGTGGATTACAGGTATAATCATAATATTATACTGAGAAGAGCAATTTAATTTTCTAAATGGGCAAAGTTTAATAAAACCCACACCACATAATACTTAAGTCAAAATTAATTAACAAGTCTGAAAATATAATTCTTATTTTTTCCTGTTTGTGTGGAAGGACATACAGCAATGAATACTTGCAACATTTTTTCCCAAGCTCTCCAGCTATGTTATTTCAGTGGAGTCTGGTGGAAGTGCACAAGAGACTTTTAATGTTTATTGATGGTAAATGGACTTCTGCTGCTCACTATACAAGTTTTTAATTTCACTGCTGGTCTGCAAAAGTTCAAGGCACATTCTGTAAATTGGAGTGTATGTCCCAGAGAAAGTCCACTCCAGAGAAAAAATTAATTGCCCCTCTATTTGATACTTGTTGCCTTAATAAATATAAAAGAGCCTTCAAAATGTATTTTTGTAGTTTGTATATGTTTTTTTCCCAAACAATGTAACAAAGTTGTAAAAACAAACTCAGCCTCTTTCTCTCTTCTTAGGCAGAAATATTTGGATAAAAGAAAATATTGAAGCCACAATTCCTGACTCAGAAGTTCAGCAAAAAAAAGTTTGTCGGTTGGGGGATATGGCTCTTCATCTTATTCTATTGTAAGGTTTTACACTGACATTTATAATATTGTTGATGAAACTATATTAACATCATGAGCTTTGCAGTTATATCAGAAGCTGCACAAGGTGTGTCTAAGGAAATATAATCCTAAAATATTTATTACCAGTTTCTACAGCTGGACATAGTGAGATTCTTATAAGAATTCCATGATGGACGCTATATTTTCGTTATGTTGACCTATCTCTTTCCAAAAATAACATCATTAGCACTAAAAAGGGACTTGCAAACAAAAATATATCAAGCCAGGCCTAAATTTTCTGACCTCCATATAGGCTCACAGTCTACTCAACTGTATTTGAAGAGATGAACAAGCATGACAGTATAATAATTTATTCTTCTAAGGCACTTGGCAGCCTGGTCTAGTGGAAGGTGACCCTGCCCATGGCAAGGAGACGATGGGAACTAGATGATTTTTAAGGTCCCTTCCAACCCAAAATATTCTATGATTTTATGATCCTGAAAAAGGTTATTGAGAAGTTCTAACGCGCACTGCTGCTCAAGTCATGTCCTTGGCACTGGTCTCTATCCTCCAATACTACAGTTCCTCTTCCTCCTCTATCTCAAAACTTTCTGCTCTTCTATAGTCTCTTTTGTCATGAGGCTCTTTTGCCCATCCTTTGATGATCCAGTAATCCAGACTTCATCTGGATTTCTTCCTCACCCATGACTTAGGGCTTAGATGAATAGATGAGATATTACGAAATAAGAGCTCTGTTCTTTTCTCTTGCTACTCTATTTGGGGAGTTTGAGGAATAAGCAAGTTAATAATGTGGAAAAAGATCCTGTATAACATTTGAATTCGCATCATATTTAGGCACTGAGAAAATAGAATAAAGTGGCAATCCTGTAAGAATTTTTTTTTAATGGATGAGACAAAATGATGTTTTTACATCGAGTATGGCATTAACAGATTACCTGTTTAAATATGGTAATTAAAACCATACCCAAAGTGTACTCTCAAAGCCTGTATGTGAGAAGGGGGAAGGGTTTTTGGGTGAAGATAGAATGAAGGGACATTTGACCTTTTGCCAAATTAAGGGGCATTTGAATGTTATAGAATGCGTTAAGCAAATACCCGGGAAACAGGAGTGAGTGTGTGCACACATGTCTGCATGTTGGTGTGTGGCTGGAAAGAGCAAGTGTGCCTGTGAAAGAGAGTGAGTGAGATTGTAAGAGTTGGCCATATACATGCTAATAGTCTCACTCCTCTTTTCTTTTTCTGATCACGGATTGCCAGAACCTCTCCAAATGGCACATTTTTAGGGCTGGGTAGATCACCTGACATTGACATAAGTCCAGTATCCTGAGACAGGACCCACCTGGAATAACAAAAAATGTGACAGTTTGTCTGCAGAAAGTTTTCCCAAAAGTTGGGGCAATCTCTCCAGATGCAACACCTCCTACCACAGCACAGCAGAGCACAGAAGGCTCCCAAAGAGAGTTAAAGATATTGCATGGTGCTCTTCAATTGTAAAGAAAGGCTCCAGAAATGTGTTTCAAATGGGACTTTGAGCTTATTTATAGGTAGGTAGTGGGCAACTGGTCAATTTGGTAACCCAGTCATTAGTACCAAAGCTGAGCCATTAGAGCCCACCTTAATAATTTCCCTTTGTTGTACTTTGACCACGGGAATAGGAGGTACCAGGGAAGATGGTTTCAGTGGCAATAGGAAGATACTGTGATACTTTAGAGTTGCCCAAGGCATACGGGCTCCCTGTGTGCAAGCCAGAGCAGTTTACAGAGGGACCTTGACAGGTGACACCTTAAGGAGAAAGATAAAGGAGATATGAAATATCACTGAAGTCAATAGCCAAGGAGCTATTACATAAAGTTCAGCAAACAGTTTTTGGGAGCTGCTGTTTCCTTTCCCCCCAGGTGAATTTTTGATCATTTCTCTGCAGGTTCACTGATGGGTCTCAGACTATGATGTGTATCAAGGGCTGTCTGCATGCAGACCATGACAGCTAGCCTTAGAATTTGTGGTCACAGGCCTGTCTCACTGGGAGCAGACAGCTCCTCTGGGGCTGGCAGCACTGTCCCAGAGGTGAGGCATGCACTGCCCAAAGACACAAAGTCCCAATAACTCTTAAACAAATGGACCAAAGAGAGATCTCTGCAGTGTAGCAGGAGATGAAGGCCAGAGAACGTGCCAGCATGAATTATATCAAGGAGAGAACTGTCTAGTGCCAGGGGAGCTTCTGTCTGCCCTGCTGATGTACAAGGGAAGCTGTCAGACTGACAGTGTAATTTTTCTGACAGGGATCCTGTGCAAATATAGCAAGAATGATCAAAGAAGGCTGATGGCTTTTGCTGTGTGCCTTACACCCACTGGTGCCCAAGGATGAGAGCCCTGTCTGTCTTCCCAAGCTGCTGGAGTTCTGAACTGGCATATCCCAACACACACACCATCCTGCAATGAGGAGACACATATTCTATGTTCTGGCTTTGTTCTTCCCCACCTGTGAAAGGAATAGCTTCAAACACATCATTCCAACATCTAGAAAAGCACGTAAGAGTGTGTTTGATATTTGCTGTTTTACTGCATCTCCTGAAATGTGTCCACTGGTTAAAGGGTTTTATGAATTTGGCACAGCGATCTTCCTTGAGTTAATTTACTTTGAAATGGCATAGAATTTTATTTGCCCTATTATTTGCTATTTATGTGGAAATGGTTTTTAATGTTCTCCTTTAGCATGTGACAATATAGATAAACAGGAGCTGATTTATGAATCAAATGTCATATATATATGGAATATTTTTTTAATTTACAGAGAGACAATAATCTCATAAATACAAATAATGTTTACAAGGCTTTTAAGCAATATCATATTGAAAAACACTGCTTAATTTTTCTAAACCTGTCAGAGAACAAGCAGAGGCTTGTGGGATGAGCAATTCCAGATGTGGGTAGGTGTTAAAGGTTTGACGTTGGTACAAGGCCAGTGCCTCTATGACGATATACTGTCCCTGGTATCTGTTGTGAGATGTGACTAAAAACAGAGCAAAACAGTTTCTAATTTAGAAAGTAAAAGAAAAAAAAATTTTATTACTTATAATAGGCAAAGAAGACACATACAGAAGAACATGGAAATTTTAAAAAACACTCTTCCTCCCCCCCCCACCAGTTCTCAACTTAACAAAACAAACTGAAAATTCCCTATCAGGTTACTACTTTTTAGATAATTAATCTTTAGTTTATTACTACTCTTCTGATAATCAGTACTCAGTTCATTGAGGAGAGATAGGAGTCTTCTTTGTACTACATCGTGGCCTCTTCTTCCATGTCCTATGCTCTCACCACTGTGCATGGACCAGAGCTGTTTCTAGGGTTTCTTTTTTTTAAAGATGCTTTGGTTAGTTCCAAGAAACGACAGCTTTTCAAATTTTGGGACACCAGTCCCCCTCAATATTACCCCCTGGGGCCGAGGGGCCTTGAGAACAGAGCTCTTCCTCTCATCTCTGTTCACACTACTGTCTACTCTTGGCTCCAAGCCAATGCCTCTCCCAGATGCAGTCTCTATATTATAGAAAAGAAATGAGTTCATTCAGGCTATGCAAAAAAAGTCCAGCCAAAGGTCACTCTATCATTTCCTCCCACTAGGATTCTTTTCAGCATTCTCTGACAATCTTCCACTTGCACAAACTTTCATCATCTCTGCTTAGTTCTTTCTATCTTTCTTCTTCAAATTCAGGAAGATTAGCATTTATAAAGTTTCCATCATTTACGAAAAGGGTTAAAATCTTGGGCTTTGTTTCCCCAGAACTCTTCACGGTATCTTTGCTGTTGGGCACTCTTCTCGCGCTACCCCCCCCCATACTCCTTCGGCCGTGCTGTCTAGTTGTTGATATCAAATTTCAAGGTGACAGAGATCACAGACACGGTTTCTCAGTTTCTCTCTCTCTCCGGGGGGAGGGGGGGGAAAAAAGGAAAAGAAGACTGTCTGATGCCTCTCAAAGTTCTTATACTCTCTCCACCCTTCCATCCTACAGGATTTTTTCCTCTCCCCCTCTCTGCCCAAGGCTCCAGCCTACCTCGCCCAGGCCGCATGGCTTCCCCTGCCCCGCCCAGCCAGCCGCTGGGGGGAACCAAGAGAGAGCTTTCCGGGGAGCCCTCTGCTTTTAACCCCTTGTGTTCTCAGAAGCGGATCCTTGTCCTCAGTGGCCACACCAGGTGCCAGTCTTTAAACCTGAACACTCATTAGTTTGACCACTGAAGTTCAAAAAAACTCATTTTTTCCAAACTACAACAGTAGGAATTTCCAGAGGGAAGAGAGAAATAAAACTTCAGAAAAAGAATGCATAATAAATGCTTCTACACCAATGCATGCAGTAAGGATAACAAACAGGAAGAGCTGGAAGCTCAGTTTTGAGACCAGTCCTGTTTTACATCTTGGTGATTTGCACGTAGGAATTGAGTGCACACTCAGTAATTTTCAGACAAGACCGATTTGTGTGGGAATGTTGATGTGCTTGAGGGTAGGAAGGCTCTGCAGAGAGACCTGGGCAGACTGAGGTCTAGTGCAGGGCTCTGCACTTGAGTCACAGCAAGGTCTAGTGCAGGGTTCTGCACTTGAGTCACAGCAACCCCAGGCAGCCCCAGGCTCTGGGAGGAGTGGCTTGAGAGCTGTTTGACAGAAAGGGACTTGGGGGTGGTGGTTGACAGTGGCTGAACATGAGCCAAGGGCATCTTGATCTGCAGTATGGCCAGCAGGACTAGTGAAGTGATAATCCTGGCACTGTACGTGGCACTGGTGAGGCTGCACCTCAATTCCTGTGCCCAGTTCTGGGTCCCTCATGACAGCAAAGTCATTGAGTTCCTGGAGAGTGTCCAGCAAAGGGTAATAAGGCTTGTGAAGGGGCTAGAAAATGTGTCTTATAAAGAAGAGTTGAGAGAACTGGAGCTGTTTGTCCTGGAGAAAAGGAGGTTCAGGGGGGACCTCACTGATCTCTGCAACTCCCTAAAAGGAAAGTGTAGCCAGGTGGGGGTTGGTCTCTCCTACACTGCCTGCAGTGAGAGATCTTGAGGAAATTACTTTAAAATGAGACAGGGGAGATTCAGATTAGATATTAGAAAACATTTTTTCACTGTTAGGGTGGTCAGGCATTGGAATACGTTTCCCAGGGAGAGGGTGGCGTCACCATCCAGGGGTGCTCAAGACGCATCTGGATGCAGTGCTGGGCCATGGTTTAGTGATTTGGGGATTACAGTGGTGGTGCTGGGTGGATGGTTTAACTTAGTGATCTTGTTGGTATCTTTCAATACTGGTGATGCTATGATTCCATGAGATTAAGACTAGAAGGGAATTGGAAAAAACTGTTTATTAAAATTTCATGAAAGATACAATTTTTTTAGATATTTCATGACAGAAAATTTCTTGTTGAATATTTGACTGCTACAGTTACATCACCATAGCAGAGATTCACATATTCATTGCCTATACCTAGCTTCCATACCAAAGCCTCTCTTCCTCTAGGAGATTCCAGAAGCCCGCATCAGCAAGCAGTTGGCTGTCACAGTGCCTGTCTTGGCCTTTCAGGAGTGTGTGTCACCCACTAGGCTGCTCTAGAGAAAGTAGCCGCAGCTGTGGGGAAGAACAAGGATCCTTTGCAAGGTCACATCAGACAATAGGTCTTGGCAGGCTATGTTATGGCAGAGGGCCTTCTTTGTATGACAACACTGACACTGCCAACCCCATAAAAATCCATATGGGGAAGCAGGATGTTATAAACTTTTTAAAGAAATTCTTTTGGAGGGATCTGGTCAAAGCCATGTTCCAAGGTGGGCAAAACTCAGCCTTATAATGAGTAGATCAGGGCAGTGGTGACTCAATCTCCAGAAGTATAACAGCCTCCTAAATGTACAGGTGACAAGTATATCTTTTATGAAAACAAAACAGTTTTGTTTTGGTTTAGCCTAAAATGGGTCCCATCAATTAATGTTTTCCATTGTGTTGCTGGTGTCCAATAGATTGTAACAGTGTTTTCCATACCTAAATGGCAGATAAATATTTGGGGTTTCTCTTTCAAATCTAAATGCAGAGAATGGACAGCATTGCAGATAGCCCAGTGTCTTCGGGTGTGCAGATGTGACCAGGGCAAAGCATTACAATATTGATAAGAAAAAAAAAAGAAAAGAAAGTCTTAATATCTGCCACAAAACTGATTGAAATCCTCTCAATTTTTCAAGGATAAATCTCCAACAAAAGGATATTTTTAACTGAGATAGAATCATATTAAATACCACAAGATCAAATATGGTCTGTTATCAGATGAAAAAACTAAATTACATTTCAGATATTGAAAGCTTTGATGTTTCAGTGATGTTTTTATTTGAAAATTACTTATTTTATGTAGAATGCAATTTTCATCACAATAGCATGTTAAATTGCTGAAAAATTATCATTTTCCCTTTTAACTTGCCACTTTCCCTAAAACAGTTTAATTAGTTTATTAGTTTATTTGATTCAGTCATTCATTCTCACCTCTGCCATGTCTATTTAAAACTCTTAACCTATCTTAATATCAGCTATTAGCTCAGGGAAGTAACAAATGCCCCTCAACAGATCAAGTTGTTTTGACAGGGCAGGCAAAAGCCCTTGAAGTTCACAGCAAGTAAAAAGTCCTTGAAATTTCTAGAGAACAAGAAACTCCATGCCCAATAAGCAAGAAGAATTTTCTGGGTAGTCTTGTAATGTAATTCTGAACTACTTGGCTAGCCAGCTGTGCAGGTTTACTCCTAGCTTCACACGGATAAGTGTTTAATAAATTTTATCTAGCACAGCTATGTCTAAGCAAAAGAAAGTGCTTTCATGGGATGCCTCTCTATGCTGTTTATTAAAACCTATTGAGAAACTACAAACTCAAGGACTGACTGCATCCCTAAGGAGGAGCAGGGAGAACTAACCTTTCAGGTGCTGAATGCACTCACCTTCCAGGGATGATCTGGGTAGCTAGAGCAGAGTCAGATGTCCTCAGCCTCCTCTGGAATTGTGTGAGATTCTTCAAGAATTATGCAGGTGTATGAGAACCTCTCTGCTCTTGTTAGTATATGCTCTACTTTCCAAACCTGTGGAAAAAAATGGCTAACACATCAGGTTGTTGTCTCTTGCTCCTGTTCTGTATCCACTTTTCCAGACCTGTGATTTGCAGGAAGTTTTAGCTTGTGCTTTCAGTTGCTATAGATTCCAGTAAGTTACAGTAGGGCTTGCCCACTCACTGGGTCCATCTATAGGGTTTGCAATTTTAGGGCAGCACAGTTACAATCTCTCCAGCCTGTCTTATTACGGTCGTTATTGTGGTCTTTGGAAATCCCTGCTTATCTGGAGGATCTGCTGAAGCTCAGCTATTTCTTTGGAGACAAAGGGAAGGGGAAAAATTCTTTTGAGATTGTCTTAACAGCAGGTGGTGGCTCTGCCTTGGTTCCTGCTTCTGCTCCCTGAGCACTCTCAGGCTTTCAGCAGGGAAGGTAAACAAGGGGTAAGATTTGTCGAACAGGAGTTGAAAGGTGCTTCTCAAAGCTTCCCTCCTGTTAAAAGTCTGTAGTCTCTGTGTTTGGCTTTACCACAGGATTTGTCCTGTAGCATTTCAGCAGGGCTGTGGTTCACTGTAGTGTCAGAGCTTGAATTTGCTTATGGAACTTTTTTCTTTTAGATTTCAGTAGCACTTGGTCCCAAGTGTGAAGTCTGTTGACCCCTGCAGCTAGTACCATTTGCACTTCTTAAACTGACATTGAGTGGTTACTATGGTGCTGTGCAGAGTAGAAATTTTAGTTGAAGATAAACAGGCAGACTGCTAAAGTGCAGAGGGCTGTAGGGGATTTTCATAGGAAGAGGTACCACCTTCTTGGTGTGCCACAGGTCCAGCATGGTCATCAGCAAAGAGACTCTTCCAAACCAAGAAAAGACAGTAAAGATCTTATATGACTTCACTTTCAGACTAATGCACATGCTTTTATCTTGCTGTTGTGTGTGCTCTATTTAAAATGGAGAATCATCTCTTTTAAGGAAATGAAATTGTACAAATATATTCACATATATATATGTATAAACACACACACACATACACATACACATACGCTGCAGTTATGATTCTGTGGGTTAACCACATATACATGATGCAAAGAGTTGTATAATTTCTTGTTTATCCTGCCTCTTCCCATGTTATGAAATGTATTTTCATCTATGTTGCATTACCTTGGAAAAATGGCTGTTCTGCCATCTTCCAACATACTAATTTACTTTTAATGTATAACAACATGTATTAATACTAATTAACTTTTACTTAATTCTACCCACAGAAAACCATGTAATTTCCTGTGTTTGCTCAGCCAGGAGGAATCCTGTATTAGTTGCTTTGATTGCCTTATTCCTGTCTTCTACCTTGTTTGTCTTTTTATCATGGAGCAAGGTCTTCATTAAAAGAACTGATTTAGTTCATGTATGTCCCTGAATGTCTGAGCATGACTTTAGGACAAGTATTCTGTCACAGTACTGAAGTGTTTCTTGCTCTAAAAGTGCTGCTCTGATGAGCTTGAAATACTGGAGAGACTTCTTGTATTGTGGGGCAGCTGCAGACTGAATGTGACATGGTGTACATCAACACCACTTAGAATGAAAATATAAAATTATAATCAGTTACCAGATGACTAGTACCAATGAATTTGTCTGAGCCATTTTTTTAAAAAAATAGGTAATTGATGTTTCATTTTACTGTAATACAGCTAACCCACAGTTTAGGTGTTCACCATGCATTCACTAAGGGGGACAATGTCTGACTCTTTATCAAAAATCATACATGTCTGTGTGTCAAACACAACAGAACTGAAGGCCAGCAGAAAAGGTTTGATTTGATTACATCCTTAACTGAGAGCCTGAAGAGAGTAAGCGGCTAGATAGACGTAGTCTGGGTTTTTCAGGCCTGGAGTTTCTGAGTTTCTAAAGCTCTGTTTTCCTGACGTTTTGGTTTATTGAAACTCATTCCCTGCAAAAGTACATAAACATCAGGATTGGTTTTGTAATGATATTCCTGTTTGGAATTCTTTCTGTGGGAGGGATTTTCTTTGATGTACCTCTGATTTGGCCAATGTGGGTGAAGATTTTTGTCTCTCGTTCATCAATCACAGCGGTCTGTGGAAAATGTATAAAAAGGGAGCGATCCCTGGAATAAACTGAGTCAGATTCTTTTCTCCAAGCAGCTTTGAAGAAAATTCACGAGGAGTTTGTGTCATGTGTTATTCACTATAGCGACAGATCAACACATCACATTGTGGTAGAAAATGGGAAGAAATGGGGCTGATGTCTCTTTCAGAAAAAAAAAAAAAAGGTTGAATGCTCTATATGACACAACCCCCCCATGAACTTGCTATGTTCACCTTGTTCAGAACATTTAATTGCTGTTAATATTTTTCAAAGTATGTGTTAACCTTGCAGCTTGGACTTTGCAGAGCTCAGACAGTGTCATTGATGTTGAGCAGCTGTGGGCACACTTCTCTACAGATACTTTGGATGCTACCCTCTTCTGATTCTTCTCTGGGTTTTTTTTTGTTTCTTTTCCCTAATATTGTCTTCCTGATCAGTAGTAATCTTCTTCCATTTTTCTGAATCCCCTTTTTCTAATGAAACTGCTAATTCCTAATGATTTTTACTCTGCTTGAAGGATATTCTTTCCATCAAATTCTGTATGTTTCCTCTGAAAGCTTCACTGGTTGTGGTGATTCACAGAAATTAGGATCTTTTATGGAAATTTATTTTTATTTGTTCTGTAGCTTCTTTCCGGCATACACATTGTGTATGTTATTGTATTGCTGGTTTAGGCATAGAATTCATAAACTCAAATCCGACTCATAGTTTGTGAATAGCATCTTCAAACTGTCACACCACAGAGTATATAATGCAATTTTTTGCTATCTATCTACTGGAAGTTTGATAGTCCATTTTTCTCCATGCAAGGAAGGCCTTGGTATACTAATCTTTCTATTTGGAAAAATTGGACAAAAAATTAATAGAAAAGTCTCTAAAGTTGTGTAAAGTTCAAGGAATGAAGTATTAAAGATTATCATTAATGGGAAATGACAGTCAGTCTGTCTGTTTTCACTATGAAGTATAATATTTGATCCAGTACTTTTCAATAATTTCAAGAGAACTTCAGTGACAATAAACTAAAGATGGAAGCCAGCACAGATTGTTCAAGAATAACATACTTGCCCACCAGTGTTACGGTAGATAGAAGTTAGATGGAAGATACAGTTAGATGGAAGAAGAGGGCACTGGGGAAGCTCTGCTTAGTGTCTCATATGACATTGTAACAAAGAGGGACTTGAAAAATAGATGCAAAAGGTTACTTAGGATGAACAACTTCACAAGTCAGGGGGGAAAATACTTGAAGAAAGCTATCTATAGGATAATTCAAATGGACACCACAGGTTATCTGTCCTGGTTTATGTCCAGAGAGTGACTTGCATGGTGACAATAAATTGAGAGTCTGAAGATGAACAGGGCTACATGACAAATAAGATTCACAAACTGGAGAGATGACATGAAGTAGATGAAATTCAGAGAGGACAACTGCAATGTGTGGAACTGAAAGATAAAAAATAAACTTTGCAGGTATTGAACTGGGAATAACTGGAGTTATTGGCAAGAGTTCAGCAGGAAAATATGTATGGAGCATCTCACATACCATCATCTTGGAAATAGAGACACTTATTTAAAAAAATTTCCAGAGCTTTGATGAGCACAGTCAAAGAAAATATGGGCAAAAAAGAAACAATCTGAGTAAAAGACAATCTCCACAAGAAAATCTGTCTCTGGAGAAACGTTGAAAAAATCCTACAAGATCTTGTTTTGTTTTCTGATTTATCAAAGTTTATTATAGAAGAAAAAAATGACTAATTCTGGCAGGATAGTGCAAGACAAAACTGAACTTAACCTGGGAAATAGAAGAATTGTTAAGAAAAAGATTCCTACTACCAAGAAAGTGCATTAGAGCAAGACATAAGAAGAGATCACAAAAGAAAAGCATTTCTCCAAAGTGGCTTGGTTGCAATTTACTCTTATAGAAGGATGGACAGAATAAGACTTAAAGTCCCTTCTGGCTCCTCATTTTTATTATGTTTCTGACCTCCTGCTTCAAAAAGTAACTTATTTCAGAGATCTGAAAAGCTGGTTTGGTGAAAAGCTGTTAAAAAGAGACATGAAAGAAAGCACATGAGCACCAGCAATAGGAGACACTTTCCTGTGAAATACAGGAGCGTTTGGAAACCTGCTCTGCCTGTCTGTTCATCTCCTTACCCCCTGCTACCTCAACTTTTAGTCTTGCACCTAAAAAGAAGAAGTATCAGCCAATGGAAGTTCTGTGACTGTTGTCTCCATGGCAAATGCCACAGAAAAGGTATGTAGAGGTCTGTCATTGCTTAGAGTGAAAAAGGGTTTCTCAGCTTCAGCTTCTGGGACTGAAAAGCTCTGCCACCACTGTGTCCCTGAGCAGCTACCAAGTCCCTGAGCTGGATACTGCAGAGGAGATCAGGTCCTGCCTCTTTTGTTCTGAAGAAGACCCTTTATTTTCTTGGTACTATTTGGGCTTTTTGTCTTCTGAAAGGCTGAGCTTTGCTAGGGTTTGGGTCATGGCCTCAGAGTCAGAGGTGTTCAGCCTTATGCACACAGCAGGTGATGAGAGCAAGGACAAGGTTGTTGCAGCATCAGTGTGAAGTTGAATAAAACACACACACAATTTGTGAGTAGAGAGAAATTAACAAGCCAAACCTAAGACTATTTCTTATTTTCTGCTAAGGCTGAAAGTCATTGTCACTTGAGATATATTCAGTTGCAACATCAGTAGCAGAGTCTGGTATGCTTCTCTTCTCAATATCAATATGCATGGATAGAACACATTTATTTGTTGAATCTCTGAAGCAAGTTATAAATGACAAATTAGATGGAAAAAAAAATCCTTTGCTTCCTTTCTCCCTATTGAAAATAGCACTGTGCTCTTTGCTGTGATCAAATACACCTAGAAACATTTAAGTAGTCATTAGTTTTTAGATTAAGCAAGTGGAACATTTCCAAAGTTGAACATCTATTTTTCCGTAATTGTTTTCTATGAGATCCCTTTGATACCGTTTTTAAAATAGAAGGAAAGAAATTATCTTTTGTCCTGTTCATACAGGGTATGATATTTCCACGCTCTCTTTCAATAAAATAATTTGTGTTGTTCGGGACACTCTGACCAGTCTCAGAATTTTTTAATTTCACTTTAATCTTCAGAAATATTTTCAAGCAGCACTCTGATCTTGATCTCAAAGTAACAGTAGCCTCAGGAAAGTTAACATGATGTTTCTAAATGAGTAGTTATCTCAGGAGAAAAGTTGGCTGAAAAACAGAAACACCGTTTTATGGCACATCATCAGACTGTAAATGGAGGCTTTCTTCTGTGCAGAAAGAGCCAAGTTACCTGCTATCTTACACTACTGAATGATTAGCTTTTCTGGCATGACCTCCCTCTCAGTCTAAAAAAATCTCCCTGTGTCACATCCTTGAGAAATCCCAGTTTCTCAAAAATAACCCCACTTCTTTTGTGACCCAGTGATCTTCTTAATTTTATGAGTTCCATTGCTTAATTGAGAATTCCTAGTACATTTTTGCATGAGAAATGATGATCTCTGCAGTTTTGGTGAGCAAGTGTTGAAGCTGGTTTATATATAACAGATGAGATCATAAACTTATTTGCTCTGGATAAGGTGAAAATAAGTTATATTCAATTTATGTTACAGTTTAAAACATCTTTTAAGCAACAGAGTAATCTGTTGTTTTATTGGGTTTTGTTTATTTTTTGTTTGTTTGTTTGTTTGATTTCTAAGCAGCTGCCAATGGCCTGCTGAGTGTTTAACATACTTTAAAATAGTTTAGCTTTCCCTTATACTGTATTCCTTATGATTTTGACACCTAACATCTCTCTGTTTTGTACTGATTCTGACAGGTTTTCCTTTCCAAAATGAAAACAATAACTCACTGCAGAGGAAATGGAAAAAGAGACCATAGGATTCTTCCAGTGTAAATGAACAAGCATGCAGGATTGCAGAGTTGAGGACAAAAGAACTGCCTTTCTGTAGACAGATTGATGGAAAATTCTGAGTTCCAGTGTCAGACAAGTTATTGATAAAGAGGAGATAGGGGAGACATCTGAAGGATGCAATGAAGTGTTTTTAAGTATTATTTTTATTGCTGTTGGCTTACAGCTTTGAGAGTGAGAGGAACTGCAGTATTTTCTTCTGATTTTGCTCTAAATATTAATTTTTATTCTTTTTTTTTTCTTTTTTTTTTTTTTTTTTAAATTTTTTTTTTTTACTTCTGCTGTGAGTGACAGCAAAATTATTTCACTTGTGATTTTTTTCCACTCTGCATTAGTCTACATTACTCTCCAGGAAATGAAAGGCTGGGGTTTATGTCGTCTTACTAATTGCTTTTCCTGCAGCAGTCAGTTTCCAGTCTCTGGGCAAGGGCATAAGGACAAATTCAGACAGTCTCAATGGGTTAAATTAAAGGTTGTGCACACTGAAGTGGGTGGTTTAAGATGTTTGATTATTGTTTCATTTATCTATGCAGGGATTCAGGTTTATTACTGTTCTCTTAATAAAAGAATACTTTTCATTCTCAATTTTGTTTTTAAAAGTCATGTAAACTCTCCTTGGATTCAGTCATGTAGAATTACACTGGAAATGGTCTGAAATCCCTAGCACTTCCTTATGACAGTCACTATACCTCAGCCTGAACTTTTAGCTGGGTTAAGTTTTGGGCTGTGCTCTGCAGCAATCATGTCCTCTCTTGCTCCCTTTTCCCACTGGGTCTGATGATCTCTGCCTTCCTCTCTACCAGCCTGTGGGCAATCACCCCTCCCTTCACTTGCTTATCAGCCAAGCTCCTCCTTGGACCTGAGTCTGACATGGCTTGTACCAAAGGTCCCCTATTCTCTTTCTTGATTCCTTGCTGTGAGCACCCTTCTCCATTATTCCTCTTCTTATGCAATGTCAGGTGGTGACTCTGGAGGTGAGGCAGCTGCTTTTGTACAGTACTTAAAATGGTGACTCTTGGTCCAGAATATTCCCAAAGGCCACATATATAAGCTTGAAGTGCATAATAATGATTTTTACCCCTCTGAAATTTTTCTTACCTCATTGTTGAGGAATAATTTATATATTTTAAAAAATTTTTAGGATTTTATAGGACATTATGAAAAGAAGCAAGGCAATAGAGCTGAAGTAATTTGACAAACTGAGCAAAATATACCTCAGATTTGTGAACCAGGTACCCAGCATGTTTAAATTCCCCATCACAATGCTATTCTCCCTTTGTCTTCTGATGTCATTGAAGTGTGGCAATGAAAGGCATGAGATTTCCCTGCAGTTAATATCAACCCCTATTATATATCAATCTCTATAAAATGCAAAACTGTACAGAAAATTATGGGCTGGGTAGAGTGATTTTGGGGTTAATATAAATATCATGACACTCAGGGCACTAAGAAAACACATTAGCACTTGGGAGTTTTTGTTCTTAGTTCTGTATTTTCAGAAATACAGAACACTGAAATTCTGCTTCTCTTTCTAGTTACTAGAATCACTAAAACTGTATTTCTGTGGTGCCATTATCAAGGAGGTGTGTCTTTGATAGGCATTCAAATGCCACAAATATTCCTTTCACTGTTCTAGGGGCTCACCTATATTCCATAAATTAGTCTTTGTGGCTGGAGAAAGCCTAAGGCAATGATACTGTATTGGCACCTTTTACAAAATTCCAGGCTCTTAAGGGATGCTGGATAAACACTGGCTCTCTATAATTATTTGTATGTGCCATTAGTTCTGGGAAGAACAGCCAGTGGTTTTGGCTGCGGACCTGTTGTCCAGAATAAGATTTTTGTTGATACCAAACGTTGTTGATACCAAAAGAAGTATTTGCCTCCAGTGACAGCAAATTCTGAAGGACTAATATTCAGTAGGGTTGACAAAAGTCTGTGACTTGGCACTGTACATTCAGATGTCTCAATGGAGGAAGAAAAAATAATTGTTTATTTTTGCTTACTTTCAAAGTATTTCACTGACAAGGGAAAACAGTAGCATGCTAGAGGAAATGAGAAAGTTTGTTACACAAGTTGAAACAACTAGGAATCTTGAAGCTGGGTTTTGAAGCCAACCAGCATGTAGAAAATACCAAAAATGTTTTATTTCCTATGAAGAAATAGATATCATTGTCCAATATAAAAGCATTCTGGAATTTCCTCAAAACAGACAAAAAATAACTAAACAAATAAGAAAGGAAAATAGCAACTGAAATGGCTTTTTCAACCTCTGGCTGGCAAAAGGCAGCTGCAGAAGTATTCTGGGAGAACTGTGGTGGGTTGTGCTGTTTGCAACACAGAATATGTTTGCATGTGGCCGCATAATCCATATAATTTACTTTTCCAATTATGAGATACCAAATGCACTGTGGTAATTTCTCCAACATTGATAGTACCACCATTTTCCACTACAGCCTCCTTTTTCCCATGAGCACTCCAAACCTCATTCAAATGGCAACTCCTCTAGCCCTGCTTTGGGGGTACAATGATTGTACAGTAATGTACAATTGTTCCTGACAAAGGCTAACATGATATAAAACTATATTAAATTATGAGTAATTATAATGATATATGTTAACCAGCTAAATTATTTAATTTTTCTGTATTCCTCTTCAATATTCCGTTATTATCTTTTCTCACGGAAATTATTTGCAAGCAATATAGTTCTCTAAATGTGAATATCATTAGTTTTGCCTCTTCTGGAAGCTGGTGCTCAGAAATGCTGTTCTGTTCTTCAAGACAACTGTCTCTGCAGGCAGAAGGGGTCTGCATCTCACACCCTTCCCATTAGGGCATTTGGAGGATTTAGGAATCAGAAGACTTGATGAAATACAATATTGTACTCCAAAGAGGTAAGTGCTATTGGATCTAGATCTTATGCTTTGGTAAAGGGGGGCAAAGTGAGCTTACTGGTGCTGTAATATGAGGGTGCATAGTTTCCTGCTACTCAAAGGGAGGAGTGTGAAGGTCTCTGTCTTGTTGAGTTTGCTTGCTGAAGAACACTGCTGTTAAAATATATGTAGAGAACAGCCTGGTCAATGGCTGTCTAAATGCCGTGACAGCTTAAGTGAATGTTTTTCAAATTCCTATTTCAGCTTTGCAACAGCAATCCTTCTGCTTCAGACAATTACAGTCCTGATAGCTGTAGTGCAAGCATGCTATTGAGTAATTCACAGAAATCAGGGTATTGATGGATTTTTCATGCACTGACCATTCTCAGGTATATATGCAATTCCATCAAAAATGATAAAAAAGGAGAGTAAAAATTCAAAGTAGTTAATTGTCAAAATATCCCTGGGGGACAGGAGAAGTAAGTCATGAAAGTGATTCCAGTAATGAGGCAGGATAGATGGGTCAATGGCACATCTGTATCATGATAGCCAGCATGTGCTTAGTTTTGGTAAAAGAACAGCCCTGAAGAAACTACCTTTTCGGGCAAGTAATAGCTAATAAAGCCATGCAGCACATGTGACAGGAGAGCAAACACACAGAAAACAGTAATGTCTGCCATTAGAAGCAAAAGTCTGTGCAAATATCTTCACTGCTATCAGTGCCTGTGCTAACTGAAGCCAGGCATCACGGCAGCCTTACCTGAATTTTATTGTCTGCACAGATTCTCACAAAGGAGCATAACATCATGAGTGTTATTTTTTTTAACTGCAGTTCTGTCTTCCTCCACTGCAAGCCAGTGCACCCTGCCCATGCCCAAGTGCTTTTCTCAATATTTCCTTTGGGCTTTGGTTGTGGAACTCCACACATACAGGTTTGCTGCAACTCCTGCTTCCCTCTTCCCACTGCGTGGCAAAGACTGGAGCCTCCCTGGGTTGGAAACTGCTCTTTGGCATTTGTAGGGCAGGAGTTCACATGAGCTGAGTGGATCAATATGTAAGGATTTGGTCCCCAGGGTTTCTGAAAGACTTAGAACACGACACTGACTCTAATGTGAATGCATCTAGTGATAGAGATTTCGTGAGAGTTTTGTCATCAGATTTTTATAACATTTAGAATAATGCAAAATTTTAGGCAGATTAAGAAAAGCCTCTGCCTTTAAAAAAAAAAAAAAAAAAAAAAGCATAATCAAACATGCAAGTAACTCCCCTGTGAGGTATTTTTGCATTAGACCAGTATTCCCAGTCTTTCTGAGTGTAATTTATGCAAAGTATGTATATATATATATGAAAGCAGAGTTTCTTAATTCAGGCATGCTATGCAAGTTACAGCTGTCATTAAAATATTCAAAATTATCATATACCAGGAAATTATCAACTGAATATACATAAATGGTGAATTTATATATATATATGTATATGTATACGTGTATATATATATATATTTGCTCCCTAAACTTTGGAAAATAGTTAAGTTGCTGATAAGTTGGCATTATTAGAAAACAGACAGCACACACTTATACTACACACTTATACTCTTTCTTACTGAGAAGTTCTACAACCACCAGAAATGGTATGGCATTTTGCAGACATGCTCTCTGTAGCTGGATTCCTACAGGGCTTGTTTTGGTTAGGGTAGATTCTTGTTTCTTGTTGCGAAGTTTTGTAGGAAACAGAAGATGTCAAGCTGCATCTAAGGTCAAAACAAGCAAGAAAGGATGCAGAAAACTATGTGAAAAACCAAAGCATTTTATGCCAAGAAAGAATAAATTTGTATTTCTGAGGAACATGCTACTTCTCATATTCAAGTGGGGACAGCTGTCTGTGTACTGGCCAAATATGTCCTTCAGGGTGACACAGGGAAGGTAGCAGAGCTCTAGCTGTGGTGCTGCTCTGTACTGGGGACTAAGTGACTCCATGAGCAATGCTGTTCCACTGCAAGTCCCTGTAGTGTAATCTGGCAGATATGGCCTTGGGTGTGGAAGAAAATGTTGGAGACACCTGGGTTTCAATTGCTTGTGACACTCTGCTGTAATTCCCAGTGATGTGACAGGATAATCCTTCCTCAGTATGCAGAGGAATTCAGAAGAGAAATAAGCCCTTTACTGCGAGTCCATGGTCCATTACAATCACTTTGAAAGACAGTGATGGAAATAACTGCAAAGCCAATTGCTGCTCCTAAGTGCCTTCTAGAGAGATGACTGAGCACCAAAAATCAGCACCAAATACTTCATCTTGCAAAAAGACTCAGAGGGAGTTACACAAGTGATTGCTGTGTAGCAATGCCAAAAGGATTTTGTCTGTCTTTCACTGATTTACATCAGCAACATCAATTTCAATCTTGCTTTGCATTTTGTCATTTAAGTGTTTGCTTACAAAACTTGATTGATAGCTGTAAGGATGTATTGATTTCAAATTAAATACTGCCTTTATAATAACCACAGTAATTTCTGGTAACCATAATTTCATACAGAATCATTTTATACTTTATAATAACTGCAGTAATTTTGGGTAAGCATAAGGTTATATGGAATCATTATATATTTCTTTCATTAAATATTCATTAATGTTTTTATATTTCACAATTTAATTATGTTTAAAATGATAAATTGAATATTTATTATTTAGATTATTAGTGGGTTTTTATGAATTTATTTATGAATATTTGTCGCTTACATTTAGGTTTATGTTGTAGATCCATTAAAATGCACTGAAAATTGTTAAAATTACTGCAAGAATTTCAGGAGAAATATCTTAAATATGATACAGGCATAAACATAGCATATAAAAATAGTAGGCATATTAAATTATAAAAAAAAGTTAATTGACATGTATTACTGACTGCTTGTGGTCACCAAGATATGTTTTTTGAATGATGACTTTTGTTCTAGCTTATGTTCTCTCATAAGATAGAAAAAACAAAGCAACATATCTACATTTTAAATTTTTAAAATAACTGCAAGAACTTCAAGAAAACACACTTGATTTTTAAGCAGTATGCATACAGACAAAGGCAAAAACTTTTCCTGGAGAGGATGAATTTTCATACTTGTTCAACAGCTACAGGAAGTATAAATTGCAGAACTCATGAGCCTCTCATCCAGCTTGGTGTAGTTACTCTCAACCAAAAGTCAGTTTCTGACTGTGCTAACGTCTTGATCAGTGTGGGATCCATTCCTGTGATGATGTTACTCCTTCCTATGGCTCACATGGGTCAGTGGTGGCCCCACTTCTGCCATCATACAAAAATTTTACTTTAGACTGGACTCAAGAGGGTAGTGGGTGCAATACTGAGATTCCTAAGAAAATATTAAGCCCTTAAGTGACTGAGATGTTTAAAAGGAGCCCTACAGTTCTCCCTGCAGCTTGATCTGGAAGCTCTGTGGAACAGACCACCTATAAAACAGTCTCAGCTCTCCCACTCTCCCTTCCATGAGGAAGGCAGAAACTGTTTCCTTGGGGAGAGGACCATAAGGTGAAGATTTGGCCCCAACCTGTGCACCAGGAGATAGAGGGATATTAATGCTAGCACAGGAGGTCCTCATAAGCATATGTACTGTCTCATGTGCAAAAGAATATCACATCCTGAGCACATTCAGTGGCTCCACAACACATCTCTAAAACTTTTCTGCATCTGTATGCTCTTGTTGGGTCAAGTTAAGCACTTCAAAAATCTATCTTTTCAAATTTTCACTTTCACAATTCAGAAAAATTATTTAGTTTAGGCTTGAAGAGTAAATATACCACATCTTCTGAAAAGTTCTCCTTGGTCTGTGGAGTTTTGTTGTGATTGATGTGACTACAGGATGATACTTAACTATTCCTACCTCAGTACTCTGTAGCCCTTCAGCTACTTCCCCTTGTACTGTTCTTCATTGTGTGGAGAATAGCAGACTAAAAATAAGGCAAAGTATTTATTACTCCTACATCTTTGTTGCCCACAATTTTACTTTCTGGTCAAATCTTTATGTACTATTTCTTGATATATTATTTTTATTTTTGATTCTGCATCTCAGCAGCCTCGTAATTTCTTCTAATCTATGAAATTTATTTCAGTATCTATCAGAGATTTTGTGTTAGTCCAAAGCACAATACAATTTAAACTGAGGAGCTGAACATTAATTAGTTTCATAAATCCTTTCTAACTGATCTACTCACCCTCCCCACCCCAAATGAACTTCACGTTCATATTAATGAATTTGGTCTTTAAACTTGAGATAAATGCTTCAGATCCTACTCTTTTATAGAAAGGAGGGAAGGTTTCCATACTGCAGAATTTCATATATACAGAGAAGACCAGGACTATTCACGGGAATCTACTGAGATTTCCTAGAAGAGGATTCTGTGACTGGATCTAATTTCTGAAAAATTTTGCACAAAAATATTACAGTTATATACGCACAGAAATATACTTTATAACATATACATTCAGAGAGAATTATTTTTCTCTCTGTAGTTAAAAAATAGTTATACTTTATGTCTGCAGAAATAATGCCCTTTAAAATTTTCCTGTACTTTGGAATGATACCATACATTACATCCTTTCTACACTGTAATATATAGTCTATTAAGTATCCCTGCACAAATTCAGTAACTCCTGCAGTGTAATATTGCTTTAATTGTGTAAGGCTTAACTTCAATTCTTATTGACATGCAGCGAATAAAAATAAAGCTGTATTTAAAAACTAATTATCAGAGTCTCATCTCTCTTTCAGGAAGGACAGGTTTGAGCGGGCTCAACTACATCTATTCATAACATAGAAATGGATTTACTGACATCTCAATATTTGTAAATTGATATTTTAATACTGGAGAGTGCTGATTCACTTTGTGCCCAGTTTAGTGTTCTTTTTCTGAGGATTGTCTGATGAGATTCTTTTTTTTTTTTTTTTTTTTTTTTTTTTTTTTTTTTTTTTTTTACGAAAATCTGTATCTCTTCATCTCTTCAGGAACATAAGCACATCTCTGTTGCTAAGGGTCAACCTGTGGAGTGTTTGCTATCTTATGCAATCTTGCTAAAATTGCAAGTCCTGAAAAGTAAAGTCACACCATTTTTATTTTTAATGCTGTTATTTTTCTCTTGTGATATCAATAATTATTACTGGATTAAAGCCACTATATAATTGTTGTTGTATATATTGTTTAAAGCTGATAATTTGAGACTATAGCTAGTGTTGCAATTCTGAAATATTTCTTTGCTCTCACATTGTAAACTAAAACTAAATTGCCTGGTTGTGTGGCAAAAGCTGTGGAAGGCATATCAGAACAGATAATCAACAAAGTGTTTTTCAGTACTCATATGAGAGTTCCGCTATCTCCAGGAAAACTAAAATGTAAAATCAAAGAATGGCTTGGGTTGGAAAGGACCTTAAAGATCATCTCCTTCCAACTGTCCTACCATGGGCACGGACACCTTTCACCAGTGTGGTGGTTTAAAAAGAAAATGAGGGTTTTTTTTGGACTTCAGTAGTCAAACCAATGAGTGCTCAGGTTTAAAGACTGGCACCTGGTGTGGCCACTGAGGCCAAGGATCCTCCTCTGAGAACACAGGGGGTTAAAAGCAGAGGGCTCCCGGGAGAACTCTCTCTTGGTTCCGGTCCGTGAGGGAGGTCAGGCCTCCCCTGCCCAGCTGCGGGCTGGGCGGGGCAGGGGAAGCCATGCGGCCTGGGCGAGGTAGAACGGAGCCTTGGGCAGAGAGGGGGAGAGGAAGATCCTGCAGGATGGAAGGGTGGAGAGAGTACAAGAACCTTGAGAGGTATCAGGCAGCCTCCTTCCCTCTCTGGAGAGAGAGAGAGAGAGAGAGAGACTGTGCCTGTGCCACCTTGAAATTTGATACCGGCAGCCGGGCAGCATGGCTGGCCGAAAGAGTAAAGAAAAAGAGGCGCGAGAAGTGCTAACAACTTGCTGTAAGAGTTTGGGCAGGCACAGTCCAAAGTTTTAACCCTTTTTGTAAATGATGGAAACTTTATAAATGCTAATCCTCCTAGATCTGAAGAAGAAAGAGAGAACTAAGCAGAGATGATAAAACTTCATGCAAGTGGAAAATTGTCAAAGAATCCTGAAAAGAATCCTAGGTGGAGGAGATGATGGAGTGGCCTTTGGCTGGACTTTTTTTTGTAAAGCCATGGACGGACTTATTTTTTTGTGACATAGAGACTGTATTTAGGGGGAGGCAATGTCCTGAAGCCAAGAAAGTGCAGTGAAGCAGTGGTGTAAACAGAGACGGCTGACGAGGGTGTAGTGGTGCCTTCTGTCTTCAGTGGAGAGGAAGATCTCTGTTTCACAAGGCCCCTCGGTCCCAGGGGGTGAAATTGGGGGGGGGACTGGTGTCCCGAAGCTAAGAGACTGTTGCTGGTTTGGAACTGGACAAAGCATCCTTAAAAAGAGAAACCCTAGAAACAGTTCTGGTCCATGCACAGTGGTGAGAGCACTGGACATAGAAGAAGTCACGAGATGGTGCAAGAAGGACTCCTATCTCTCCTTAATGAACTGAGTACTGATTATCAGAAAGATAGTAATGGGCTGAAGATTAATTATCTGAAAGGTGGTAACTTGATTGGAAATTTTTAGTTTGTTTTATTGTGTTGAGAACTAGGGTGGGGGGAGGAGGAAGAAGAGTGTTTTTTAAAGTTTTCATTTTCTTCTGTATGTGTCTTCTTTACATATTATAGGTAATAAAGTTCTTCTTTTCTTTTGCTTTCTAAATTAGAAACTGTTTTGCTCTGTTTTTGGTCACATCTCACAGCAAGCACCAGGGATAGTATATCTTCTTGGAGGCACTGGCCTTGTGCCAGCGTCAAACCATGACAACCAGACAAGAGCACTCAGAGCCTCATCCAGCCTGCCACTTGAACACTTCCAGGGATGGGGCATCCACATTTTCTCTGGGCAGCATTTTCCAGTGCCTAAGGACCCTCACAGTAAAGTTTTTTTCTAATACCTAATTTAAACCTACTCTTTCAGTTTAAACTTAACCCCTATTGTTCTGTTACTACATGCTCTTGTAAATTGTCTCTGTCTTCATTGTAGGTTCCCTTCAGTTTCTGGAAGGCCACAATTAGGTCACTCCAAATTAGGTCATGTCTCTTTTCCTGGCTGAACAACCCCAATCCTTTCTTCATAGGGAAGGTACACCATCCCTCTGATCGTCTTTGTGACCTCCTCTGCACTCTCTCCAGCAGGTCCATGTCCTTCCTGTGCTGGGACCCCAGAGCTGATGCAGCCCTGCAGGTGGGGTCCCAGCAGAGCAGGGGGCAGAATCCCCTCCCTGGCCCAGGACACATTTGGCTCTCTGGGCTGTGAGTGCCCATGGCTGGGGCATGTCCAGCCTCTCTCCCACCTGCACCCCAAGTCCTTCTCTCAGGGCCACTCTCAATCTGTTCATCCCCAGCCTGGATTGATACTGGGGTTTGCCCTGATCCAGGTGCAGCACCTTGCACTTGGTCTTGTTAAACCTCATGAGGTTCCCATGAGACATTTCTCCAGCCTGTCCAGGACCCTCTGGATGACATCCTGTCCTTGACATCCAGATATGTCAGCAGCACAATTCAGCTTGGGGTCATCTGCAAATCTGCTGAGGGTGCATTTGATCGCTTTGTCTATGTCATTGATGAAAATATTTGTTGGGAAGATGAAAGTTTAATAGGGAAGTTTTATGAATATGAATGTTTAGCAGAAGGTTCTCTAGAAATGAAAGCAAGTTTTGATACAGAAGAACAAAAGTTGTCTGAAATAAAGACTGCTGAAGTAGTTGTCACTAGACAAAAGTTGAGATGATTTGGAAAGAGATTTTATGGCTAAGAGCAAAGGATAAGTTGTCTACAAACAAAAACATGTTTTTACCAAGTAAAGATAAATCTCAAAAAAGCATAAGCAAACAGAAAACATGTTTTTACCAAGTAAGAAGAATTTTTCACTACAGAAAATCAGAAAAGCTTAAAATATAATGAACTAACTCATGTGATTGGTTAGTTACTACCATAATATGGTAATATTAGTGGTTATGACAGGCTGTAGGTAATGGTAAAGGTATTGTGTATGATACTGATTAGTTGTTATGTATTAAGATATTCAGCAAAGAAAAGTATATAATGCATTGTAACCAGAACAGTGGTGATTTCAGGCATGCCTTTAGGCTGTATCTGGCAGCTTATACGTGTCGCTCTGCACCTAAGACCCAAGATTGCTGTAACTTCTTCTATGCAATAAACACATTTTGAAAAACACCCTGGACTCCCATATCTCTCATCACAGGCTTTTAAAATACTTTAAAACTCTGGTACCAATACAGACCCGCAAGGGACACCACTTTTCACTGATGTCTAGCCTGAGCCATTGATCACTACCCTCTGGATGTGACCATCTGACCACTTTCTTATTCACCTAACTGCCCACCCACTGAATCCATCTCTCTCCAACTTGGAGAGAAGGATGTTGTGGGGTCAGTGTCAAAGGCTTTACAGGGTCCAGATAGATGACATTTGTAACCCTTCATTTGTCCACTGATGGTGCCCCCCAGACACAGAAGGACACTGTGTCGGTCAGACAAGACTTGTCCTCAGTGCTGGCTGTCACCTCTCTCTGCTCCATGTCCCTTAGCACAGCTTCTAGGAGGATGTGTTCCATCATTTTCCTGGGCACAGAGGTGAGTCTGACAGGTTGGTAGTTCACAGTATCTCTTTTCTTCCCTTTTTAAAGATTAGTGCAATGTTTCCCTTCATCCAGTCACCTGAGAGTTCTCCTGACTGCTATGGGTTTTCCAATGCCATGAAGAGTGACTTGGGAACTACATCACCCAGTTCTCTGAGAACTCTCAGATACATTTCATTGGGTCCCATAGACTCATGTATGCTCAAGTTCCTCAGATAGTAATGAACCTGACCTTCACTTACAGTAAGAGGGCCTTTGCTCTTCCAGTCCCCATCCTGTTGTCCACTCATTCATGAGGTATGGGACGAGAGACTGCCATTGAAGACTGAGGCAAAAAAAATAATTGAGTACCTCAGTCTTCTTGTACTTTTACCAATTTAACAGCATTTTTTATCAGGTGGTATGTTTTCTTTCACCTTCCTTCTCTGATTAACCTAACTGTAGAAGCCCTTCCTGTGACACTTTGTATCCTTTGCTATGTTCAGTGTCAGCTTCAGGAGCAGAACTGATCTTTCCTAGTTTTATTAATCTACACACTAGACCTAAAACTAACTGCATTAGGACAAAGTCCTTAAGAATCGTACAGAACACAAAATTAGCTTTATTTTTTTCTTAAGAAATATGTAAAATTGTTATGCAAAATGAGGCTTTGAACTACCCTTACAGGAGTTCGTACTTTTAAAAAATGCATTTCAATTGCAAAGGTATTATGTTTTGAGTAGCTGCAGGATGCAGTGCTTATTAGAGAGCAGAGTCATTGGAGATTAATGACAATCATAACTCCAGTCCAAGCTAACTGTTGTTTTGCTTTATTGTAATGTGACTTATAATTAAATTCTCCTGGTCATCCACCTAAATAAATTTAACCTTGGTATCACCCTTGAAAATTAACTGCTCTATTCCCATTTAAAGGAAGAGAACACAACAGCACAAATAAACTTGTCTTTTAACATCCTTTCTACACCATTTTTACATGACAGAGGATCCTTGTATCATCAGAGTCAGCCACTAGGGTTGGAAAGAGTAATTTTAACAGCGATTTATTTCCTGCCCTTAGGAGAATTTACTGTGATATACCTTAAATCCAGTATGAATGTGAGAAGATGATTTTCCAGGTATAAGGACTGCAACAAGAGGTGTAACTAATGTTGACAAACATCTTTATTTAAAGACAAAGCCTAATAAAATTCAATTTTTGGTTGTCCTTGTAGTATGGAATTATATTGTTAAACAACTGCAGTTGAACATACAGTGAATAGAGAGCTAAGGAAAAATGAGGACATCTTTATTTGGACTGTTCTCAGAATCTAGGCTTTATACACAGTTGCTGGGGCTGCAGTAGAAGATAATCCACTGCCATCATGGACCATGGAGAGAGGGAATTCCTCATATTGAGATTCACCTTTGCTGTTAAGTAAATGGTTGCACTGGCACAATAGCTGCATCAGGGGAAAAGAAGGTAGTGTAAAGCTGGGATAACCCTGTAAATGTGTAAATATAGTTAACCATTGCCTAGAGCAGGTTTAGTAAAAACCTGAGCTTTTTCACTCAAAATTATTTGGAGCACTATTTTTGGTCTGGCATAGCTGTTGAAAATTGTCCACCATTGCCATGCATTAATGGTGAATCTCATTTTTTTTTTTTTTTTTTTTTTCACATTAGCTAGTGCTAAGATGTGTATTATTGTAACAGTCACCAAAATCATAAACCACCTTTGCAGGAAACATTCCTTACAGCTGATGTAGAGTGTTCGAGGCCAGGGTTTAAAGATGCTCAATTTGAAGCACATTTGTGGTCATTAAAGGAATATTGAAAGGTCATAAAAGCCTGAATCATTCAACCAGTTATTTTTTCCTTTAAATTGCCCTAGTAATAAAGTTTAAGAGGCAGTTTGCACCACTCCGAGTTATAAGTCATTCCATTTTGCAATTTTTCATGCTTAGATTATATTTGCAACTGAGACGCTGCTACAGATGTGTTTATTATATCAGGATACTGAGTTGAGAAGCTTGAACTCTGGGAAAATAAAGTTGTAAATCTGTTAAGATGTTCTGCAAATCCAAGGGATAGAGTTAATATTCTCTAAATCAGGCCCAGGAAATTGAATCATTACCCAAGTATCTCTTTGTATATTACTCTGTACCTACTTTGTAGTCCACTGATCTGCCTCACATTTTGTCCCAAAGGTTTACCTACTCAAATGGGAATTGTTGAGGTTAGCAGTGGAAAAGGAGAACATTTTGGACGGGTTATGCAGAATCCAGATGACTTTTTCTAAGGTTGATTGCCCAGTTTTAGTTAAAAAAATAATGGATACACCTGATTTGAATCTAAATACTTGTACCTTCTAACTGTGTTTTCTTTATAGATTATAGTGGAATAAAATTTTAATGTAAGAACATAGTCCACTGTATTTATAAGCTTGGAAAGATATTAATATGGAAAAATAAAACTTGATACTTAAATTTTAATATCATCCGTGGGTATTTTAGGAAACAAAATCTTGTTAACTGGTTTTATTTTTCACTGTCATGTTCATATTTTGTTAACATTTCTTTTCATCAGTTTTGTTTTAGACCCTAAAAGCTTCTGCTGGTTCCCATCAACCAGAAATACATCTGTAGATCAGAGATTATTGCTGCACCTTTCCCAAGAAAAGCATTCAAAGGGAAGACAAATCTAACTGATCTTTAACTTTTATAAAGTATACTTATCCTTTGTATTGTTCTGTCAATCCGTGAAAAAGGCTTTCAAATCTTGGAGATTTTAAACTTTCATTTGCTTGCAATTCTGCATATTTATGAGAGTCATATGCCCCTTTCAGCTTTTAAAGTGTTTTAGAGAGATGTGTAATTAAAGAAAAATATGATATCTAAAACTTCAAATATATATACTCTTGCAGTGAAAAAAGAGATTAAAGATACTATTTTTGGTCTCTAATCTTACCTCTTCATTTTCTAGCTAAAATGGTATTAGTTTCATGTGTAGCTGACTCACCAAAGCAGCAGCACTTCTGCACTCATATTTTAAATAATCAGCAGTCTATTTTTATGAATTTGTCAAAAAATAAAGATGTGGGAAAAAAATCTGAGAGATACTTGCAATAACAACAAAGAGTTTTGCTTTAAATAATTAATACCTTGCTATGACTCATAGCTGGGGCAAACAGCCAGAGGAAATGATCTTTCCTTTTTCTTTTTTTTTTTTTAAATTCACAGATTAATTAATTAAATCCCACAAAATGTTGCTGTTACATAAACTGATACCAGCAGTAACCAAGGAGTCAAATGTCAGTCAGATGCTGGGTATTGCTTCTGGTCTGGCTGCTGGAAATATGATAGTGCTCCCCTTCTCTAACCATGGTCTGAGCTGAATGGGCTGTAGGACCAAGCTGCCTGCTGGTACCCAGTGACCAACTAAACAATTTCATTAGAATTTTCTTTCTAGGATACATGTGAAATGTGTGTAGTGGCCTGCAAGATATTTCAAAGAGTGAAAATGATCCTAAAATTTTCATTTTCAGGAAAGAATGATTTTCCAAGAATTCTAATCTGTGTTTCTTTCCATGAAATTCAGGGTGGCAGGGATTTCTTTTTTTAGTTTAAAGCGTTCTGTTGATGTTACCTGGTGCTTCTGTCTTTCTGGGTATTTCATGTACTTCCATAATAACATACAGAAGTGATCACACTGTTGGACTAGATGATTGTTGTAAGTCATTTGCAACTGAACCATTCTATTAGAAATTAAAATAAGTTTTTACGTAGCCAGTAATATCTGGGGAGGCGGCATCTATTCTTACTTTCATATATATTTTTGGCTTTTTCAACCGCCACAGAAGAGGGTCAGTAAAGTGAACTAATGCTAGTCTAAAACCTATGTATGTATGTATTTAACATGGTTAAATTTTAGAATGTGATCTGACCAATTTTTCTTTTGTTTTAATCTTTAAATGTATTCACTACTTTCTGCTAGAAAACCACTACAGATAATTGCTTTATAATATTTATTATAGATGGATTCACTGCACAGGTTATGGGTGTTCTCCTAGAGAATTAGTAGGAATACTGTATTGAAAACCACATCATGTGTAGATACCAAATATTAATTCTGACTAAAGAATAACCTCTCTTTTCTGAAATTTGCATCCACAAAATCAACAGTTGTGACTATAAGGTCACAACTACAAAATACTACATACTACATACATAGGACACACTACAAAATTGTAAGATCCCAATTCTTATTACCATGTGTGCCAAATTTTTAATAAAATTATGAATTCCTTCTGTAATCTTTGCTATACTTACCCAATTCTAATTGGGCAATATATCTAATATTCCGCATAAAGTCTCAGAGGGTTTCTGATTTTACCTGTAGTACTGTGAAAATACAATAAGGCAGGGTAGATTTTTCCACACACTGTGAGAAAAAAACAAACTAAAAGAGATGTTGGATACAATGTTATGAAGCCTGTGGAAATGGTGGTAGCTGTTTTCACTTACTGAGGACTAATTAACACAGCCTCACAGTAATTGGCATGCAGTTTGTGATATGGGACAAATTTGTGCATGTAAGAAAAATGAGAGGTCTGTCTAAAAGGGTAAATTGATTGGTAGGTGAGAAGTAGTTTCAATGTCTGTTTGCAATCTGAACACTGTTCTTGAAAGAGAAGACTTTAATCTCCATGATGGTCCGCTGTCAGCTGGTGTAAATTCTTTTTCTTTTTTTTGCTGAGATGTGCCCTGCCATCTACTGAGGATTAGAGTAGCTCGACTCCCTGCAGAACTGAAATGAGTCGTGAAAGCTCCTCATTTCACATGAACAAGGCCGAGCAGATGACTTCAAGGACAGTTGCTGGCATAGTTTTTTAGTTGCCAACAACCTGCATGTACCTTACACTATTCTCATTTTCTTATTTTCACCCTCTCCTATTTGGAATTTAAAGTGCCCACTCCTGCTATTGTGCCAGAAAATGAAAGAACAGCTCTTTTTCACCCAGTGTCAGATGGAGAGGTAATAATGTGGATTTAGTGGTGAGAGTTGCAAAGATCTTCCTTCAAGAAGGTGACTAAGGCCTTGACATCTTGGGTCTCTGTCTTACCATTTCTCCCTCATCCTCTCTGCCTTTTGTGACCCCATACTGCTTGGTGGATCAGATGAGTAAGCAATGAAGTAAAAATATGTGGACCTGGAATGGGTGAAACTAAGTGCCTCACATGCTGAAATCGTCACACTCGCTTGTCCCTCTTCGATTTTACTGTGTTGTTAGGTTGATCATCACTATGTTAAAATGAAATGAAAAATAGTGACATTTTGTAAAACTCAGGGAGAATTTCTAATGTGATCACTTTGGCCTCAGAGGCATGATCTCAGACAATCTTTCTGGTAATCACAAGGAGCTGTCAGAGTAGAGCTGGCAGAAAATCAATTCTGAAGTAAGCAGAAAGAAGACCAAAAGGAATCACAGACTCATTTTGTGAGTACCAAATAGTAAATAAAGGTGAAACCAGATGAAAGGTAACTGGGGCAATGAAAGGGAAATATGCATGGCAAGGTGGATCATGAAAGATAGTATTGGTTTCTAATCTCTTTATAACACCTTTCCCAGTGCAACAGTTTTAGCAGAAGGAGTTAGGAAAACATTTTTCTTAATTTTCATTGCTTCACATGCTTGTTTTTCAGCCTAGATTGTGGCACTTCATATCTTTCTTTCATTCACTCGTCTCTTGTTTTCTGTCTCATTTTGTTTTCTTTGAGTCATGTTTTGGCAGGCACTAAACATAAGCAATTTGCATCAGTCTCATTGTATTTGTCTAGTACTCATCAAGGAGCTGATCTGTCAATGTTCATTGACATTACCATCAAGTAAGGCAAGGGACTGAATCCTACACTGTGCTCAGCAGCTTTCAGAGACCATGATCCACTGTTTTAGTAAAATGCTGTGCTAGCAAAGGTGCACAGGACACCTTCCTCTTTCCATGTCTTATTTAACATTATCAAAAATACCTTTTTATAGCACTCTGTACATCTTTCACACCTGTGGTACAGTGGGATTTGCTGGACCATCAATTGGTCCAGCAAGAGTCTCCTGAAGAATTATTGAAGGAAGCTTACATAGAAGTCATGACTGCTAATACACAGTCTATATAAGAATTTCTACTGTCATTTGGAGAATGCTATAAGATATAAAATCCTGTGGAAAACAAGTAAAGAATTTACATTTAAGGAATATAGGATGCTCTTATGGGCTTCGATATGGACATCTGTTTTAGCATGTGTTTGTGTAAAAGGGAAATTAAACTTGGTATTAATTCTGTATGTGCCAAAATGACATGGATTGTGGGCCAAGACTCCTCATGGGCATTCATCTGTTAACACTTTGTTGAAAGAAGTGTGGAAGAGCCTGTCTTGCAGAATAGCCTATCACAAAAGTGAATCTGTGGCATGATTCATGAGACAACCTTACTGCTGGAAATTCTGGACACCAGATATGCCATATCTGACATATATGGGGTGACAATGCCAAAGTATTTGCAATTTGAGGATGGCAGCAGCAACTACAATAATAGATTTGTAACTTGTCTTGGGATAAATACATAAGTATTTTCTGAGAGCCAAAAAAGACTAGAAGAATATTGCTGAAAATATCAGACATTGCAAATTTGATTCTTCACATTGTTTTTGTAACAGTTTTCCCTCAAAAGGATGAGGAATCATGGAAGCCAACATTAAATGACTGCAACCAGTTTTACTTCAATGTAGTATACAGCTTCAATTGAGTAATTAAGCCCTCACTGTTGCTATGAGGGTGGTTGGTAAGACCAATCCTGGTTTCTTTTAACAGATCTGCCATAACTGAAGTTGATGGGTTTAGTTATCCCACTCCTCAGCTCTTAGCAACTTCTCAAACTAACACTTTCTTCAACCTTAATACTGAGAATTTCTATGCCAGCTGGCAGGTTGATCACCTTGTGGCAATGGAGGAAAGTCAAATAAGGAAAAAAAATCAAGAAAATCTGGAGAAGGTCATCCACTAGGAGACAGAGGATTAGAGGTAAAGTTCATGCATGAAAATAATAACTTTATGGTACAGCAGGCTGTGTGCAGGCCTGTGTGTAGTCACCTTTCTAGTGGCTCTAATGCTGTGCTTAAAGACCCCCTCCTGATGTCTCTATCTGTTCATATATTCACAGCCCTCAGTGGGATCTCAGGCAGAAGTGAACTCTGGCCAGACCAGACGCAGTCACACAATGCCAGCACTGCAGCCAGCTGAGCCAGCCCAGGGACAGGGCCCAGAAAGAAGAAAAATTAAAATATCAGGTTTCACATGTGTAAAGATGGATGGACAGTGGGAGGATTTAGTAGGGGACCCTGCTTGTCCCCTTAACAGACCGGTTTTAATAGCATCTCTTACTCTTCTATTTTCTATCCATAATCATGTAAATGTCTGAATGCCTTCAGCTTATTCATTTGTCAGAAGGGTATAGATGGATTAATAAAGCAACTCCTGTCCCAGTTTTTGCCACATCTCGCTTAATTTTCCTTCATAAAATTAAAATGGATTTTTAACTGGAAAATACTTTGGAGGGCGTTGCCAGTTGGAACACAAGTTTTGGAAAAGTGGGAAAAAGTCTGGAGCTTATTAGTTTAGTGGGGGTGGTTGGAAATATGTTTGGATAAAATCCAATGAGACAATTTTGCAAAATACCTCTCTTCTTCAACTTCACTTTGATTTGTAAACACTAGAGCAATCTTTTTGCACTTCCATTCCAATATGCTATCACATGCACCAAGAAACTTAAAAAAAAAATGAATGTTTCTGCAACATCAAATGAGTTGTGTGAAAATTGTGTATCTGATTTGCTCAGGGAGAAGTGATAGAAGGAACCCTGAATATTTATTATAAAAGTATTGAAAATAAATTACACTGGATTCTTGTGTAGTTTTCAATAAGGAGGATTCCAACATCAAAGGCACAAAAGTCTGTCTCATGCATATATGCAAATAGTCACTTTAAAAATAGAATATTAATTTTTTAAAACAAAAATCAAACTAGTTTACAAATTAAAAGAATATATTCAAAATAAAGCAGTGCACAAAATTTTAGTGAGGTCTATAAATAAATATAATTAAACAATAATTTTCATATCTGATATGCACAGTCCATTCACAAAATTCAACCTCTATGAACATGGATTTAACAAGTCCATTTTAATAGCTGTCCTAAATTGCCAATTTAAGTAGGTGAGAATCAGATACACCATGGACAAATGTTGTTCTTTTTTGCCTTGTGTGATACTGTGTTTCTGACTACATAAGACTCTATCTAGGATCAAAATCCTGCAGTCTTGGCTAATTTGATAATAAGAATGGTTTGCATAGGAATGCCTTTACAGGATTTCATCATCAACTGATGATTATAGTGGGAAGAGAATTCAATTTTTACTGAATTTTATTCTCCTCAAGGTCAGCTAAAATGTCCACATAAGGCATTCATGACAGCATCAGTGTGATGTTTTATTTCCCCATTAGGCTTGACCAGTTGCAGTACTGCTGATATTCCAGTGTAATTAAAAGCTTAAGCTATGTTGTAAGTTCAAAGTCAGCGAAAGGCTTAGGGTATTTTTAATAGTGAAATTTACACTTAAAGAGTAATTAAATCCCTAAATTAATAAGCCCTCAGTGATATTTAATGGGAAGTCTCCAGGTACCAAAAATGACAGGAACATAAATTTGCTTTACATGGGGCCCTGGAATCTTCTCTCAGTGTTTATAGCAAAGATGTGAAGGCTTGTAAGCAAAAGTCAATCAGTTAACTGAAAACATGCCATCAAGAGATGCATTAGATTTTAAAATCAATTGAGACAACTGCAGTAGTGAAGATTAACTTTGCCATGGAAACAAACTGCTGTCAATGAAGTTGACCAGCAACTATAACTGGTATGTAGGACATCTCTTCTACCACAGGACTTCGTCTTTTATTATTCATAACCTTTATTAAGGTGATGCTTCTGTACAACTCTTTAACCTCCCTCTTTTAAGTAATGTTCTACTTTATATGCTAAAGAGACACTGATTACATGTTCATTAACCAAATGGAAAAATGGAAAAATGGAAAAATGGGAAAATGGAAAAGAAGAAAACATACCATACTCACAGCTCTGCTAAGAACAGATAAAGGCAGGTTTAAATGGCTTCCTGACCCATTATATGGAGAGATATTCCATAACTTTTATTCTAACTTTGCTGTTTATGATGTATTTGTGCTGGTTTGGTTACTTCTGAGAATGGATATTTCATATCACTTTAAACCATCCCAGATGAATAAGAATTGTAAAAAACAGACACAATGTCAGAAAAACACTAAAAGCTCACTAGTTGTGAGAGCACACTCAGCTGAGCAACTATATTCACCTCACTCAGCCATCTCAACTGCCACATAAATACCTTAAAGTACAGTGGAAGCAGGGGAGCAGCCAGCAGGCCCCCACCACATCTGTGCATTCTAAGATGGCCCATGGGGTTTGTGTAAGCATGGTTATTGGTCTTGTGACTTTAATAAACAATAAATTAAAATCAGCAGGCAGAAAAACTGTTCTGCAGCTTGTATGCTCATCCTCTTCTGCAGTCTCAGCTCAGTTTAAATGCAGATTTCATCTCCCCGCTCCTTCCACGAGCTACATCAATACACCAGAGACTCAGAGATTCAAACTTCCTGGCTTCTCCTTTCTTACCCTGTCTTGCTATTTGCAAGCATAAACCCTTGCTAAATATTAGATAAGGAGAGAGAAGTAGGAGGAAAATAGTAGGAAGGAAAAGCCTGGCTCTTGCTCACCCTTGCCCTCATTCCCACAGCCCAGTGGAGAGGCATTGAAGTGAAGATGCTGGGCCGAGGGGATGCTGTTCTCTTGTGAAGGGGCAGCAAAGGTAAGTTCAACATTTCTGGGGAATAGAGAGGATCAGACATGGGAAAGAATTGCTAATCCTTCTCTGGTCAGCCCTGATCCCCACGCTGTTTTTTTCCAGCCTCCTCTGAGCCCCTGCAGCCTCTCAGGTAACAACCTGTGATTCCTTAGCACTCTTCCCTGGCTCTCCTGCAGAGCCTGCTCAGAGCCTGCATCTCACCTTCAGCCCTGGAGTTGCCTCTGACAACCTGTGGTGTGTGGAGGCTTGAAACAATGTGAGAGACAATGCAACAGGCACAAAAACAACTGAAGGGCAAACAAAATACCTGTGTTCATAAAAACAGAGAAAACAGATTTAAAGGGATTCGTTTGGGTTTGGTGAGCTATGCTTTAAAACCTTGTTGTCACACCAGGAATGAAATGCTGAAAGTGAGCATGTACTTGATAATTTTATGATATAACACTATGCTGAAAAAACATGTACTAAAGAATATTGTCTGACTTGAAGTGTATGGACAATTATTATTTTTCTCTTTAAGTGTGAGCAAAGGAAAGATCACATGTGTAGCTGTTACTGTGACACAGATAGGAACACACAGCAACACACACAACAGGTGTTCAGGTAGAGAAGAAGAAAAGAACTCTCTCATTTATTGTTGACCTCGTATATATAAGTTTCTGGACAGTGACCAGAGATTGGACAGAGAAGTTACCACCTCTCCATCTTCACTTGTCACTTAAGAAGTCCATCAGGTGATATCTTTTACAAAGGAATGTAAATATGATTCTGGTTTATCTTACAATTCATGAGAACTGGCTCCATTATACTAAAACTAATCAGAAGGCTTATTTTCAAGTACAACATGTAGCTAGCTGCAGAAGCTGGAAATAGGAGAGATATTGTGAATGTCCTGAAATATTGTGAGTGTGTGCACTATTAAGGTAGGCAGATGGACGAATGTCCTTTATTAGCTTGACTTTATCAGATATCTGGTCCAAATGCTTTTCTTTTTTAAGATCAAAACAAAATATTTTGTAAGAGGCATATATCAATAAACCTTACTGTATGGCAGGAAATCTCTTAATGTTTCTTAATATTTTCTCTTCTGTGAGACAAGTTGCATCAAAATCACAATACACACAATGGGAGCAGGCTACAAACTGGGTTGAACAGGGTATAAAACTACTACAGACATTGTATCTCTCTTGAATTATGCTATAGATTCAACCATAATTATTTGCAAGAAAGAGATGTTTATCAGTGCTGGAAACTAAGCCCTACAATTAAATATAAGGATACCACAGAATAAATTTTGGTATTAAAAGAAAACAATGGAGAAAAAATCAGATGAAGTCAAGAAATGATGCTTCTGAAGGTTTCGAAATTGTGTGGATTTCTTTATTGTCTTATTTGGAGACCCCTGGCCCTCTCAGCCAAGAGTATCTGCCCACCATTGACAGGAAGGAAGGGCCACAGAGGTTGAGGGCCAGCCCATCTCTCAGCCTGAGGCTTCTTTGGTAAGCAGTATCCAAAGACCCCACACACATGAATGTACAACCTATCCTGCAAAACTTGAAGACTACAAGGAACTTTTTTCATGCCATTAGATCTGTTGGGCTGAGCATGTTTCTAGTGGGCAAAAGTTTCAATGTAGTTAAAGATTTGGGGTTTGTGTTCCATAACCACGTTGCTAGTGTTCAGTAAATAATTGATATCTTCATGCAAATAAATGAGTTTTCTTCATCCACAACCCTGAAACTGCAAGGATCAGGCGCTGTTAGTCCTTCTGTTGCTATGGTGATACAGGCTACAGAGGTTTTCAGATGTGTAGGGAGATTATCCAAGCTGTCAAAGTGAAACAAAATCTTTAAGATAGCTGAAGAGGTCAAGATAAGATCTGAAGAGTGGAGGGGACCAGCTGAATGCAAGCTGTTCGGTTCCTGGACAAGGCCATAACAGTAGAAATACTGCTAGGATATAAATAGGAAGAAGAGCCCTGGGGTGCTGTGTGCAGGTAGGACACCTGAACTGTTAAAGCTCAGTGGTGGGCTGACGAGTCAAATCACACAAGAATGTATTTTTGCAGGGTCACCTGAAAGTACACCAGGACTTCTGCTTGCCCCAGCTGCATCCCAGCTCTGGAAGTAATAAATGTATATCTGCTGTTCCTCTCTGCCCTGGTTCAAATGGGAAAGAAACATGGTTATGTAGGTCTAGAGTAAGCCACAACATTTTCAAAGGAAATGTTCAACACCTCTGTTGGTGACATGCCCAGTAGGATCCAGAGCACCCTCAGCAAGGTCACTGCCAGCACCAGGATGAGTGGGGCAGCCGACATACTGGAGGGAAGGGCTGGCATCCAGAGGCACCTGGACAGGCTGGAGAGCTGGGCCAGTGCAAACCTCATGGGGTCAACAAAGAGAAGAGCGAGGCCCCATGGGATTCATGGCAATCCCAGACACACCAACGGCTTGGGCAGAGAAGAAGCATGATTGAGAGCAGCCCTGTGGGGAAAGGTTTGGGATGATGATAGATTGCAAACTCAACATTGATCAGCCCAGAAAGCCAAGGAAGAAATGGGCTGCATCCAAAGGAGTGTGGCCAGCAGGCAAGGGAGGTGATTCTGCCCCTCTGCTCTGAGGAGATCCCAGCTGGAGTGCTACGTCCAGCTTTGGTGCCTCCAAAATAAGGACAAGGAACTGCTGGAGCAAGTCCAGAGGAGCCATGAAGTTGATAAGAGGACGGAAACACCCTCCCTGTGAAGACAGGCTGAGAAAGTTGTAGCTGTTGAACCTGGAGAAGAGAAGTTTATGTGCGGACCTTGTAGCAACTGTCAAGTATCTGAAAGGGCCTGCAGGGAAGCACAAGAGGAACTGTTCATCAGGAACTGCAGTGCTAGAACAAGGGTTAATGTTCACAAACTGAAATTTAGGTTTAGTGGAAATTTACGTTAGGCTTTAGGAAAAAATTCATTATTAAGAGGGTGGTGAGACACAGGAACAGGTTGCCCAGGGAGGCTGTGAATGCCCCAACCCTCACAGTGTTTACAGCCAGGTTGGATGGGGCCTTGAGCAACCTGGTATAGTGGGAGGTATTCCCGCCCATGGTAGGGGCAGGTGGGATTAGATGATTTTTAAGGTCCGTTCCAACTCCTTGACATTCTATGATTCCATGACTCTACAATTCTGTGATTCTAAGAAGAATCCAGCTTTGAGTAGTGGAGACACCAGTGCTGTGCAGTGCCCCAGGACAGCCAACCAGAGACAGCATAGGTGGAGTCTGCACTGCACTGCACCAAAGGTAGTTGAGGACTATGCTTAGTAATCATGAATCCTGAACATGTGGTGGGGTCACTAATTAGACTAGCCATATAAAAATAAACAAATCTTTAACTTTACAGCAGTTAATAACAACTCACTCATTGGAATTTAAAAATATATATTAATTTATAGCATTCTTCTCTCCTACATTCTCCCCCTTCCTGCTTTATTGGCTTCCTCTTTGATACAGAGGTAAGTGGGAGTGGCCTAGTGCTGTCTAGCATGATCTGGCGGGTTTCATTCAAAGGCAACCTTTGCCAATGGTCAGAAAAAGTGCATGGCTGCATAACTTCATGGAAGGGGAAAGACAAGGGGGAAGCATAAATAACAGTTTGAGAGCAAACCCAGTATGATCTGGAGATAGAATGATCTTCAGACTTGAACACTTTCAAAGCCGTGCTTGCAGCACCACTTACCTAACATTCTTGTGCAAAACCACATATTGCTTTAAATTAACTTCAAAACAAATTTATTTGAAAGATCTAAAGATTCTAGACATGTTTTAAGTTAACTAGTGTGAAATTGTAATAAAAATTTTGCAGCAGCATTTTGATTTCTTTGTGCCACTTTTGCAGACTCTGCACTCAAAAATTAATTAGAGACTAGTTTAGTATGAAGTCATCCACCATGACTATTTTAACAACCTCTGTTGTCATGCAGCAAGTGCAAAACCTACATTTTTCTCTACAACTGCTTAGTTAGCAGATGATATTTAGGGAGCTCACTGTCCTGTTTTTCCTGCCATAAACTGTCATTGATAATTTGGCAAAATACTTAAAATGAAGGATAAAAAATTGACATAACCGTAACTCACCTAATTTTATGGGAAAAGTGATTTCTGTCATACCTTTCCTGGCCTGTGGAAAAGTCCTTGGCTGCCCTCATCCCATCAAGAGGAACAGTTACTGTACCTGTTATAGAGCTAGCAGCATCTTGAGGGGACAATTGCCAGCATCAGCAACCTTCCAGTCTTACTGCTTTCTGATTTTGCTCTTGGGATCCTCAATGAAACATCCTGTGTACCCACTGGTATATCCCATACCTCACATCACCTCTCAGTGTGCTGAGAATATGGGTTGAGCCTCAGTCCTGCAAATCCACTGGAAGCACATGTAAAAAACTGTCCATGCCTGACAGACATACAATGGGATTATGAGCACAAATATCCACCCATTTTGGTCTTTTTAGCAATCCTGATCTATTTGAATTGCCTGATGTTGCGGTCCATCATTGAAAAATTCAAAGCAATGCTGTTTGATAACAATCTGAGTTAATAAAGGGGTCCTAGTGTATAAAAGTTCACTTTAAATTCTGCAGCTGTGAGGGGTTTATTAGGACTGCTTCCAGGTTTGAAGTAAAATAGCTGGAGTTATATTGTTTTGTAATGTAATAGGAAATGAGAATACTGTTATCTAGTCTAGGAAAAATTTTGGGCATTTTGGTATTTTTGGAGAAACTTTAGAGCAGACATTGAAGGACAATTCTGCTCCTAACTATGGAATGTATGAGGGAAAAACTATGAACAAGAAAACATGATCAGAAAGCTTAAAACTTTTGCTTTGCTGAATTGATTCCAAATATTATTAAATAAAGAGAAGGAATCCAGTACAAGTGGACTGTGGGCTGTTCCCCAGAGCAAGGCACAGAATGAGGCACCACTTAATCTCTGGAGGGTAAAGCACAAATCACATATCTGCTCTCATGCAGGGACCATCTGTAGAAGAGTAAAATGTATTTTATGAACAAGAATGCTTTTTGCGGTTTCATGAGAAACACTGTGGACATACATCATGAGAACTTACACAGCATGCAAGGTAATAACTACTGTGAGAGGCAGAGTAAATTAATTTGGGATTAAAGTGATGTTCATACAGTCATTGAGCTTCCTATTGGCTTCAAGGGAAGACTTCTGCTACAAAAGACAACAGATCTGGCTCATGTTACCCATGCTGCATGTGTAACTATTTCCATGCCCATGAGTCTGCTTCTATCCTCCTTAGCTTTCATGTCTCTTTGAAAAATGTCTCTTTTCAAACTTCAGTTTTGACAAGTAAATAAAAACATAACATATTAAATGATGTTGTACTATGGTAACATTCTTTCAATTTTACTGAAATGTGATAGAAAACATTATGGAGAGAAGTAGCTGCATCTCTGCAAATAGTTATGAATAATGTACTTTTTTTTTTTTTTTTTTTTTTTTTTTTTTTTTTTTTTTTTTGCTTTTTTTTCAGTTACAGAAGCACCTTTGTCAGTTATTTCTTAAAAATAAGAAAACTTGTACAGACTCCAATTGCTACTGTCGATCCTAGCTAGCTGGAGAGACTTGGAACAGAAGAAGGGGTTCTCAAAGCAATAGTTATCTGTAGAAGTTAACATCACACATCCTTCTGCATTTCTTCTTATGTGGGTTTTTCCTGCTGGTATAAGCTAAAAAAAAAGTGATTTTAGTTTCATGACTACAAATTGAACTGCAGAAATCCAGAATTTTGGAATGGTTGTTCAAATGAATTGTAGTCTGAGAGTTTATGTATGGAGAGTTATGTATGGAGATTGAAAAATAAGCAGCTGTTCTCAAAAGAGGAATCCCATAGCCACAGAAATGACATCAAAGCATGCAAGGGAAGTACTGCCCACTCAGGCAGTTTCTCAGTGGTTCCCTGCATGGTGGGCAGTGCTCCAGGCGGATCTTTCTGTGCTCCCCACCCACAGCAGGCCCTGGCACTCGGCCCTGGGCTAAGCCCTCCCCAGGCACACAGCCTTTGCCAGCAGCTGCACCAGGGCACAGACCCCTTGGGCAGGGTGGGGGACCCAGAGGTCTTCAGGGAAGGACCAGAGATTGCAGAAATAATGTGTTAGTAGTCCTGGCATGACTTCGGTTTGCTTTTGTTAGCAAAATGTTGTTCAACACAGGCATTTGTCACGCTGTTTAGCATTGTGTACACAAACACAAAACTATCTGTGTGTATGTAGGTACATAGAGAGATATGTAATGGCACCTTTCTTTCACTGTGCATTTTTCATGCTTATTTTATTCTGTTTTTGCACAGTTTTTCAGATTTCCTGCTGATAAGTGATTTGATGCTAATATAAAAACTTCATTTAAGTTGCACCTGAATTAGGCCTCCAACCATGCTGGCATACTAGTTATCAGTAAGGCTAATTTGTCTTCATGAAATGGAAATTATGAAATGTAATTTCTTCACTAAGTCTCTAGAAGTACTTTTTCTTTGTTGCCTGTTGCTTGCCTCTGTCTGCAAAGTTTTCAGTCATAAATATTCTCAGCCAAAGCTTCTCTGTAGATAGTGTTAATCTGAAAGTGCTTCAAATTGAACCACCTTCTTCATTCTGAATTATGATGGCATTGCCAATCTTCTGCATATCAGTTTAATTTCAAGAAGCAGATATTTACATTGGCACATGTCCAAACATTGACAAAAGCATAAATGCTGTATTGAAAAACACATAAGAGTTTTCCAATAAACTCTTCTTACTACAAACAGCACCAGATGTACTAGATGAAGCTGTAGAACATTAAGCATAAAGTCATGCAATATTTTGCTTTTCAGAAAAGTTTCTTTCCAAACTGGAGCAGTTATCTGACTCAGATTTTTTTCTTTCTTATTTTTTAAATTTTTTTTTTTCCTTTACAAGCTATAGCTGCATATATTATTATTCTTACTGAAACATGCTCTTTTCCCAATCCTACTGTTCCTTTGCATTGGTGATACATGAAGGTCATGTGGTGCCCAGATTATATCCTATTAGGTTTTGAATCTTGATTCTGAAAAACATCCATACACCTGCTACTCAAACTACACTTCCAAACTCACAGGACTAAGGTTTTGGCACACAGGTCAGTCTCTTTCCTGTTCATTTGCTCAGGACAGAAACATATGCTCAGATTTTTTTTTTTTTTTTTTTTTTTTTTTTAATCAGAAATATAGTTACATAATCATGGTTGTCTGACACTCATGCTCCTACTGGCTACAGCAGATGCAGGTAGATCAAAACACTTAAAGTTCTGAAGAAGTGGTTGTATATAACTTTCTTTCCTGCATATCTCAGCTTAAGTGCTATAATATTAGCAAGATTTGCACATCATTAGTGCTGATAATTTGAAAATTTCACCTCCTCCTGTAGCTATTTCATTTCACACACAGAAGCGGCATGCCAGTGATCAAGCTGTGACTTCAGTGACCCATTAGAGCATTGATTTATGTGCTCACATGGTTCTCTTATTATCTTGTGTTGATTTTGATCTGTTCCAAATTATTCCTGAGGCTATCTCAGGTATCAGCTGACGCAGGAACTGAGAACTGACTTTTTCTTGTCCCTCCTGCTGGCTCAGTTGGCACAGACACAAAAGGTGTCTGGAGGAGCCAGACAGGACTGAAGCACATACATTAGCTAATTGTGCAAATATCTGAATAGGTAAAATTATGCAAGAATCATTAACATGTAAAAATTCAGAAATCAAAGGAGAAAATCAAAACAGAAGAGATAAAATATTTTAAGTTCCAACACTGAATGAAGCAGGTTCATACAAGACTGAGGAACTGGGGTTCAAACGAATAATTTCAAACCAGACAGAAACTACTATAAGGAAATTGAAGATCATAGTGACACCGGCCTGCTGCCTAGAAGAAGAGATTAATCTCTCTGCAGTGGACCCTTAATTTGTGCTAAGAGCTGTGGTTAAGAAGTGAGGTGCAGCAATGAAGACAAGCTGCTTGGTGGCAATAATACAGTGCTGAGAAAAGACAGAAATAAGAAGCAAAAAGACAAAGCAAATCAGATTTAAAATGTTAATGACTTAAGTACAAGATGTGGTCAATATTTTATGCTTTCTCCTTTTCCTTGCTTATTTACCTTTATGTCAGAAATATGTGATGTGCTCTGAAAGGGAATGCTTCAAAAGAGAAATGGTTTTCTTGTTCCAGTTTTAGTATATTTAGTGTTCTGTCAGACCTCTGCCTTTACAGAGAGCTATGTAACTGATCCATGCAGCAGTTTCTTTCACTTTGAAAGAATAGACAAACTTTTTGCATTAATACAGGAAGTAAACTGAGAGTAGTTTTAGATTAGACATTAGGAAAAAAATTCCTTAGTATGAGCATGTTGAAGTGAAGCTCTGCCAGCATCAGTGAACCTTGCGAGCCACCCACAGGTGCAGAATTTGACAGACACTTTTAAGGTGGCCGACAATAAAGGCAAAAAGGATGGGTCTCAATATGGAGATCCAAGAGCACTTTATTGGCCACAAGGAAATCCAGGGAAAAAGATAACGCAAAGGGGAAAACATGGGATTTTATATGGGAATGCGGGGATGTACCTGAGGGTCAAGGGCCAATGGGGGCAGATAAAACCGGCGCAGAGGAGGAGCAGCCAGCCGGCTGACCAAAGCGTTAGCAGGGACAGAGCAAGGGGTGGAATACTGCGGCAAACTGGGACCAACAGAGTTCAGGGAAGGGAAGAACATTCTAGGGGAGGTACATATAAGGCAACAGGGGGTTGGACTAAGGTGAACAGGGATGAACCAAGCCACTTTGAGTGGCACCAACTACAACAACCAATAAAGTTCAACAAATGAACTCATGCTTACAGAGACTTTAGGGCAGATGGCCCTTTCCCCCTAGGTCTCAGAGGGGTATTCCTCCAGGACTGAATTGTCTCTTCCAGGGCTGAACCACCTGTTTCTTCTGGTCCTCTACAGTGAAGCACTGGAATAGGTTGCTCAGGGAAGCTGAGGGTGCTCTGTTCCTGGTAGAGTTCAAGGCCAGACTGGAAGGGGTTTTGAGAAACCTGGAATGGTGGAAGATGTCCTTGTCCATAGCAGGGAAGTTTAAACTAAATGGTCATTAAGGTCTCTTCCAAGCCAAACTGTTCTATGATTCTGTGTGTCTGAATCCTGTGATTATATGCCTTTACACAGGGTTTGTTTTTAAACAGTCTAACAATAATTCACCAGATTGTTTTATTAGGTAATTGTTAATATACAAGCATCCAGTAAACTAAAAGTCCTACAGAAAAGAGGAGGCAATGTTTTATTTTTTACCTCTTCAGGGAAGCACCATGGCGAGAAATTCCTGGGAGACACAGAAATTGCAATACATATCCATATGAAATGAAGTGACCAAGGTCTGCCATGACTTACCTTTAATTAAAAATAATTTTCTGAAATCCTGAACAATGTCGAGCAAACACATTCTTATTATTCTGAAATTTTGCAATTTTTCTTTTCCTGATGTGGCACATTCAAGTTTTATTACTTCCTGGCTCCAAAAAAAAGAGAATGTAATAATGTAAGCACTCAGAAACCCCAAAGGATAAAAATGTCATTTTTCTCCTAGCTTTCTAGATTGGAAGAACAATTTACTTTTCACTTATTATGCAGGAAAACATCTTCCCCAACTCTGCCCCAGCACAATCTGTACTTGCAAATAATTTCAGCTTTGTGTTTCTCCCCAAGATTGCCACTTATGAGAAATATACTCACCAAAATAATTATTTTCAAGTCTTCTTTTATAATTTTGGTCTATGGCAAAGCTATTGTTTCTGAGGTAGTGTGACATCCTGTCATGAAACAGGGCACACCCATGGGCTATGTTATTTTAAGACAATTTACAAAGGTAGACACTCTAAAATGAGTTACCTCCCCTTTGTTTCAACAAATCACTTTTCACCAATAAGGGACAGGTTTGAGTAGATGTAAGTGAAAAATCAGGAGTTTACTAACAAGAGAAACAGCAACAGAAAAAAACAAGCAGTGAATAGTCACTGGATACACAACTGCAAAATCTCACCGATGCCAGGGGAACGAAGGTATACCCAAAATTGCAAGGTATTGCCCCCTTCCAAGAAGCCCCTCCCCCCTCCCTGACTGTGTGCAGGGAAAGGGAAAATAAATAGCACCAGACACTTTCCCAGATGGACCCCACCACAGGCAACTGTGTGGGTTGAAAGACAAAGGGAAAATGAGTCTCTACCCACCATTGTGATCCCAGGTTGACCACACGGTCTAGGAGATGAAGGGGATGAAAAAGAGAGTAGCAGAGAAAGAAAGAGCATTCCTGGGAAAGCAGGAGCTTTTGGAGCAGTTCCAGGGGCAAAGTCTTGCCAGCACAGCAATCACTGCCACCTGACCCTGCCTGCTGCCACCCGTGGCACTTCACCAGAGCCAGTGCCGATGTCGGGGACAACTGGGTTGCCGGCACCAGCATGGGGTGACATGAACACAGTAGCTGGCTCAGCCTTCACTGCAGATAGAGTTTTCAAATTTACTTGGAAAACAGTTTCTGATTAATAGTTAAATGTAGTTTTTCTGAGTTGCTACAGTTGCAGACACCTTTCCAAAACAGAGCCTTCTGTAAGTGCTGCCAGGCAAGAAGAAGAGGCTTGGGTGCCTAAACATTTTAAGGGGACTAGCACCTCTTGTCTGCCCCACAATTACAGTTCCAAAGAGGCAGTAACAATTTTAGGACACAGATAGATATGGAATAGAGCGACATTTTGTGTTAACTACGACAGCTATTCAGTCACACTATTTGAATATTACGATGATAGGAGGTGTCATCACTGATCTGATGCTTAAAGATTTTTAGCTTTTTACACATATGTAGCTTTTTAGATTTTTAACATATATAGATGTATAGTTTCTAGCACCTTCTCATACTTTAGAATAGTAGTTACCCTTTCTCACACATTATGCATTTTCTTAAGATTCTGTTTGATCTTATTTTCAAGGAAAAAAAATGATAACGAGGACATCCTGTTTTGCACCAGCACCAGGGACAAAATAATAAGATTCTTCATAGACATAAGAAGATACAGGGCTAAGAACCCTTGGAGGCACTCCAATGGGGCAGATCCAATGGTGGGTTACCAGGGCAACAGTTCTATTAGATGTAGTTGCTAGATATACTAATTAGTTAACCTTCTAAAAAAATGTGAAATTTTGGTGCTGGGTGTGCACAGAAGTATAATATGTGCACCTGAACAGTTTAATTAGAAGTTTTTTATGCTCTTTATGTTGTCAATTTTAATATTGTTTGGAAAGTTTTTCTTCCAATTTTAGGCAATGGATCTGCAGAGTGTCTGCAGTGGATACTGAGTGTCTGCACAGAAGGGTGCCTTGGTTTAACCAAGCCTTGAACCAAGATCCAGGCAGCTGCTCACTCACTGCCCCACCAGCAGGATCAGAAAAACAATCAGAAGGGTAAAAAAATCACAGGTTGAGGTAAAGACAGTTTAATAGGGAAAGCAAAAGCCCCACAAAAAAGCAAAGTTTATTAAGGAATGAATTCACTGCTTCCCATGGGCAGGCAGGTGTACAGCCATCTCCTGGAGAGCAGGGCCCCATCACAGTGACTTGGGAAGACAAACTCTGTTTCTCCAAATGTCCCCCCTTCTTCCTTCTTTCCTCCGCTTTATTTGGTAAGCATGCTGTCACATGGTCTGGAATATCTCTTTAGTCAGCTGGGGTCATCTGTCCTGGCTGTTTGCTCCCAGCCTCCAGGCACTCTCATGTCCCCTGCCAGCATGGCAGTATGAAAAGGAGAAAAGGCCTTGGCTCTGTGAGCTCTGCTCAGCTGTAACAAAAAATTCTTTATATTACAAACTCTATGTTCAACACAAATCAAAAACATTCACACAAAAGCCACTGTGAAAAAAATTAACTCTACCCTAACCAAAATCAGCAGAGACAGAAGCAGTTCTACCTTGTGATAAGACATAGAGATGGTGAGATGTTTCATACTTTGAAGATTAGTGTTCCAACTTCCATTATGTAAAATGCTTTTTAACATGAATAATTTCCTTATTAATGAAAGAATTGAAGGAGGCCAAATGTATGTATTACTTATATGAATTGTAAGTCTAGGACTTAAATTGTATGAACCACGTTTTTAACCACACTGAGTAAAGCAGCAGGTTCCCTGAAGTTGTGCAATCCTCATTTCTCTGCAGTGTCTGTATTTTGACCTCCATTGTGCCATGAGTGTTGAACCTCCCTGTGTTTAATGGAGAGTGTTTGTTGCTCTGAGCCAAGATGTAAATCTACATTCATAGCACCCAACTGTTAGCAACTATTCATTTTTGAGACTTTGAGGTTGTTCCTCCTCATTGTTAAATGGTAGGGTTGAAAGAAGCAGCAGTGGTTTCTGATAGTCTCCCAACCTGCATGCTCTCAAAGGCTGATCCAGGTCGCAGCTAAGCCTCAATTGAAACAGAGATTTTTAAAGTTCACTTGAGTTAGCAAAACGAATTAAGCATCTAAATTTTAGCTTGTAGAATTACGTGTTGAATTTTAACCCTTTTACTTAAAAAACCTCCACCATGGTACAAAGGGCATAGGAAAATGCAAGTTTCTGAAGCCTCTTGCATAAAGAACAGTACCGGGAGAAGACCAAAAGATGCAAAGAAGCCAGATAAAAGGGCTCCTCTGTCTCCAATCTCATCAAGTCTGACAGACGTACTCAAACAAGCAGCAAGAGACCAAAAGCACACACGCAGAAGAAGAAAGTTCAAAAGTTCAATCATAAAGAAGACCACAATCTTCGGCCTCAGAAGACCATCAAAGACCACCGTGCAACCACCACAGCAAACAACGCATGCTCAGAAGGGCGTAGATCTAATTATAATGCAAAGCAAAGGCAAGCGAGACCAGAAAATGAATAGTCATGAAAAGTTGTGCATATACAATACTTGTGTAAATAAATGCAAAACTCGAATCGAAGCTAAGTACACAAGACTTTAAGAATTATCTTGTTTGTGTCAGACACTCAATACATACTCACTTCATAACTTTAACGAGTTGTAGAGTCTTTATTCCAAACATCACAATTAATTATTTGATGTGGCATTACAATGACTTCTGTTTCAAATAAACATATTTTTAATATGAATTTTATAAGTGTGGGAAGGAATTGAGTTAAATTATGCGCTAGGAATCACTGAGACTTCATCTTGCACCCAGAAAATTCACTGAGCAGGGGTTTTTTTCACTCTAGTACTGCAAGATCAAGCATGCAGGAACCACAAGCAAAGAGGAGACACCTGGAGCACTTGTATCCTTCCTCTGTGCTCAGATCATTCCAGCCTCTTTGGAGTCATACAGTATTGTCATCACCTGGGGAAATGGACATTAAATACTTATTTCTCAAAGTCATGCAGTAGGAAACAGATGACAGTTATGAGAACAATCCTTAATGTGATTAATATGAGCTTCCTTAATATGATTAATATGCCTTATATCTTCCCTTTGCATTTTTATTTTTCAATTCTGAATAATTTAAAGTCAACTGCTTGGAATAGCATAGCAAATCTCTGTTGGTTCTGACTTTGTTCTTACTCCACATTTGCCTTTATCTTATAAACTACCTTTAAGAAGACAAAATTGTTTCATCCCAGAACTTCTAAAACTTATGTCAACTTCTTAGATTTTTTTAGATCTTTGCAAAAGAAAACTTGATATTTAACACAATGTTCATGAATATGCAAGGATAACTGAATAAACAGGCATTAAAAAACTCAAAAAAACCCCACATCAGAGACCAAAGTAATCTACTAAAGCACCCATATATGTTTGGTTGATTCAGAATTGAGAGAGTGACTCCACTTCTGCGTTACCTGTGCTTTAACATCTTTAATAGGCAAATAAAATTGTTTTCATGAAATTATGGAAATATTCACGTGTTTCACCATTAGAAAAAACCCAAACACCCCCCCACCCCCACCCCAATCCTTCCTACCCCTGAAATAGTATTCTCTACTGAAACTCAGTCGTAACTTTGTGGTGTAGTGGTGGTTGTTGATGTGGTAGTGGTGACAAGCACATTATGACATGTTAGTGGTACAACCAAAACAGCCAAAGATGTTTTCTGCCTTCTTCCAGCCAATTGATTTTTCTTGTGCTTCTGCATAGCACAGTACAGATAGCAAGACCAATGTCTCCTGCTTCTTTCTAGATGTCCCAGTTTCTTCTCTGGGAAGTCTTTTCTTGTTTTCATCCTTGTCACTTTCCAGTTTTTTAATCTGCCACTGCTGTGGTTTGTTTTTTTTTTATTTATTCCTCTACACTGGAGTGTCTCTGGATGGCTGTTAGTGCTCTGGGCATCATGGCCAAGTGATCAAGTGTCAGAAATGAGACATGTACAGAATATGAATATCATTAAGGGTGAAACAAAAAATTCTCTCCAGAAGTTCTATATGTGTGCTATAAACACCACTGCAATATAATAATTCCTTCAGGAAGATCAGCTATGGTTCTGTTGCCTCTGTTCCCCTTGGAAATTAATATGTTTATTACCAACTGTGTTGCTTTATATTTCTTGCTGTTTTTTGCATATATGAATCTTCTATGGCTGTATTAAAACCACCTATTTGTCATTCTTGCGTGTTTCTCCTTTTTACCTCAAAATGTTTCTGGTTTTGGTTTTTTTTGATGTGTGTTCAGAGTAGAAAAATAAACGGATCTTAATTTCTTTCATGAATTATTATTTTAACTATATACGAATTTTAAATATACTATTATTTTCAGAGAGATACAAAATGATTGTTACAAGTGTGTGGAAAAAAATCTGTTTCTCCTAAAATTTCCAGATTTCATGTTATTTCACTAATGACATAGTAATGGCAACAGCAATGACAATTAAAATTAAATAAATACTAAAATTAGCCATTATGAGCGCTAAGGGAAGTCTCCAATCCATAATTGATGCAGAAAAATCTGACTTGCAAAAATTTGTAAAAGGAAAGCAATGAGATGTGTTATCTGTTGCTGTAAGTTTTTGTCAGGAGTACAGGACACTGCTTTGTTAGTTTTTATGTTCAAATTGCCTAAAAAATAAAGAGAGGGTATCATATTCAGAAGATCTTGAATATTGGCATGTTTAGTACCAAACAAACTGGTTAATGAAGGATGTTGCTGGTTGTATTTGCTTAAAGGACGAAACTTAAACTTATTAAAAATCCCATTAAAGTCATCATTCTCTATTTTTGTACCATAATTTAGTAGAAAAGGTTTTCTGAGGTCATTTGGGTCTGCTTCCTGCTCTTAGCAGTGGTAACATTAATGCTCAGGTTGTTCATGGCTTAGCCCACTCTGGTGGTGAAAATCCCAGAGGACAAATATTCCAAGATCTCCCTTTCCACCTTTGGAGTCATTGAGTTTTGTGTGAGTTTTCCTATTATTTATATGATCTCAATCTCCCCTTTCATGGTTTGGATTGAATCAACCTTTTTGAAAGACAGACTGACACTTGACATTTTTCTGTCTTTACTGCTGTTTCCTCACTGTATGAGGGCAGTGATGAACAGCAGCTGCAGCCCCAGTGTCACAAACAGTACAAGAACTTGCACAATCATGTGTCACAGACTGTCATCACACTGTTGGGGACGCTACTGCAGAGAGATGTCGTTTCTATATCTACCTGTGCATAACAATATTGAAAAAGCAGGTTTGATTTCTCGAACCATAAGAATTTCAGGTACAATACAGAAGGTACTACAGATTGTCTCATTTTGAACAAGTTTAAGAATAAACTTCACCTATAGTTTTTCTTTGTGTTCCTCTCCCAGAGGAAAGAACCTCTCCCAGAAAATCTCTTGAGATTGTGTGGGGTCAGATAGCTGTGTATTGCAGAGACAAATGCTTATAAGTTCTGCGAAGATCCTCCATAGATTGGTTCTTTCAACAAGCTGTATTCCTTCAGTCCAGCACATGAATCTCTGTACTTTAGTAGGGTTTTGATCTCCAAAGTAATTCTTGCAGGGATAGAATTTAGCTACCACATGAAGACACAGTTTTTAACTAACTTCAAGTCTTCAACATAAAAAAAAAACAAAACAAAACACATATGCTGGATGATGCTTATTCTGATTCCATTGTAAAAACACAGCAATATCCAAGAGCTACAAATCCTTTTCAGAAGGTTTGCAATTTTAAGTCAGATTTTGTCTATATTTTCACTTAAAAAAATATGAATGTAATTTGTATTTCATGAATCCAGTGAGGATGATAAAAGGGATAGACAGTAAGAACAGCATGGTATTTAAGATAAAAAAAGTTATCCCTGTGGATTAGGGGGGTGAATAAACATAAGAGCTGAGAAATGGAAAGGTCCAAGACCTCAGCTGATGTAAATTTGGTGCTGATACCAGAAGAAACTGTGCCAATTGACAGCATCTAGAGTCCAGTGTCACAGAAGAATATGAAATAAAAGGCACAAACAATTGCTTTTGAAAAGTAATTTGCATGCTCAAATCATGGAGATAGGCAAAGCAAAGCTCTATGGCTTAAAAAGGTGACATATTTCTGGTAATATTTCTTATTTGTGGGGATTTACAGAGAAGACACAGAAACTAAACATAGTCTTCGAGAAAAGAAATACAAGAAAGATGTAGAATTTACACTGGTGACTCTGAACTCAGCTTCTAGGGATGTTAAAAAAAGATTATGCAAGCTAGTCAGTCTTTGCTAATTTGCTCTGACAGATCTGGTGGATTGTATTGGATAGTAACTCAGAAAAGGCAAAAGAATAAAAGGAAAAGTCATGGTAATAGATAACAAGTGTCCAGAAGTCTGGACAGCCTATAATGGTGAAAAACTCTGCTATAATACAGATTTCAGCTAACACTCATTCTTTTCTCTGTTGCTTCTCTATCTGTGCTGGAAATTCCTACCTCCCAAATCATGGTGTTTTTATATATTGAAGAATTTTCTTAAAATAATTAAAAAAAAATGTTCTTAAATAAGAATGATACCATGACTAAGAGGACCCATTTGCCTGTATTTTTTTTTTCTGAAATGTTTTTCTTGTAGATTAATATTAAAAAGGGAAGTCCTTTCTTTTCAATAATATTATTTGAATCTAATCTTAAAAATATGCCTTTGCATCTTCAGATAATCTACTAAGTGAACATGCATGTTTTCAGAAGAATTATTAACTTTTCATAGCAGTAACAAGAAAGAAGGACATATTTCTTTTTTCTTACAGATTCATACATTATATTTCCTATCTATTTTATCAGTGTTAACAATGACATTGTTTTATTGCATTTTTGAACAGTACAGGATTAAATTCATAGAAGGACGATGTGTGTTACTGTGACACAGATGGGAACACACAGTAACACACACAACAGGTGTTCAGGCAGAGAAGAAGAAAGGAACTCTCTAGTTTATTGTTGACCTCGTATATATAAGTTTCTGGACAGTGATCAGAGATTGGACAGAGAAGTTACCACCTCTCTATCTTCACTGGTCACTTGAGAAGTCCATCAGGTGATATCTTTTACAAAGGAATGTAAACATGCATCTGGTTTATCTTACAATTCATGAGAACTGGCTCCATTATACTAAAACAAATCAGAAGGCTTATTTTCAGGGACAACAGATGTGTAGATCTTTCTTTTCAAGTTAATGGATGTGATTTTAGATAAGTGACAGAAAACTGACCCCAGGATTACCTTAACTATGTATTCAGGAAAATTTGTTCTGGAGGAGTAGTGAAGACAACTTTTTATCTAAGGATTGCACTCAGCTGATAGCTACTGCATACACAAAGAACGAGGCCGGTCAACTAGGTCTGTATTTCAGAAAACTCTTCTCCTTGTGAGTCAAGTAAGTTCTAGCATTTTTATTAGTGGAAGACAAGTTAGAACCAAGTCTGATTTAAGATCTCCAAAACTGTTAAGCTGAGGCAAAAAGGAGGGCAGATGTGGTACTGAAATTTTTCCTGCCCAGAAGTCAACACACAAAATCAATTTGGAAGATTTGAATAAAAAAAAAAAAAAAAAAAAAAAAAAAAGTTATCTAAAATGAACATAAAAAATTATGAAAATATTTACAGAGCATATTTACAAAAAAGTCTCTCTTCATACTAATTCCTACTAGATAACATTCTCTCCTTCCACATTTGCTACTGTTTTCCTTTTCTATCTATGTGATACCTAGAACTCTGAGTCATCATGGAGATAAAAAAGTAAAAAGGTGATAATCTAGAAAATCTTTACTTAGTAGTCAGTGGCAAGCAGTGCCACTGTACTTTAGGGATTCAACTGAACCTGTAGTTCTGGTCCTGTTTTTTTGATAACTGACCTTGCTATACAACTCCTATGCCTTCCAGGGTGCTGAAATCAGAACAGTGTAAAGGCACACTTTAGTGTGATGTGAAATATTAAGGTAGTGCTGTTTCCCATTTAAAATTCAAGGTGCTCCTGGTGGCACTGCTTGTCTCAGCTCCAGAGAAGGAAAAGGAGGGCAGTGGATTTTGGAAATTTGAACTACGTAAAATACAGTACAAACCAGCATGAGTCTGTGCTGTGCTAGGCATCAATGTGATCTGCTGTTTAAAGCACTGCAGATTCCTGCTCCCAGGCAATGAATGCTGGTATCAGTCACTGCAGTGCATTCCTTCTAAGGCCATGTTTTCAAAACCAGCACAACTTTTACCCCTTTGCAGTAGATGATAATCTGCCCTGGTGTCTCTAATGGTTTAAACTGCTTCTGTCATTTGCTTTTGTGGCTAGTAATTAATCAGAAAGGCAGAACGATGTGAGTGCTAGTATCACATGCTTTGTTCCTCAACCATGTATAGTGTAACTGTTTGATAAAACCTGCTCTTGGGCCTGTCCAAGGTGCATACTGGTGAAACAAATGTCACCTCCTCCTGATGAGGAAATGGGGTCTGGTACTACTGAGGGCCATGAATAAATAAACACTTCAAGAAAAGTTCTTATATAAATCTGTTGAGTGTGTCTGATGAACTGTAAGTACAAGTTAAGTGTTTGAAGGCTTCAGAGATTCAATTTTTTATTTAAAGTTCCACAGCTCAGCATGTGTTATTGAGTTCATACTTTTCTGTACAGTTATTGTAATACCTTCTGACTCAACTATTAATAAAATAAAAATAATTAAAGTTACGATGATTGATTTTGGGTAATTTTGAAGATCCTTCCTGAGCTGCTCTCATTGTTTGAAAAGCTATTGTGCAGACCTTACACACACATACAGGGAGAGTTTATCAGAACTTTGCAAAGCAAGTTCATCCTGGGATTTGGTGCTTGAGCCTTGAACTTCATAATCTGTTCAACTCGCTGTGGAAAAATTGTCTAAATTCCTTACACAATGTGGGATCAGTCCTAAGGGTGTGAAACAACTGTGACTCCTCAGCACAGTAGAAGCACAAAAAATGGAGCATGTTACAAGAAGCAGCTCTCTGCCCCCCAGACACCCAGGGCCATTAGCCCTACCTTCACATCAGTCCCAAATTGGTTCACACAGGGGCTCCCTCTGCACCAGGACCATGTTTACAGGTACTGGGTAACCAGTGGTGTCACATCAACTCTGCTGGAGAAACCATTTACCTTAATTCACTTCTGCAGCTCTGTGCTTCCAGCTAATAATTTGGAGTGAGAAAGTTGCAGTACCAAAATAAAGCTTCAGATCCTGCCAGAGCCATGCTACTTAGGCATGTATCCTTGTAGGTGTCTGGGCACTTCAATGCCAAAAGAGACAACAGTGTAGGTAACGTGAGAGTTACGTGGCTCCTGCACCTCACTGGATGTGAGGGGTGAAGGCAGTACTTTGCTGCTGTTGTGACTGACCTGAGAGGAGGGCATGGAGGGTGAATGTTTGCATTGTCTCATTAGTGAGCTAAAAATTATCTGTCTCTTCTGCATTTGCATCTTGGATGTTATAGCAGGGATTTTTTTCAAACCCTTTTCTCTGAAATTTCTTTCACTCATATGATGAGAAATAACTAAAACTGTTGGGCTTCTTTTAATGTTGCTAAGAGGAATTAGGGATTATGCTGATACGCTTGAATTTAATCTAAAATACATTTATAGCAAAGAACATGAAAGTGAATGTAGAGTATTTTATGGGTATTATGTATGTGATACTATCTTTTAATATTTTCTGATGAAGAAGGAAATAAAATTTCATAACTTAAGAGTCATGATTATGCTTAAGGTGGTTTTAAAGGCCAGTTAGTAACTTTTGAATTAATGCTAACTTCTAAACTAATTTTTACTTAAATTAGCTGTCTCCTTCAGCTGTCTATCCATAAAAAGCTTGGTACAGGAGGTATCTGTGATAAAAGCTTAATGTTCACAATTTTATGAAAAAGATATTACAAACTGGAGTTTGTGTAGTTGAAATGCTAGAGTTTTATTTTTAAAAAATTGTATTACACATGTACTCTTTATTTCTTTCTCAATTATTCCGTAAGTGCTGAAACAATTTAAGACTGTAAATAAAAATGTACTACAAACATTGGAGTGCTTCTTGATTTTACTTAGGTGTTATTTAGAAAGCAATAGCTGGAATATTAATAGGGTTATGTTTGTGCTGCTCCTCTATGTATCTCTGAAAACATAAAACTTAGAAAAATGTTAAAATTCCCCTGACAAAATTCTTATTAATGCCACAGCAACACCAGTTTTCTGGAGGTCAGGTGGCTTCAATTAGCTTTTCCAATAATGTATGTCAGGCTTAGTAGAGAAAGAATAAAACCTGTTTAAGTTGTTAGAGTTCTGTTTGTGGAGGGTAGCCTTGTATTTGTAGCCACCAGCTCAGAAATGTCCCAGAAATCTGTTTTGAAATGGATCCAGACACATTCCATTAGATGTTGTAAAAACCAACATATTCACAGGTTTTAGGAAATGTCTGTGTATTCACAACTTGAAAGCAAGTTGATAGCGATTCAGTATTTTTGATTCACACCAAATTCAGGAGATGAAAAAAGACAAAGCTGAGAATCTTCCCTCGAAGTGCCTTGTGTGCATGCCCCTGTTGGAGCCTGTAGGAAAACCCCAGAGTGGCATTGAGCACAGTTGGGTTTTGGTCAGGGAAAGAGCACACAGCACGGGCACAATGGTGTGTGCATTCCTCCAGTCAGTCTGCTTTTCCCTAAGATTTCATCTTAAGCTTCCCTTGAATGCTAGTGTGACATCAGCATACAAGCTTCTGAATTCCACTCCTCTATTTTCTGTCTGGAAGAATGGGTTTATCTCTTCATGTTGACATCTTGCATGATGTAAGAATGGTCAGCATGAGGCTGGTGTTGGTGCTTGGTGTGGCAGGACAGAGGAGAGCATGGGTTTAAGGGAAGTGAGGTGAGGCCACACACCTACCACTGATGCCTTTTGACAAGGACTGACATAGACAGTCTTACTGTAACTTGTCTTCAGTGAAGTATGCTGGCTGGCCAGGCTAGTTATTTCTGTGCTTACTGAATGTAACATGCTCCATCTCCCTGAAACAGCAACTCAGTGACCATCTCTGTTAGGTTTTTTAAAATATAAAAATATATGTTTTTCTTTCTTGCTGTTTTGTTTTTTTTGTCTGGGCCTTCCTGGGGTTTTGAGGTTTCTGAGAGCTCTGTGAGCTTGGCTTTCACCTAACTTAACTTGTCTCTGTCTCTGTGAAGGCTTTCTGTTTTCCCCCAGCCCTGCATATGAAGAAGACGTCGAGTTGTCTGTTTCCTCGTGTTCAGGAATTTGTTTATTCTTTGTTATCTCATATTCATTCCCTGGCCTGCCACGGTCTTCTCTGCAGGCCAGTGCTCTCTCCCCCTGTTGTCTGTCCCTGTCGTCTGTCCATGTAGTCTCCTTCCGCCCTTGGGAGGGCACTATCTTTTATACTGAAAATTGTGTATGCTTTATTTATAACAATTCTCCAATATCTATCCACTATGTTGTACAGTGTACTTTTGTTCTAAACCAACCAAAATGTGCTACACCACCACAGAAGATGGAGAACAAGAGGACAAAGAAGAAGCTCAAGGACACACCCCATTTCCTCCATCTTTGTCCCCTGATCTCACATTCTAAAATCCCAAAATTCTACTTTTTCACAGTGTGACATACTAATTATCATTCTATCTAAATTCTTGTGACTTATAAATCTTCCCAGGACAGTCAGAAGGGTGTCCTGGTTCCCACACATGTCATCCATTCAATCACTAGCTCATGCAAAGATTGTACCACAGATGGGAAAAAAGCTCCACTTATGTTCCTTGCTCAACCTCAAGTGTGTAAATCATTGCAGTAATTTGGCTGGACTGCTTAATATACATATTTTAAAATATATTAATAACTATTTGTGATTTTAGTGAATAAAGATATTTTGTTTCTTTGGCACTCAATTATTTTTGATGTGTGATGGCACATTTTCACTCACATTTCAGAGTAAAAGAGATTTTTGGTTTGTCTTGACAAGGCTTCAAAAGATAGCTCATTTTAGATACATACTAATCCTTTTCTAAACATCAAGCTGACACACCCTTCCCCAATTTATTAAGTGTTGCAATACCTGCCACTGTTGACAAACAGGGAAATGTGGCATTTATAAACAAGCGAAAAAGCTTATTTATTAACCTTCTGATTTTGGATCCCAAAAGATTACAAACATGTCACTACAGTAATAATTAAGCAGGTAAAGCACTAGCAGTTTTCATGGATTTTCACAGCAATTGATCCAGAATTGTTAAGGAATGGAGAACTTCCAGTTCTTAAAAATAATTATTTGTGCTGTGATTAATAAGCCTTTCTATGTGAAAATTTAATTAAAAAAACCCAAAACCATCCTAGTATATTATTGTAATCGAAATTAATTTTCCAGTAATGTTTTTATGTCATACTTTTATACATAGTAACTATACAAATGATTTATTGGTGAAAATGACAGGAAAATTTTTGTTTGATATGGCCCTTAGAATAGAAAAGTGGCATACATCTCTTTGAAAACCTGATGTTTATGTAGTTTTCAGGCTTATATATTTCCTTTTCTTGATAATATGATTCATGAGTATTGCTCTTTTGAGCATGATTTTGACTTTGTTGTGTTGTAACAGCATTAAAGTTTCTAATATTTATTGCATTCCAAAATGTAAAGCCAAAATTTGATTACATTTCAAATGAGAGCTGTTTGATGATGTATTGGCAAATTCAGTCTTTTTCTAAGGAAGTTTTGATTTTGAACCACTTTGAATTGAAATCAGATATCTCAGGGTAATTCTATCATCTTTTGCACCTTTATAACATTGTTATTTCAATCTTATCTCTTATAAGAGAATACAATTGATATTTTTCAAGAAATACAGTGTTATTATCATGAACCATTTCTGTAAGCTCACTTCTATGATTCCAGTAAGGCATTTTACAGAATTCCTTGTAGTAATATTATTAGGATTTTTGCTCCTTCCTACCAATTAATGTTTCCTGAAGAAGTGACATTCCCTTTAATGTTTACTTAATTTTAGTGCTGCAAAGGAAAATACCAGACAGATAAAAATTTTTAAGGGGATTTATTGGCTTTGTATGGTCAAGTTTTGTTAGTGGGACTGCTACAGGAAAGGCTTCTGTGAGAAGCTGACAGAAACTTTCTCTGTGTCCCACAGATCCAGTCTCAGCCCATCAGAAATGATAGTAACAGCTCTGTGATCCTCTTTCTTTCTTTTTCTGAGCTCTCTCCTTTTTCTCTCAAGAGGAAAAAAATATTATGCATGTGTAATTGTGGCCAGAGAAGAGCAGAGTGAGGACATGTGAGAGGAACAGCCCTGCAGACACCCAGGTCATGGGAGAAGGAGGGGCAGGAAGTGCACCAGGCACCAGAGCTGAGGTTCCCCTGCAGCCCCTGGTGCAGCCCATGGTGAGGCAGCTGTGCACCTGCAGCCCCTGGAGGGCCCTGGGGATGCAGAGATCTACCTGCAGCCCCTGGAGGAGACCCAGGCCAGAGCAGGTGGATGCCTGGGAGGAGACTGTGTGTCATGTTTACTAATATATTTTTTGTGTTTTTTTCTTCTGTTCTGTTGTTGTTCTCTGTCTCTGTTTGTGTCTCTGTTTCTCTCTGGCTCTGTGTCTGAAGAAGAGGTCGAGTCGTCTGTTTTCTCGTGTTCAGGAATCTGTTTATTCTTTGCTTATCTCATATACGTTCCCTGGCCTGCCACAGCTTCTCTGCAGGCCAGTGCTCTCTCCCCCTGCTGTCTGTCCTTCCTTTGTCTGTCCTTAGTCTGTCCTTAGTCGTCGTCGTCTGTCCGCCCTTGGGAGGGCACTATCTTTTATACTGAAAATTACGTGTACTTTATTTATAACAATTCTCCAATATCTATCCACTATGTTGTACAGTATACTTTTGTTCCAAACCAATCCAAATGTGCCACACCACCACAGAAGATGGAGAACAAGAGGAAGAAGAAGAAGCCCAGGGACACACCTGGGCTTCCTCCATCTTTGCCCCCTGATCTCTCATCTAAAATCCACAAATTCTACTTTTTCACCGTGTGACATACTAATTATCATGATATCCAAATTCTTGTGAATTATAAATCTTCCCAGGACAATCAGAAGGATTTCCTGGTTTCCCACAGCTGTGAATCCATGGGAGGCCTGAGCTGGAGCAGGGTCCTGGCAGGACTTGTGACTCTGCGGGGGACCCCACTGGAGTAGGCTGTGGCTGAAGAACTGCACCCCATGGAAGAGTGACCCACATTGCAGCAGCTCATTGAGAACAGTTCTTATGGGATGGACTCACACTGGAGAAGTTCATGGAGAACTGTCTCCCATGGGAAGGACTCCCATGCTGCTCCCTCCCTGAGCAGCAGTGAAAACAATGTGGTGAACTGACCACAACCTCCATTCCCTGTCTCTGTGCTGCTGGGGAGAAAGCAGAAGAGCAGGGAGGGAGGGAGAGGTGGCAGGAAGGTGTTTTAAAGTCTCATTTTACTGTTTATTATCATGCTCTGATTTTGTTAGTCATAAATTAAATCAATATCTCTAATTTGAGTTTGTTTTGCCCCTGACAATATTTGATGAGTGATCTCTCCTGATCTTATCTCAACACATGAACCCTTTATTATATTTTCTTTTCCTGTCCATTTGTGGAGGGGAGTGATAAAGAGGCTTTGGTGGGTGCCTGGCACCTAGCCAGAGTGAATCCACTACAAGAAGCACAGTGTGAGTTTATGGAGGAAATCCACTGATGATCTAAACTTGCCTTAGTTTCCTAAGGTATGAAAGTGACCTCCTGAGATTGCAGGAACCAATATTTTTCCTTTCCTGTTTTTCCATATTTCTAACAACCTTTAATCAGTTCTGTTTACAGCTATAATGAAAGAGTATGATCTGTTGAATTGGGAGTTCAGTCTTCTATAGTTCACACACTTCTGTATGTTTACAGCTAGTTTTGTCCACAAATTTATGCATGTATGTCAAAAACATAGAAAAAAAATATTACCTTTTAATTGTATAGTAGAAAAAGATGGAAAGAATTTTGCATTGAAAACTAATGAAACTTGAAAAATCTCCATTTTTTCTCTACTGCTATTTCTTTAAGTACCTAAATGGAAGAATATAATGCATATACAATGTTTTGAGAGAATGGTCATTATTTTTAAAAGCATAACAATACATATTAAGCCTTGAGAAATACAGTGGAGAAATATAGTGGTGTGAAAGAGCAGTAGCTGTCTGCCAGAAGATCTGTTTGATGTCTGAGGAATTTGCCAGCTGAGAGCCTTGCAGGCTTTAGGGTTTACATGGCTGGACATTCAGTTATGAAGCAGTCCTCTCTTATAGCATGCACAACTCCATAATGAAATGGGGAGCCTGTGGAATTTGAACTACACTGATCAGCTCTCTTGCATCTGATTTTTGCATCTGAATAGGTGCTTATGGCAAATTTGAAACCTGTTGAAAAAAAAAAAAATCACACATGGACCCATAGTCATTGAGTGGAAGGAGGGATACTGGGAGGAACAGCTAAGGTTGTTCCAAGGGATTCCCAACACAGGCTTTGAGGCTAAGTTTATGGGAGTATGCTGCTGCTAAGTGATATGCAGTTCTTCAAGGAAAAAAATGAAAGGCTAACAAGGATAAATATAATGCAAGGTTTCAGTTTACTTCAGGTAGGTTGCATCTGAATACAAAGGCAGATTGGTGACAAATAATTCCAATGTATGGTTTTTGGGTTTTTACCAGATTCTTGATTAGACCAACAGAAAGTAGATTTCCAGCGTTATATAATATGCTATGAGAACAGTGAAACTTCTTCAGTTGTTTCTTGCAAGGTATATACAAATTAGTCAGGGAAAATATTTGGATTTCTCTTATTTCAATGTAGAATTATTTTTGTGAAACTAAGGCTTCACCAGCATTACTGACTTTAAACCATGGCCCTACAAATGCTTGCAGAAGGAAAAGATACAGTAAAACTAATTTTCTGGAATAGAATTATGTTGCCTTTAAGTTATAGTAGAACTTGAGAAGATTGTATACTTACTTGGTAGGTAGGAAATGACTGGTCTTATTTTTCACAATCAGCTATTTCAATATTCAATGACATTCAATTCCGTTTGGTACAGTTTGAGACCTTTCAGCACCTGAAGGGACCATGTTTGTTGACATATTCTACAAAAAAAGGTATCATAACACTCTCATTAGTGTAAATGGGGCACATCCTGATTATTCTGCCACAGTCATAGCACAGAGGTATTGCAATAGGGAGGGGGAGAAAGGGCAAATACTGCACACTGGAAGACTGGATTAAAACATCCTTGCCTGATTTCATCAAGTCTGGTCAAATTTCACTAGACTAATAGGAAAAATTGCACAAAAAATATCTGTATAGATGATATTTTTAAAAAAATTCTCAGATTATCCCAGGATTTTCACAGGTGTTCACTGGATGCATTTCTGCACCATAGTCTGCCACTGATTTATTCAGCCATATACTAAGTCTAAATCATATTAGTGCTACAGAAGAATGCCAGAATGCCATTACACAGAGTACAAACATACAGAATGTCTTTATTTAATTAAAATAAATAGATGTGAGCCTAGCTGTAGAGTAAGATTCTTCAGGAGACTCTCTCGCCCCTTTTCCACCTGGCAGGATCCCTCAGGGCTACTGGCTGTGTATGCTCATGCAAGCAGATTTCTCCAGCCAAGTATTGAGCACTTTAATGCTCACTTTAGTCCCATTGACTATTGCCCTATGTTGACACAATTTCCAGGACAGATGGAGACAGATGAAGGACAAGAAAAGAATATGACTCTTTCTGTACAGTAAAGCACAGAGATATTGTGCAATAAAAAAATTATATACACTAAACAGTCTTGGTAAGTTTCCAGAGCAGAAAAGGCTCTCTTCCTATGTGGGAATGTAGCCAAACAGATGACTGGCATCTGTGCCTTCCTCAGCTTCGGGCACTGTGTGTGTTAGCAGTACAAATTTATCTCCCCAAAGTCTTAAATCATAAAAAGAAAACACATTGTCTACCAGAGTCACTGAATATCACTGCAGGCCCACTTGAAAAAAAGAAAGGAGTATGATGGAAAGCAGGGAATGGTAGCAGGAGGGAGGGCTGCACTCCCATGATCATGCAGCTGTGCCTACAATGGGACTTGATTTAGCTTTGGCCTCTCCATTATGGAAACTCGACAAAATCTGCACCTTTAGCATGAGGGAAAGTATGAAGAAATTGATACATTTTAGAGAAGCAACAGGAAGACCCATCAGTGAGGTCAGTGCACACCTGCTGAAATGAGGAGAAATAATTAAAAGTGATAGAAGAGTCTGATGACCAATAATGATGTTTTGACTTATGCAAAACTGCTGCCTTGAGAAAGTGAGAGCCAGTCCGCACAAACCCAGAATAGGACAAAGAATTCAACACAGTTTCTTTGCCTTTTAAAAATTTGTGTTGGTTTGTCTTACCAATAGGTAGGCCTTATTAAAGGGAAGAGCTTGTAAGATGGCTCTGGCCTGTTACTTAGGCTAAGTAGAAGGGAACAATGGGAGAGTTATTTAGCTGGAATAGAGAGATGTGAGAGACGTGAGAGATGTGCTGTGTGACTGCTGCATGTCCATACCATGGTGTATGGTGGTTGGTTGACTTGGGCTTGTTGTGCCTTAAAACCATGCAAAACTGATAACCAGCTAACTGCTTAAAAAGGCCAGATTTTTGGCAATAAAGAACACTCCTTTGCACCTGCTTGGGGTCACCACGTCAATCATTACCACAAGAGATTTGTCTCCTAGGAGAACAGAAACAGTCTGTCAGGCAAATTTTCTTCTCTTCATGACATAGAGAGGGAGATGAACTCAATACTGTCAAGCTGACCAGAGCCAGATCCCACCATGAACAATGGTCAGCCTGGAGTTGAAGCCGAACATAGCTCTTTTCTCCAATCTTAATGGTACTCATCCAGATGCAGTCAAGTGTCAACGGCATACATAGTTTATGCCCATTTAGTCTCTTGGTTTGAATGACAGGTGTGTGATAAGGAAGGCAGGATCCTCCCTTGGAATGGAGAATATAAACCCCCTCCTTCTGAATTATAGTTTTGAAATTAAGGGGCTCTCAGGCAAAGATATGGGAATAGGAATAACAGTTCTTTATTAAAAGAATTAAAATAAAAAAGCAGTAATACAAAAACCAAACCCCACTGACAGAGTCAGAATACAACCTGACACCCTGTGGGTCAGGGTGTTGGCAGCAGTTTGATTAAATGGTGGCTGCAGTCCTCCTGGAGTGGCAGATGTGGTTCTGTTGAAGCAATGATCTTGTAGAAGGGTGTAGTTTTCCTCTGAAGGTCCAGTGGTGGTGTAGATGGGCCTGGTCTTCCTCTGAGAATCCAGTGGAAAAGGCTGCCTTGCTGTTCCAAATGTCAGATTTTTATCCAGGTAGGAAATGCTTGGCCTCTCTCTCCAGGTGAAGCATCTCCCAATGGGATGATGTAAGTTTATCAGTCTGAAATGAGACTCAATGGCCCATTAGCAGAAGATATCTCCCTGGAAGGAGGATGGGTCATGGAAGAGATAAGGAAAACATTCCCAGCTGCTTTTTCAACAGCTCCCCATTAAGAGAGGATTACCACATCCCCACCCGCCACCCCAGGTTCAACAGATGGTGATAGAATACCTGCTTCTGGTCACATCTTGTGCTGCAACCCAAGATATTTAGATACACGGATGAACGTCTAAAGAGTTCCAGTATCTTTATTTCAATACTTTTTACAATAATCTATAAAAATTAATAGAATGCATCTTGGATTTACTGCATAAAAAGTCATGCTGGTTTTGACAGATTTTCTTTTAAACTTTAAAAGCACAATGAAAAAAATCCTTTGGAGAGACTGAAATGTGAAGATAACTAATATTATGTCTTTTTGAGAAAGAGAGGAAAGAACCACTCCATAAAACAGATTCTTCATGAGACCACATTTTATGGTAGTGAAACTTTATTCCTGCTTCCGTATATTGCTGAGGTGTTAGCTGATATAAAGCTTTAAAGTGCATTTGTGCCTCTATCTCTTGTTCATACAACTTACATCTTGATTTTTATGTTGGGAGAGTCTAAAGATCTCTTCTTTGTCTCACCAGTCTATGACCTGCAGTCTGCAAAGATCTTTTCCAAGTAGCTTAATCTAGATTCAGTGATGTCAGTGAGCTCAGACACCTGAGTACCTTACATGCCTCTGGTTTCTCTTGGCATACCAGACCCATGTACAAACAGAGTATTTACCTTTGCATTGGGCTTCCCATGCTTGAAAGGAAGTGCCATTGTATCTTTCTCTCTTCCAATATCTTGCCTGAATGTCTTTTTCTTTTTTCTCAGTGCAAAATGAGTCAGAATAGCTATAACAGTTTACTGTCATGAAGAAATTTTATAGCATTTATAATCTATAGTTCCTACTTTATTACAATACGTTATTCACTGTACCACCAACCTGAAAAATTGTTCCTTTTTTTCCCCAGATTATATATCTTACTAACATGCAGTGTGACATTTTCTTCTCAGATATCATGATGTACTAATATTATGCTATAAATATTTTGCTTTATGACATCTTCTAACAGAAAATTTTTTTTTTTTCTATAAAAGACTATAAAATTTGTTTTTTTCTTATTTGCTTACCATTATTCTGTGTTTTCCTTTCTGTCTGGGTAGCTTTTAAAAAACCATCACATTTCCAAACTTAGGTACCATTACTTGATAACAGGGCAAAATTCCTCTCACAGCTCCTCTCCATTCTCATGCACGCTTTATAGAAAGGCAGTCAAAAAGAATACTATATGCCATAGTAGTTTATCCTTTCGGCATTAAAATAAGAAAAAAATAGAACAAAGAAACCAAACCAAACCAAACCAAACTAAACCTGGTGTTTTAAAATTATATATGCATTCCTATTTCATTACTCTTGTATATTGACTTCTAGATCTATTTTGTAGATATGCAAAAAAAGAAATGTGGCTGGGGTTCCGGAGGAAGCCTGGCTGTCCCTGTCCACTGGCCATGTGGCCAGGGTTAACTGTTCCCAGTCTGAGAACAGTCTAGGACTGATAGAAAGCAGATGGCTCTCTGCTTCCCACAGGTCTTCTGATCCCTTGTGCCAAGGTTGGAACTAAAGATCAGAGAAGGCACTTTTGCATGCAAGTTTATTCTTGTGAAAGGGAGCACAAGAGAGGAGGCAGGCCCCCAACACCCAAGCTTTTAACCTGAGTCTTCCTGGGGGTGTTGCCATCAGGGGACAAGTACAATGGGACAGGGTGTGGCCAGCCAAGAATAAACCAAGCCCATTGAGGGTTAACAGGGAGATACTACTAGAGGGTAAACAGCTTAACCAACTCAATATCCAATTACCACAAAGAAAAATTACTTATAGTGAATTTTTAAAAGAATTGCTGACTGATTGTCACCAACTGCTGAAACATTGGTATGTCACCACAAATGTCCTTCTGATTCTTTCAATTAGATGGACAAAAAAATGCAAATTTCAATATTTAGTATTTTGTGGTTTTAAAGTCCATTGTCATGATATTCCAAACACAGTTTTGTGGACTCCTGAGCCCCAACAATCACCCAGTTTTCTGGGCACTCTATAAAACTGAAGAGAAAATTTCAGTCTTTTAATGTTTATTTGTAACTTCCCTACAAGAAACATCAACACAAATGGCACTATCAGCATTGCTGTTGAAAGACACTCCAGAGACAAATGATTTAATATGCTTTGGCCCTCAGCTGCATTTCTCCCAGAAGTGACATGCAATTCCAGGCAAGCTGAACGTATCATTTACCCAGGCTTTCCTTTACTACGCTTTGTAGGACACATTTACTGACCAAAGGACTGCAATGATTATATCAGTCTAACCCTGACTTAGTTCTCCAGTGCTCACCACTTGGTTTTCCTTTGGTCTATAATTGTTGATGTAGAAATGTTTTCTTAGCTTTGTAACTTGGCGGCTGGCAGCAGGATGAGATTCAGTCTGTTCTACCTGAATTGGGACATGCATTTAAACCTGGTCTTTTTGTCTTCCATCTGTAAAGCAGATGGCTACAATGACTATAAGATATGCTGATCTGAGCGACCAGGCAGTGTTGGACCAGAGTAAAACCAAAGGAACATATGTGTTTTTAAGACACCATACCCTTAGATTGTGATGCTGTCACAGCAAGTTTGTTTTCTATCGTGTGCTCAGTCCCTCAGATTTGAAGGGCTACTCCTTAGAACTATCATCATATAGAGCTGACCTAGTACACTACTTCATATTACACAATTATCATTATTATTTTCAATTAAATTTAATACTTGGATCAATTTTACATCAACAGTAATGAAACTGCACATTTCCACTTATGCCATAGGTTCTAGCAACTTTCTGTCATCTTTCTTTTCCATATTTGATGAATTTACATTAATAAAATGGTTAGCTTTCCTTGGATCATTTTCATTTCCACTTTGAGAAAGATGGCAACAATTATGTCTTTTTGTCTCCTTCAACCTTAGCCTGGATAACCATTTTTAGCTTTGCTAATGTGAGATCTTGTTGAATGTCCTGTTGAAGCTTAGTGTCTTCATTCACTTGAGAACAGTACTTTAACAATTCTTCGTGAATGATATTTCTTCCTCTTGCAGATTTTCAGGTTTTAAGATTAATTACATCTTCAGTACATGTTTTCTTTCTCTGCTGAAAATGGTAGGAAGGAATTTTAATCACAACAGGAAAAGGACTTGCAAGATAAATGCTGTTTTATACATTTACTGAAGTAATTATCAAGGTAATAGCATAGCAGTGGTCAAATGGAGTGCAGTAAAATATCCTTGCCTATTCCTTTTAGGATTTTCTCTGCTCATTAATGGAGAGTGCATGCCTCTAGTAGCAGTGAGTTGGTCTCTTCTGTGATTTGACACTAAACTTGTGTGAAAATGTCCATTTAAATACCTTGGTTCTGATCCCTAGTTCAGGCTTGAAGGCTGCTCTTTTGTTGTGCCAAGCCTTAATACATGCCCCACATGAGATCTTTAACTTATGCATGACTGTACAGAAGGGAAAAGGATTTTTATGTAAACCCTTCTCTTGGGTGCCCAGGCTGGTGTTCCACCCATCCCAGCTGCAGCCAGACACTTGGTGGATGGTACCCAGATGTCAGGCCCAGGATCTTCAGAGGATGGGGAACAAAACCCACCAGCTTAGCAGTTTTTCTCATGTCTCTGGCATTATTCTTAAGTTGAGGGCCATGTGCAGGCTTTGGATTGCATTTTTGCATGTTGTCGGAGCTGGCAATGATATTTGTGCTTTTTTCTAGTACATACTTTTGAGACACAACAGAATATATATTGATATGCAAGTGAATACATCCTGAGCTATAGCTAAACTGCTGCTAAACCCCCTACCATCCTGATACTTATACTTGTGGTTCTGCTGCAGTGATTAGTTCTTCCCAACAGGAAGATGCAACTTCCTGTTCTGAAGAGATGGACCTACTGTTTAGTCTGTGCTGAAAGATTGCATTTTAACAAAACCATTTAGGTTGAAAAGACCTCAAATGTCATTGAATCCATTGCTTTGACCAGTCACCGCCTTGTCAACTAGACCATAGGGATAAGTGCCATCTCCATCCTTTCCTTAAATACCTGCAGGTGTTAGTAAATTCATCACTTGCCTGGCAAGTCCAGGCCTTGACAAACCTTTCTATGAAGAAATTTCTTCTCATGTCCAACCTGAACCTCACCAGGCAAAACTTGAAGCCTTTTCCTCTTGTCCTGTGACTGGTTGCTCAGAAGAAGAGGCCAACCATCATCTGGCTATGGCTTCCTTTGAGGAAGTTGTAGAGTGTGATAAGCACACTACAACTCAGCCTCCTTTTTTCAGGAAAAACACTCACAGCTCCCTCAGCTTCTCCTCACTGGACTCTTGCTCTAGACCCTTCCCCTGCTCCATCGCTTGTCTCAGGACCAACTCCAGCACTTCAATTTCATTCTTGTAGTGATGATGGACCCAGAACTGGACACAGGATTTGAGGTGCAGCCCCCCAGTGCCCAGCACAGGGGGACAATCCCTGCCCTGGCCCTGCTGCCCACACCATTGCTGATCCAGGCCAGGATGCCATTGGCTTCTTGGCCACCTGGGCACACCCTGGCTCCTGTTCAGCTGCTGTCACCAGCACCCCCAGGGCCTTTCCAGCCACTCTGCGTCCCAGCCTGTGGAGCTGCCTGGGGCTGCTGTGACTCAAGGGTGAAGCCCTACATTTGGCCCAAGGGTGAACCTCACACCACTGGCTTTGGCTTATGATCCAGCCTGTCCAGATCCTTCTGCAGAGTCTTCCTGTTCTAAATTCTGCATCTGGATACCAGATGGCAAACAAGGCCAGACCTTACACATTTCAAAAAATAAATGCAACAATCTTCAAGATCAAGGACAAGCAGCTCACTCCCAGTGTGGCACAAGAAGTGTGCCATCATGATGCACTTCAGCACATCTTCAGATGTGAGCTAACCACCTCCTCTTTGTTTCAGTTTCTGCTTTCAAAATTCTCAGATCGATCTCTTTGTACTAGAAGCCACATTACATTACATTTTAATTTATAATATGGTAAATTATAAAGAGCAATACATTATATATGAATTATATATTAAGTCAGATTACATGCAGGCAACTTCATGCCAAAATTCAAGTCATCTATGAAACTGAGATCAATAACTGACAAATATTTTTGCAAATAAATAGCACTAAAATTGTAAAGTGACCCTAGCCTAAAATAACTGGAGTTGTCCTGCCCCACACAATATGCAGCATCTTTAACAACATACTGAACTGGATCTAAGAAGTAATTGAGATGTTTTACATGTCCTCAAAACAGCTTCTATTTCATGACTTCCTGGTTATGCTAACTGTTGTGATATTCTATGAAACAACAGCTAACCTTTCAAAAACCTGCAGTTTGTGCCCAACAAACTTCTTTAGCAGTATCCTGCCTGAGGTACAAAACCCATGTGTTTTCCGGCTGAAAGGTAACAAACAGTTAGCCCTACTTTTCTGACATTCCACCTCCTTTTTTTAGAGCATTTTAAAAATAATTTACACCCATATTTAATTAGGATATGAAGTTTTCTAATGCACTGAGTGTGGGTGTGAGCTCCTAGCACTAAAGGGCTGCAGCCCCTCCATAAATGAGAGTTAGTGTAAGGACAGGGTATCACATAATGTGCTGCTGCCCTGACAGTCTTACTGCAAAGGTCCCTTTAGGAAGAGCTGAGTATACTTTGATAGTATAAATAGATAACTGTAAAGAGATACACAATTGCAGCAGTTTTTTTAAGTTTAAACCCAAATATCAGCAATGTCTTCTATTCAGCTGTCTCAGCCCTATGATACCAAACTTTCCCTGAACCTTGGAATATTGTTTTGACTGGACACAACTTGAAGTTATATTTTCTTTATGTCTGATTACTGCTGAAAACACTATATGAAGCATAATTTTAAAGATTTTAAAAGTCTGAAGTATTTTTACTTGGTCTTTGGGATAAATAAAAGGACAACTTCCCCCAAATGAGTCTGTTAAGTTTTACAAACACCCTTGTGTTCGAAAATACATTAGCAGGAACAATATGTTTTCAGTGATCAGAAAATCACTAAAATGTATGGAGAAGAGTTAACACACAAAGAGAGATGAAAAACAGTATTACAGAGTAACTGCTGTATTGTTTAGACCAGTCTGACTCTAACAAATCAGGCCAAGGACCATTCATAATCAATTAATATCATTATAAGGTTCATCACAGAACAAGATCCCAGACATGGATCTCTGGTGGCAGAAAAACGATTTTTTGACTCACTTGCATATCTCTGGGACAGACTTTGTTTTTTTTTCCCCCTACTTCTTCTTCAAGTTTTATTTCTTCAGGTTTTTCTTCTTTGGATTTTATTTACTGAATATTGTTCAACATTTTATTTACTGAACATTGTTTAATAGTTGAACACTTAAGAAAATCCAGAGCCCTATTTTTTCTTAATTAACAAACTATTGGCTAATGATACTATTCTACACCAGTAGATTTTTATTAAGTCTAACACTTAAAAGAATACTTTAATCTCTTTGCTCCATTCACATATTAATACGTTAACCAGCACAACAATGTAATTCTTGACAGAATCCCTTATAAACAAGTGTTTTTAATGTTATACACAGAGTAAGTGTGAGATAGCTCTTCGGGGCTTTACAGGTGCTGCTTTGGTTTTTTTTTTTTTTTCATTCATGTTCACAGAGGAGGCCTAAATTCCATATGTGAGTAAAAAAAAGGATGTTTTTATCTCTCTGCTTTTCATATACAAACAGAATACCCTTTATTTCAGTTATACATAAGATATAGCCAAGTATGTTTGTACTCAAAAGTGTACTTACAAGGCTTTTGTAAGAGACTTAAGAGACTAAAAATAATTTAGGACAATAGCACCAGAAATGAGTCACATTTGCAGTGGACTCTATACATCTAACCTGACATAAACAAAAGGACAGTCTGACCACTGCTTTTATCAGAAACTCTTCTGAGATAAGAGTTGTCCCAGATAGCAAATAATACTTCATTGTGATATTATTCATCCTGGGTAAGAAAGAATCATCTTTTCTTTCCTGGGTCTGTTAATCTTTTGGTCATGTGGTTACCTTAAAGTGAACATATTGGTCTTTGGTGGTGTTCCACTGAACTACTGTTCAGTGTTCAATAGATTCAGTATTTATAAATTCTGTTAGACACATGATAGATGCTAAAAGAGATTAATGTTGTTGACTTTTTTTTTTTTTTTTTTTTTTTTTTTTTCATATAGACCAATCAGGAATGTCTTTTAGCACAAACTCATTTGAAGGAATCTTTGCTAATAATTATTTTTTTCCATTCTGCATTTTTTTTTTGTGATACAAAGGAAGACATAGTGTTGTATGGTGTCACTTCCATTGCTCTGGAATGAACACAAGTTATTAATTTTCTTCAGGTGGAACAATTAGAAAAATTATCTTATTTCTTCATGATTATTTCCTCTCAGCAGTTATCAGTAATACTTGCTATTATTGAAGAAAGCAGGGGATGCAACACTGGCCTTATTGATGAACACCAGTGTAGAAGATCAGACAACAATTTTAGATGTTAGAATTGAGATTCACAGAAGAGCAATTGGGTATAAATAAATAAAAAATGGTAAGACTGGTTTCACTTAGTCAGATAAGGTAAAAATAAGAAAGAGCTGCAGATTACCTACACTGCTATGTTTACTTACAAAAAATAGCTCACTTAGCTAGTTAAATTAGTTCACTTCTGCCTAATCTGCACTTTGCCACTCTTAGAAAGAAGACTAGGAACATTGCAAAGATGACTTAAATCAACTCATACCATTGTTCAATTGTACAATGACTGCCTTCTTACATTTCTCCCCTCCAAAGACATGGTGTCGTCTCCAGTCCTCTCCTTCCCATATACTCCCTTCACTCCAGCCCTGGCCATTCATTCTACCCAATCAGGCAAACGTAGAATTCCTTCATAAGTCAGTTCAGCTCAGCAAAAACTCAGAACACTAACCCAATTTCCTGCTGGCTTACTCAGTATTTCAGGGTTGAACAGCTGCCAGAGCTGGCGCAAGATCCATGACAAGAATGTATAGCCACAGGAAAGAGATGGTCTTTCCTTACTTTGGCAGCTCTGAAGTATTAATTTACTTTATTGCATCTGCCCAAACCAAACTTCAGTGAATTTCTAGATTTTCTGGGAAATGGTGTGAGGGAAAAGAGAACTGGCAGTTCCTCCAGTGAACAGCAGGGAGTCATGCATGCTGCTAACTTCCTGGATGAAGTAGGGGAAAATGGATTGACATGGTTAAATCCTGCACTCTTCATTGGCCTAAAAACCAAGGGAATTCTACAATGGGAAGTAATGCAGGTTTCTGGATTTTTAATAATATAAAAATGAAACTGTAGAAACAAAATCAGAAATACTATGAAGAACAAGATAAAACTTGCAAGGAATGCCATGTGCAGGAAAAAGCATCTCCAAAGGATGCTGCCAATAAAAAGCAGAGCAAGCAAAGATCTATTCTGATGTTTACCAAATCTAGTTGGCTTTTGACAGGTAACAGAAAGAAGGGTAAAATATTCAAAAAACCTCTTGCATCTGGCCTCTGTTAAAAGGTTAGCTGCAGCAGAGCTGACACTGATAATCAGTGAAAAAGGTAAAAGCTCCCCTCTGGTTATGAACTGTCCATTCATTGGCTGGGCTTGATGAACTACTGAGATGCTTAAAGAGCTAATCAAGGTAGTCTCAGCCTTTTTGTGCTTATCTTTGAGAACTTACAGAGAACAGGGAGCACACTGGTTCACCAGAAAAGACAATAGCAGTCCTTTCTTAGGGAGGAAAACAGCAGAACCTGAGAGCTATTGAATGGTAGGCTTAGATTCAGCTCCTGAAAAAGTACTGAAGTAAACATGCTGCTAATTTGGAGGTAGCTAAAATTTATTAAGAAAATGAACAAAAAACATTTTTCATGAGGAGATGTTTTCTAGAACAAACTGTATCAAACCAATCTGATTTCTTCCTTTCATGAAGTATAAATCTTTGATATCAGATAGGAAATAATAAATATCAGTTATTTTAACATCTTTAGTGCATCTCTTATTCTCATACTAAATTGCTTTTCTGTAGGTCTTTAAGAAAGGATTGAACGGTTCCCTGTCAGAGAGGTTTAATGTATAGCTGATCCTGTCATCAGACCAGGGGTTAGTGGAAAGGGGCTGAGAAATCCAATCCAGCTTGTCTGCATCTCTGGGAAGTTAAAAGAGATTCGACTACACTTTTTCTGTTCACAAATGGAAAATAGTATCAATTGTTAAGCCCTAAATAAAGAGCAGCTTGGATACATTTGAAGTGATTGCAAGGCACATGTGCTATTCAAATACACAGCACTGTGAGCAGTATTTCCTATCAATATAAGTGCAATGAATTTGTGTTAACTAGGGCCATACTATAAGGGAGCTATTATTTATTATGGGATTTGTCTTGTTTTACTGCACAAGTTTGAGGCTGTATCAGCTTCAGTTCATACAACATTACTCAGATCAGTTGCAAAAGCTTTTCCCTTTCTTCAAGCAGACATAAGAAATATAAATGTAAGAAGTCCCTTCATATGTGCATGTGATAGAAGCTCTCCTGAGTGCTTGAGAAAGGTAAAATTTTATAGATAAAGCAGCTTCCTCACAGATGGGACATGTTACCTTGTAACCTGACTCTTCTGACAGGGTTGCTTTGTCAAGACAGGAAAGAGTCAAATTATAGCCAAATAAACAAATAAATAGCCTTTACACGAAGAAGATCATTGTGCTAGTAGTGATGGCAAATTGTTGACCAAGAGCAGCCTGGAGCCTGCAATCAGCCATTGCTAAGTTAGAGGTGCAGAGGTAAACCACTCTGTATCTAGACCTCTCTCACATCAAATTTATTTTCTGTATGATGTAAGTTCTGGAAAAAACAAACACCACACTCTGTTTTAATTTAATTACAATCCATTTTGCAATCATTGCTCTGTACTCTCCATAGGCTGCTCAGGAAGCAGTTTACAGACGCCAAGGAGCAAAGGCTGGAAATTACGGGGGAAGTAGTTTTCAATCTCCTCACAAGTAATGATTGTACCAAGAGACATATTTTCTCTAAGAAATGAAGACTTTTCTGCTTAGTGAGAGGGTTACACTCAAATTAAATGCTCATTATGAGGAACTCCCATACCCTAAATACCCCAAAGTGTTCTCTGCACACCTACTACCCTGTGCAGGACACACAGCAGCCAATTCCAACCCTCTCCTTTCCTGGAAGGAAAACCTAGATGAATAGGGGATTGAAGTGCTGCCATGTCTCCTTCTGGAATGGACTACAGGGATAAGGAATACTGGGGTGGCTTCCTGCTCCAATAGACCGGAGAAATCTGCTAAACTGAAGGTGCAGTTTAGCAAAGCTTTGCAATAGCCACCCAGAGTGTCTCTGCAGTCCCTGAGAGCTCTTTGTTCCATCTGAAGTGCTGAAATGCTGAAGCTATAATGAAACATTTCAAGTGTCTTGCTGTCTGTGTATCAGTCTGAACTAGTATTGCTTGAAATAGTCTTTTTGTCTTTTGTTTTTCCCCTTTTAAGACACTAGGACTTTTCATCTAAGTTGTTTCCAAAATTTATAGTGGACGAAGACTTTGATGATTAAAACTCTTCTAAAACCTATCACAGCCTCCAGCTCTCCAATGAATGCTTTATCTCCCAAGAGACACTATAATGTAGCCAGTGGCCTGGCCCATTTCTCCCTGATGAAATTAATATCTTTATGTAAAATAACTGAATCTTACTGTGACAAGAGCAGGAATGATAAGGCTTCTAGAACTCTATAAGAGAATTGCTTAGTATGGCATTGACTGACACGTAATTCCTGAGGAATCACGAAAGGCATTTCCTAAAACTTCTAAAGTTGCTTGCAGGTTCTGAGGACTTTCTTTATGCCACTGGTATAACCATATTAATGTAATGATGTGTCAATCACCGCTTTAATATCCAGCATGCTTATAATTTTGAATCTTAGTGTATGTTGTTTGGATGAAAAATCAGTCTATACAAACTAAATGAGCAATGTAATAGCGCCTCCAGACAAGATCTGTTGAAAATCAACTACAGGGGCAGTCTTTGCTGGGAAAAAATTACATTGTCTGTTACCTATGTTAAAGGTTTCTCTATGAATAAGGTATACTTTCCATCGAGTTTGGTTTTACCCTTTCAAGATGCCTAAGATGTTTACAGCTACAAACACACATGACTTTTGAGATCAACCTTTAATTCTCAATGTTGTTCAGCATAAAAGTCTCATTTGGTAACAATGAATTGTTTCATTTGATAGTACTTAAAAAACAACTTACACCTAATTTAAAGGCAGGGAAACAGCTTGTCAGAGACATGGAAATATCAGGAAGGACTAAATAAGTTTGATTAAATTCTAGAAGCAATTTGAGCAGTGACGTGGCTCACCGAAGCCCAGGCTAGCTCATAGCACATCGGCACCCCGGCAGGTGTGGGGAATGGCTGAGGCGTGGAGTTTGTGCCTTCAGCTGAACCTTCAGAGCCAACGCTCCTAGGTGCAGAATGTCTCACCACATCCAGGGTTTGGGTCAAGAAGCAAGAGAGAGGCTCTCCAGGTCTGAGGTTCCAACCAGACAATTCATTGAGGTTGAAATGAGAAAAGCAAGAAGAGCCCTGTGCAGCTCTGTGCACAGGATTTTATACAGACACAAAACAGGGGGTGGGTACAACACATTGTCCAATGGGGATAACTCGGGGTGGAGTTGGAGGATCAGGTCATGGGTCTTGGGGTGAATCAGGGTAGATGGGAGGAGGGAAGGGGTCATGTGCACCAATGGGTCGTCAAGGTTTGGGTGACACCCCAGAATACCCAGGGGGAGGGACAGCAAAGGGACTGGCTCTGCGGAGGATTGGCATGGAAAGAGCTTGAACAAGGGGTGGGGTAACTGTGATTGATAGGAGAAGAGGCTGGAACAGAGGGCAGGGAAAAGCCATAAAGGGAAGCTGGTGGGAGGATACAACTCTGGGAACAAACCAACTTGGGAATAAACATGGGGGAGAACAGGAGAACAAACCATTAACATGAAATCTTAACAACAACTGATTTAAACTAAAACAAATATGAGCTGCAGCAGAGCAGGAGTCTCCTCAGAGGAAGAGTCTTAATTACATCAGAAGACTGGTATACAGACACTTAGTAAAGCAGTGCATGGCTTGGAATTCCAGAGCACTGTGAAGTCTACCTTCATCTCCAGAGTAATGCAAATTACTAGGATGTATAGGAGGAGAAAATAGAATAAGTGTTCTTACAAATGACAGCTTGGTGCAGCACTGTCTTTTGCTACTCAGCTCACAAAGACATAAAATGTTCAAAGACATCGTTTCCTTTTCATGATACATAACTCATCAGGTATCAGCAATTCCACTTCCAAGGCTGAGGATTACTTTTGCAAAATTTAGCCTGTACATTTAAAAATATTCATATTTTTACTTTTGTTTGCATCAAGTATCCAACTTGGGTGTGATGCAGGAAAAATATTTAGGACTTTGTGTTCCTTATATCTGGAGAGCAATAGGCACTTCCTTTTGTCTCATTTCTTGGGTAGAGAGTGCTCAAAGATAGAAGTTTTTTCAGATGGGATTGCATCAACACTATCTGTTTATCAGTAACAGTTACCCTACTGTATTAGAGTTTTTAAAACCTCTCTTGGCACATGATTAAGCCCATTGCTGAGTAGTACACACAGCGAGCTTGTTTGCGGTAAACATTTTGTGAGACCCTTGTTAAACAGTGACAATGAAAGCTCTTAGCATGCAGCTGTGGGGGCCTGTGGGGCCAAGGACGATTCTGGATGTCTGCCCTGGGATTTCAGATGACATTGCAGATGAGGAAGGGTTTATCAGGAAATCTCTGTAGTTTTGAAATCACATGTAGAATTTCATTCCAAGTGAGTCCCAATCGATGGGAGGAAGGGTGAAGAAGAAGAAACCAAGGGGGACGGTGGAGGGTAACTGTCCCACAGTGTCAATGTGTGTCACTGCCAGCAGCACTTCACATGGCAGCAATGAGATCAGTGACACTGACTATGCATCAGAGCATGAAAAACATGAATTTTTGTTCCCTACCTCTCAAGTTCCTGCTTCTAAAGTTGGTGGGAAGAAAACCAGTGCCTCAGGTAGGGCAGATGTAAGTTGACCTCTGGTCTGAGATGGCTTGTCTGATGCTTGACTAACAACATTTGGTCATGTTGTCAGCAACACAATTCTCGCTCTGTAATTTTATTAATTTTATTAAACTAAACAGATATAAGCCTAAAGAAGTGAAAGGTTTATCTGCCATTCCTTCCCACATAAGAATTGCACCTCTTTTTGTACAGAGGGACAAAACCCTTCCATAATATCAACCTGTTGTTAACAGGGGAGTTGAGTTAGTCATTCAAAAGGTAGAGATTCTCAACACATTCTTCAGGTGTCTTTATGAGCACTGCTGAGCCCCAGGTTCAGGAACAAAATTCCATGCTGATGCAAACACAGGTCTGCTGTCTGTGAAGGCAGAATTGGTGTGTGAGCTGTTGCTGGAGCTTGACGCATATGACTTGAGGGGCTCTGATGATATCCCCCCAAAGGGGTCGGGACAGCTGGATCATGTCATTGTGAGGCCACTCTCTATATCTTTGACAAGTCATGTAGATCAAGGAATATCACAGAAGACTGGAAGAAGGATCATGTCACCCCCACCTACAAGAAGAGCTTAAAGGAGGATCCAGGAAAATATGGAGCCATCCATCTTACTTCAGGCCCTGGGAAGGTTAAGGTATTAATCCTCCTGGGGTCTATCCTATCACACGTTCGGTGAGGCACATGACTAGGAAAAGCCAGCATGATTCCTCAAGGGAAAATTGTGCTAGGCAAACTTATCTGAAGTTGGGTCAAGTGTACCCATATAAAATTTGATGATGTTAGCAAACTGTGTGAGAAAGTGGACACTTGTTTGTGGAGAGCCACCCTGCAGAAAGACCTGGAATAGTGGGCTAATGAGAACATTGTAAAATTCTGTGAGGGCAAGTGTAAAGTTTTTCATCTGGGAAAGCATAGTCCAGGAGTGCAGCACAGACTGGGGTCTCCTCAGCTTGGGAGCACCTCTGTGAGAAGGGGCCCGGTGCTCCTGAGGACTCAGCCCCACCTGAGTGACCAGTGTGCTCCTGCAGCACAGAGAGGGAGCAGATCCAGGAGAGCTCCACAAGGGCTCCACCTGCTGAGATGAAGTCCTTACCCCACCCCACCCAGCGTTTGCCAGGCCACCCCTGGGATGCTGTGATCAGTTTTGGCCCCTGGTGCACAACACAGATGGGGACAGGCTGGAGAGGGTCCAGAGGAGAGCCACAAAGGCAATCAGGGCTGGGAAGCCTGTCACTGAGGAATGGCTGAGGGAAACCAGGTTTGTCCAGCCTTGAGAAAGGAAGGCTTGGGGGAGGCCATGTTGCAGTATTGGAAGGGTGGCTATCCTTAAGTACTGTAACAAGAGGACAAAACCTCCTCCAAGACAAGATGGAGACTCATTTTTACAAGGAGTCACATGGAGAAGAGGGGGCTAATGGGTACAAGTTACTTCTGGAGAGATTCCAATTTGAGAAAAAGTTTTGCAATAAGACTGGCCATTGAAACAATCTTCCTGGGGAAATGGTGGGAATTTGGTAATTTCACTAGATCTGAGATTGACTATGTAGAATTGCATTAAAAATGGAAGCAACAAAGGGAAAGTATACTTTTGTGAAAAATATAAAATTGAGTATGTGAACAATAGTGGTGAGAGGAGAAGGGTGGGGAGGAGAGAGAAGGAGGGACATTCGATGAAATAATCCAAGAAATTTCCTGCCTGATTTCAGAATTACTGAAATGAATCTATGTGCTTGTATTTCAGAGGTCAAGGCCCAAATTCTTGCTTAGGCTGCACTAAGTCCTTTAGCAAAGACAGAAGGCATTCCTTTCAATCTTGCCTCCTCTTGTAGAATTTTTTCCCATAAATTGCCAGAGAACTAATCTCTAGGCACTTATAGATAGTTAAGAAAGACAAAAGAAGTGGCCTGGAGTAGAAGGAAGAGAGGAACATGTAGACTTCTCTATTTTTTTTTTTATTTTTTTTTTTTTTTTTTTTTTTTTTTTTTTTTTTTTTTTTTCTGAGGGGTGTGCTTGTCAAGAAAAGAAACAGTAAGCTCTAGTTTTCAGACTTCGGGAGGAAATTTTTGCTTTTCACTAGCACCAGTAGACCAGAGTTCAGAGTTTCCTGCCACAGTCTCTTCGTGTGTGTCCTGGAAATCCTGAACCTGGCCCCTGTCTGCCTCACTGGGAGCAGCTGCAGTTCCTGCCCCCCTTGCTGTTCCTTCACTCCTGCTCCAAGTGTTCTCCACGCCTCAGCCCGCACCCCCTGTCCTGCCAGGACTCGTGCTGCAGCTCCAGCCACCACCAGGGAGCTTCTGATCCATCTCCAGCATCCCGGGACTCTGCACCACAGCTGCCTGTGTCGGTAACTGCACCAATGGGGAAAGGGTGCCAGCAGCAGAGAGAACTGTGACTGTTTCCCTGGTTCTGTCTGTTGTTCATCTCATAGTTATTGTTGCTCTGTTTTGCCTTGCTAAACACAAGTAAAGAACTGTGATCCATATCCTCACATCTTTGCCTGAGAGCCCCTTCATTCTAAAATTATAACAATTCGGAGAGAAGAGGTATTTTTGCATTCTCCATTTCAGGAGAGAGTCCTGTTTGTCCTTACTGATACCTGTCTTCCAAACGAAGACAACTATGTACAGGCAAAACATATGAGGTATCTCTAATGAGAAAGCAGAACACAATCAATGTTCCAGTTGAGATTTTGTTTCCTTAAAAAGAATTATTTTGAATGGTTTGGGTTTTGGTTTTACTTGGGGGGTTGTTTGTGTTTTTTTCTCTTGTTTTGATATTTTTGAGTTCTTTTGGTTTTTGGTTTTTTTTGTCTCTTGGCAACTGATTAGGAGGTAAGAAAAGCACCAAGCAATGTCAAGAATTCAAAATAATAGGAAACATATTTGTTTTTTTCTGTTTTTTTCTTCCTAGAACATGCCATTTCTCTTCACTTTCAATGAATAATTAGAAAATAGAAGACAACTCAAGTACTGTCTTTGTAAAACCAGTGGAACTGGAACCACACTTATTTATCATTATCAAGGCTTGACATGATGCTGTTGTCTGTGTAGTTAAAGAAAACCCCCAAAAAGTGCAACATTTTACTTTCTTGTTAAAAATAATGCTGAAGACATCCACATGTTTATTGTAGTACCCTGAAGTAAGTCATCCTATGACTAGCTGCTGATCAACTGGAATGGCATTGATTTATATGAATGACAAAGAGAGTTAAAGGAATACCTATTATTTGAGAAAAAAATACGGTGCAAATATGGTGGTATGTAATGTGTGTGAGTTTCAAGGCTGTTTAAGCATTCACATATTTTTAAACAGATAAGAGACAGCGTCAATGCACACCCTGGCACTGTACTTTGCTGTTGGAAGATGAACACAATATTTTGCTATTCCTTTTTATAAACAAATACTTTTTACAAGACTTTTGAGACTTTATAAACCCATCTTCTAAAGTTGAACTTTAATGATGAAAATGTTAGGAGTATGAAAAATATTTTGACAAAACAAAAATGCAAGTGCACACGACCAGAGGAAATGCTTAATTTGCTGAATATCAGCCAAAAAGGTGCAAAAAAAGAAAGTGCTATATATCAATCTAGCATGCTGAATTAAAAAATTTCAAATGACTCACTAAACTGTATCTCTGTATTACTTACAGGCAGGGGAAGTATTACATATATGCTTGTTTTGCCATTTCTAGACAAAAGAAACACAGAAATACTTGTATCTGATTTTCACATGAATATATTCTATGCCCATGAGGTAATTAATCTCACAGATACTGGGCTAAAGAGAGTGTAAAACACACAGTGCAGAATTTTCTGTATGTATTTCATTCAGGGTTTTTTTCCTATCTTTCCTGGTAGCCTGAGCTTTCTGAATAATTTTTCATCCTTTGTGAATTTACTAGACTTTGAAGACCTGGATTATGACAGTCTGTACTTTCCTTAGAAAGCAAAAAGCAAAACTATGATTTCAGTGTGCAAAAGAACTTACAAATGAAAGATGACTTGCCTTTGTATTGCAAATAAATGTATTTCACCCTGTTACAATTTTTCCTTCATTTATTCAAGTAATTAGGACAGGAAGAAGAGCAGTGGCCTTCTTCACAGCTTTAAATTTGTCCAGCCTGCTGTGCCCCCAAAATATAGAAACAGTAACCTGTTGTTTCAGCTTGCTGTCAGTAGGGCTCAGCTGGAGCTCCACCTTCACTGGAGAATTTTCTTGGCCCTTGGTATTCTACAAACACTCATTAAGTGAAGTTTGATTTCACCACATGGAGAGATGCCATAGGAAAAAATTAACGTGGTCTAAGGCACATCAAAATTTCAACATGTGTTCCGGTAGCCAGACTCCCTCTGGGCTGACATTAACAGTATACAGTTATTTAATGTTTCTTTAATTGAGCAGAAAATAGCACAGTCATATCTATTAGCTGGAGGCTGAAGGCAAAGAAACTCACACTGGGAAAAAGCTAACATTTGTAAAGGAATGCATAGCTAAATATTCAAATGCTTCACTGAGGAATATGATGAACTCGGTCTGCCAGCCTCTTTACATCAAGACCAGGCCATTTTTCAGTCCATGTGATGCTGAGGTTCTGAAGCAATGTTGATCATAATGTTTTACTTTAAGTTCTGTAAATCTACAGTATTAAGTTAATGGTAATTGTTAATTACATATAAGCAAACATATATTTAGCAAATTAACAGATTTTTTTTTATATTCTCCAAAGTACTTGAATGAACTATGACTTGTTAGACTTCTATGGATAAAGAAATTTCAGTTTCTAAGTTAACTCTAAGTTCTTAACCAGATATTTGAGAAATTATTTAAATTTTGTCTTCTTGTGGAAATATATAAGAGGCTACTTAATTCTATATTAAAATATGTACAGCATTTAAAAATCCTTTTGTTTTTCATTTGATTTGTTGTTGTTTCTTACCAAAATAGATGTATCTCTTTACTATTACACTAGCAGTGTTTGCAGCTGAGCTTACTGAATTTGTCACACTCGTCTTTTGTGAGCACCTTCTTGTTGAGGAGATAGCATGATCTTTTCACAGCAGAAGTGTCTGTGAGGCCTGTTCTGACTGCCTGAGGGAAAAAAGGAAATAGAACTTACAATAAGTTCCCTGGCAGATCTTACATTGAGCAAAGTCCACAAGAAGACTCCCTCTGATTTCAACAGGCTTCAAAGAACATAAGGATCTGTCTTCTTCACCTGAAACTTTCAGGAAAACCTAAGTACTAAAGCAAAGAGCACAAAGTCAAAACACTTGATCCTGCTCCTCCAGTGCTGCTCTTACCTAAAAACAACTTAAAGCTTTTAGTATGGGGACTACCAAAATGGATGTTTCAGGGGCAGATGAGACTATGCTATGGAAACAGCTGAGAAAAATGCTTTTTCTCCATAAGCAAAGTCAGCATCCATAACAGTTCCTTCAGGTAACTACTGAGTGCAGCTACTTGTACTCACTAACCCAATGCCCTCCCAGCAGAGGCCTTTTAAACATTAGGAGACCAGAGACCCTCTCTGCTTTTCCCACCTGAGCTGAAAACACAGAAGCTGTTATTTGGATATGGGTAGCACCTGTCAAAATACACCATGCACCTCTCAGAGTATGAACTGAGGTTTAAGCAACACCAGCTCTTTTTGAAAGTGAAACAAATCAGATCCTCTACTGATTATATGAAAGCGGTAAAAGCTGTGTTAAGAAATAGTTATCTGAAGTTTCCTAGACTTCACAGGGGCAGAGTGGGGAAGAAAAAAGCTGTGGTTGGCTTAGGTTTCCAAATATCTGCAAGACATTCCTTTTTCACTGGAAATTTCTGTCAAGATATCATCTGGGTTTATGATATATCTGAGTTTCTGGTTCAAAAAATATCGTCAACAATATTTTCAACTCATTAAAAGGAAATTGATGATAGGAATGTTACTGTGTAAACTATAGATCTACTCAAATGAAGACCACAATTATTCCTAATAAGAAAATAACAAGCATTAGAGCTAGGAAAATAGAGACAAAGATGACAAAAGAGCTCTATTGTGCTTGTATGTTGAGTTGTATATACTTCATAAGAAGACAAGACTAAGAGGAAAAGCTAATGTTAACATTACAGATGAAATGAGATTTTAAAAGTAAAAAAACAAAACATAGAAGGCACTAAAACAATGGACTAAATTATCAGCAGAAATCAGAATAGTTTTCTGCTTCATGCTCTTGATGATCTGCCCTGGTATTTCACTTACTAATTAATATGAATGAAGATGTTTATTTTTAGTCATTTGCAGCTTTTTGCTTTGTTGGATGTTCTGTTATTTTGGTTTGAGTTGGGCTGTTTTGGGTTTTTTTTTGTAAACACACATCACATTTAAAGCCATCAGCGTTTTTTTATCTGTCTGAAGAATAAGGCTAGATCACAGAATCTGTCACTAAGTGAGAAAAGATGTAAGTAAGGGTTCAAAGAGCAACTGAAGAAATTAATAGGAAGAAAAAGGGTAGCATGACATTGTGCTTTCAGAAACACCATGTCAGAGAAAGGAGTACACAGCTTTTGTTCCAAAGGCTGACAGATTTTGATTAAATTAATTTCCAGATATTGTAGTGTATAATAATTAAAGATTTACAATAAAGATTCATTTTACAATTTTAGAAGAATCATGTTTAAATGTTAAAATGTTCTTATTCAGGCAGAGAGATTTGTAATTTCTCATTTGTATCACAAAGTGTCTCTAATAGTGTGCTTTTCTGCAGGTAATATTATGATCTGAGCTCACACTCGACAAGGAAAACTAAGACCCTGTAAATACCCAGAAATTTCTGAATGTTTGTTTCTCTGTGTGGATCCAATAGTTGGCGTAACTTCTGGCTTGAAGGGGAAGAAAAAGAAAGCTGGTACTGAAATAAAGAAATTTGGGGGTTTAAAAATAGGGTTTTTTTTTCATTTGGGGACAGTATATAACATACATAAAATATACCCTTTAACTCATTTTGGAGAAGGAGCAGATGATTAGGAACCACTTATAAGGAGCTTTTAGCAGATGCGCTCAAGAAGGCAGAGGACTTTCCTTCTATATGGATGAGAAGGTCCATACCTGTTTTGCTCTGCTGGTAATGAGGTGTCTCTTTGTTGGTTTTTCTTCTCCCTGGGCTGCAATAGCCTCCACATGCAGTTCCTCATGACTAGGACTGCAGCAACCTCTTTCTGTATTGCCAGTGGTACCATTCCACTCCAGAGCATCCTTGATACAAATTCAAGCATATAATTTGGATTTTCTAGTATGACATATTTATATGTGCTATTATTTTCCAAATTCATCTCTTTTTAAAACAAACTGTCTGAATTACAACATTACTTTTAAAAACAAGAAGTGAAAGGTATTTTTCAACCAGGAGCAGTGGCTTTTTGAAATTCTCTACAAAGTTACAGTCAGTTCCATTTCTTCAACATAGAGATCAAGTCCTTTTTAAAGGGGTGTCACTGGCATCTGATACTGAAAAAATTCGCATTTGGAGACTCAGGTAACTGTTCTTCAACTGAAACCAGTTTTTAATTAGCTGTTCTTTTGTTACAAAATGTACAGCTTTCTTGGCTTCTAGATGTTTAACATGTTGCTTATCAAACATCTGAGAATTATAGCTACAGTAAAAATTCCCTTCTCCTCTGTTACCTCTTACCTTACATAAATAAAGTAATTTATTATTTTAAACAAGTGTAACATTCACAGAAATCATTACGTGCATCTTGCTCTCAGCACATCATTTATAGCGGCTGTCCTAAGCCACCACATCACTTGAAGGTGGTTTATATTCCATCAGTATTACTCAGGTAACAACCAGGCACACACTGACCCATCTGACCATGGGCAGCTCCTTCCCCATCCTTACTCCAGTAATTCGATGACTCAAGTTGCATTTCTTGTGTGACACCACAAAAAGGAGATTTCTTCAGCATTATGACATTAAAACCAAAGAAATTCACACTTAACCAACTAGAAGACTCAAGCATAAAGTGGTTTTAAAGGTAAGAAAACTGAAGGGTGACACAGTCTGTATTTATTGCTGGGGTTCCAGCAACAGACCTGCTGTTCTGGTTGAGCTGGCTCTTCCATTTACAGCCCAAATATCTTATGGTCTATTATCCATGTTTTATACTACAGCAGTTGGAAGGGAACATATGGATGTTAGTGAAACAGGTTGTGCAAACTTAATCCTTTCTGAAATTATAGAACAGTAGTATACACAAGGTGGAATATGGTTTCAGACAACATGGAAGTGAGATCTCCTTTTTAGCTTCAGATGAAAACATGTTGTTTCAGACTACACATCTTCTTGTAACAAGTTTTGTTGTCTCAAAATGAAGAATGAAACATTACTATAATTTTTCCTAGGTGTAAAAACTTTGCCTAGGCAAACTCTTCCTGAAAGACCTTTGTCATAATCATGGTAGTCACTGTGAATTTAATACAGATTATTTTTGGAACAGTAAACTAATTGGATAAGGATGTGGGTACTCTGACATATACAGAGAGATGCTAAAATTAATCCTTGTTTCCAATCAAAATCAGGTATGTTATAAAATAGAAAGAAAAAGAAAAAGTGTGTAGTGGGAGGGAGGTACAAATTTTTTAAAAAATTTAAATGTATATTTTAACTATATTTCTCTAAAGAAATTGGGACCAGTGGTATGTATTTGTCACAAGTCAGTAGGGAATCTTTCCTGTATTAGTTAATAGGTTTCAATAAAGTTATTGAAACAAGATATTGTTAAAATAGCAAAACACTGATGGATTCAGTCACAATTTCCATGTCTGCATTTATGGGTATCCTAATCAAAAATTACGTATGTTGGTTTCCTTGGACAGGAAGAGCTGTGTCCTCACTCATCCAGTAGCTCTGTCCTTGTAACCCAGAAGGGCATGTGAAGGTGGTGAAGCAAAGGCTGATGGAATGAGAACTGTGTTTGAGAAGAGCATGTTTTGTGTGCCCACGTGATGGGAAAGCCCTCCACACTACAAAGCTCAGGTTCTGAGTCCCCTCAGCAATGAAGCTTGTAGCCATAAAGCAAAGATCCTGGCTCCTTCTTTAACACCTCAGTGGGTTTCTCATTTCACATTTCAGGAGAAAAAAAAAAAACAATCTGTTTTACAGTGGCTAGTTGTGCATCTGCTGATATTGGCTTGGTGTTAAAAAAGCTGCCAAGGGAGATGAAGCACTCTGCCTACACCTTATTAATACTTTCAATTGCTGCATATGGCATAAAGTAGCTGAGCCAGAGAGCTCAGGGAAAATGCAATGTGCTAACAGCAAGCTCCAGAACAGAAAATCTGCTGGAGCAATTCTTCAGCATAGAATTCTTCAAGGAGCAATTCTTCAAAGAACAGTACATGCCTTGTACAGGGATCAACTTATTTTAGGATGTATTAGCCTAGAACTTATAAACTCAGAGGAGCAGAAAGAACTTGCAGAAGTCCATGTACATCATGCCAGAGGTAAAGAATTTTTCCCTAAATTATGAGCAATTGCAACATCCTCACGAAACTCATTTCTGAGCAACAATGCAAAAACAATTTATGATCTTCTGAAGCTCTTGTGGGACACTTTTGTCTGCTTCGGAGGAACAAACCTCTGTTCTCTCTATCCTCTTCTTGGAGGAGTCATACATCTCTGTAGCCTCAGAGACAAGAGGCATGAATTTCTCAAATCTCTCTTCAGTCCCTTTGGAAGACCCAGTGATGTATCTTGCATTCTGAGGGAATTACAGAGCCACCCCAGAACTCTGGTTATTCCCTCCCTCCTTCCCTGTCCTCCTCAGCCTTCATGTGACCACCACACACTGGTGGGTTTATTTTCCCACTCCTATCCTTTAACCTCTTCATGCTGCCATGAGACACAACCTTGAGAGCTGTGCAGTCCCTCAAGGGGGGGGACTACCTGCCTAAGGGGCAGGTAGTTTAATAGCCCTAGAAACAAATGGCTGGATACCCACTCCTGCTTCTGTGGGAAGGGGGATACAGAGGGAGAAGGGTGGAAACACCTTATCCCAAAGCCAGTTCTGCCAGAGCCTGCCCTTCCTGACCCTAGGCCAGATGAAGCCAGAGTTTCTGTGATCCCCCTTGCTAGCTCTAGCAGTAATAAATTCCACCCTAGGGAGTCATATCCCACTTCCCTTACCACAAAAGTCCTGTAAAATCTTCTCTGCCTCATTGCAGGAGCCTGGCAGCTGCTTTAAACCTGGCGCAAGGATCCAATGGCATACAGCAATACTGAGTCAATAGATGTGAGGTTTGAAATCCCTGATGCAGCCTCCAGAAGGAGGAAAGATTCTAGTTCTCATGACAGACCTCAGAGCACCCCTTTCACCCTCTGTAGGAAGTGTGTTCCCAAGACCAGACTACCATCCTGCATCAGGTCTGGGAGGGAGCTGTCGGGGCTGTGCTGATAGAGAGCACTCTGTAAGGTGCAGTGGGACACTGGGGGGCACCAGGGCCAAGAATGGGTAGTGCTGGTGAGGAAGCAACAGTAGGCAGGGAGGCAGAGGAGGGCAGGAAAAGTCTGGGGTCCTGAAGTTTAAGCTATGTACTCAGGGTGCGTTGTGAAATGCCACAAAGATGTGAGATGCCACAGTCAGGAACACTAGCTGCTCCCAAAACAGCCAGTAGTATGAGGAAGAAAAGGCTTCTGCACCACAAAGAGAGGGACAAAATGAAGGCTGGGGCAGGGGGACGTTCCTGGAAATAAGAGGACTCTGCAAAGAAGTGGCAGATTCTGGAGCTCCCAGCTGTGAAGTATGCACTCTATGCAGAAGTGCAGAAGATGGCATGTGGGAGGCCAAGAAAAGGCAGCCTGTTACAGGTAGCCTGACACAGGTCTGGGAAGGACACAAGGGTCTATCAGGAAGAGAGGGAACCTGGATCCCAGCCCAGGCCTTTGTTTCCATGTCTCTCTCTCTCTGATGGCAACTTACTACCTAGTAGTTGCAAATCCAACCCAGTCCTTCCAGTCCCTGACCAGTATGAAGCACACAGGGACTGTCAGCAGGTTCTACACCTAATGACATCCATAATCTGGCATATCTTGATTCCTGCTTGGTTGATTTGTTTCCTGTTGTTTTCAAAAGTGGAAAGATTTTGGACTACATTGTGAACAGACAGGCAGGGTGTGAACAGGAACGGTCCATTCATACCTTTGCTATATATTTTCAATGTATGCAAGCCAAGAATTCTGCTCTGGACTTGTCTAACTCACAGGTCCTGTTAAGAGAAGGTTTTTTTCCTTTCCCCTGTCTCTTATCCTTTATAACCACAGGGTGTTAAATTGTGGTCAGGTCCCTGCCTTGAGACAGCTGAGTCTCTGGAGCCTGCCAGGTGGAAGAAAGAGCCCAGAGGCCTTTCTAATGATTTGTTTTGCGTAAGTCCCGACATTCTAGAATTGCAGTGATAGGTCAGTTGCAGTATGTATGATTTAAGGAAAGAAACTTTCTTCTTCAGTTAAAATATGAAGTGAATAAACAGATATTTATGTCCTTAGATTTTGAGGAGTACTTCAAAGACTGCTATTTTCAATCAGAGAACTGTGGAGTTCATGTTTCAACTTCAGGAAAAATAAATGTGTTTTTTTTCCTTTTCTAATTCTGCTCCTCAGCTTTGTACAAGTTGTAGTGGGGAGTATTAATCAGAGCATGTCTGTGTACAGATGAGCATCTCTTGTCTGGGAGGTCTTGGGTGTTAGGTTTATGAAAATATATGGGGGGTTTTCTTTTTTTTTTCTGCTTTTGTTGTTTCTTTGTTTTTCTTGTCTGGGCCTTTCTGGTGTTTCTGAGAGCTTGGCTTTCACCTAACTTAACTTGTCTCTGTCTCTGTGATGGCTTTCTGTTTTCCCCCAGCCCTGAGTCTGAAGAAGAGTTTGAGTCGTCTGTTTTCTCATTCTCAGGAATTTGTTTATTCTTTGTTATCGCATATTCATTTCCTGGCCTGCCACAGCTTCTCCGCAGGCCAGTGCTTTCCTCTTTGGTCTTGGTCTGCCCTTCGTCTGTCTGCCCTTCATCTGTCCTTCCTTCGTCTGTCCTTGCTTCATCTGTCTTTGCTTTGTTGTCTGTCCGCCCTTGGGAGGGCATTATCTTTTATACTGAAAATTACGTGTACTTTATTTATAACAATTCTCCAATATCTATCCACTATGTTGTACAGTGTACTTTTGTTCCAAACCAATCCAAATGTGCCACACCACCAAAGAAGATGGAGAACAAGAGGAAGAAGAAGAAGCCCAGGGACACACCCCATTTCCTCCATCTTTGCCCCCTGATCTCTCATCTAAAATCCCAAAATTCTACTTTTTCACCGTGTGACATACTAATTATCATTCTATCTAAATTCTTGTGACTTATAAATCTTCCCAGGACAGTCAGAAGGCTTTCCTGGTTTCCCACACTGGGCATGAGTTTATTAATCAGAAGATTTCTCAGAGTTTTGTCAGAGACTGGCTGCACTATAGAGATCACAGGTGCAAAAAAGTTTACTTTCCTCCCTTCCACTGTCAGGTCCAGGAGGTGCAATGTCCTGAAAAGCTGATGCAACCCAGAAAGAGGGTGGTACCCAGGTTTGAAAGCACTACTCTCTTATCTGTTAAGGTACATTTTTATGTTAGCACACCTGTGACTGAAATTATTTATATGGGTCAGGGTAGGGTATTTTGGAAACAGAAACACATGTCTATCTGTCTGACAAAGGTTTACCTGCTGGTTGACTGAAGACAAAATCTTCCCAAGTAGGCATCATTGTTACTGAAGTGTTTTTTTCTTGTTAAGAGAAAGTGTCTTTCATAAGGAAATGAGGCAAGTAAAGCTCAAAGAAAAGGAGAAAGTTGTGACAAACAGCTTCAGTCTTTTAGAAAAGAATAAGTGCAAGTACCAAAATGGAGTGAGGAAGGGGGAAACAAAGACTTTTTAAAAAACCCAATGAAATACAAATGTGAACGAAAGCCTGATATCTGCTTGTTTATAGCAGTCACAAACATAGAAAATGCTGTATGTACATGATGAACTCTCTGTCCATGACAATGAAATGTGGTGGCACAGAGTTGATAAGAAATCACCAGGTAGCTTCTGAGACAATCTCCTTCTCGAGAGACACTGCCTAAGTATCTGTGCATGTATTTGACACTCACTCATAAAGCAACTTGTTCAGCATAGGCCCCAGAGAATATTTATAACAGACACTGGAGAGTTGCTCCCAGTGTCTGTGGTCTGTGCCTAACTGAGGATGAGTGCACCAAACTAAGCACCCTACTCTGGCATACTCTGCAGTTCAGTGACAACAAAAGGGAGAAAAAGATGTAAGGCTGTTGAAGTTCTGCTGGCTTCAATGAACCTTGCAAGCGACCCGCAGGTGCAGAATTCGACAGACGCTTTTAAGGTGGCCGACAATAAAGGCAAAAAGGATGGGTCTCAATATGGAGATCCAAGAGCGCTTTATTGGCCACAAGGAAATCCAGGGAAAAAGATAACGCAAAGGGGAAAACATGGGATTTTATATGGGAATGCGGGGATGTACCTGAGGGTCAAGGGCCAATGGGGGCAGATAAAACCGGCGCAGAGGAGGAGCAGCCAGCCGGCTGACCAAAGGGTTAGCAGGGACAGAGCAAGAGGTGGAATACTGCGGCAAACTGGGACCAACAGAGTTCAGGGAAGGGAAGAACATTCTAGGGGAAGTACATAAAAGGCAACAGCGGGTTGAACTAAGGTGAACAGGGATAAATCAAGCCACTTTGAGTGGCACCAACTACAACAACCAATAAAGTTCAACAAATGAACTCATGCTTACAGAGACTTTAGGGCAGATGGCCCTTTCCCCCTAGGTCTCAGAGGGGTATTCCTCCAGGACTAAATTTTCCCTTTGTTGGGGGTTGGGTTCTCTTGTAGAATTTTTTTTTCCCTTAAGTTGCCAGGAAATGAATCTCTGGGTACTTAAGGATAGTTAAGAAAGACAAAAGAAGTGGCTGAGGTGGAGGGAGGGGAGGAGCACGTGGACTTCACTTTTTGCTGGGGGGATGGGCTTGTGGGGGAAGACACAGGAGACTGTGGCTTTCAGACTGGTGGGGGGCGGGGGGGGAAGATCTCATTTTCACCAGCACCACTGGAGCAGAGTTCGGGGGTTTTCCTGCAACAGTCTCTTCATGTGTGTCCTGGAAATCCTGAACCTGGCCCCTGTCTGCCTCACTGGCAGCCGTACCGCTGCAGTTCCTGCCCCCCTCGCTGTTCCTTCACTCCTGCTCCAAGTGTTCTCCACGCCTCAGCCCGCACCCCGTGTCCTGCCAGGACTCGTGCTGCAGCTCCAGCCACCACCAGGGAGCTTCTGATCCATCTCCAGCATCCTGGGACTCTGCACCACAGCTGCCTGTGTCGGTAACTGCACCAATGGGGAAAGGGTGCCAGCGGCAGAGAAATGCTGTGACTGTTTCCCTGGTTCTGTCAGTTCATCTCATAGTTATTGTTGTTCTGTTTTGCCTTGCTAAACACAAGTAAAGAACTGTTATCCATATCTTCACATCTTTGCCTGAGAGTCCCTTAATTCTAAAATTATAACAATTTGGAGAGAGGAGTTTGGTTGGTTTTTTTTTTCATTCTCCATTTCAGGAGAGGGTCCTGTTTGTCCTTACTGATACCTGTTTTCCAAACTAAGACACCCTTCCAGGGCTGAACCACCTGTTCCTTCTGGTCCTCTACAGGCTGTGAAGTGGCCTCTGTGTGCTCCCACCTGCTGCAATTTATTACTGCCTCTGGAACTACAATATGTGCTCTGTAGCGGCCACAAGTTCATGTCTGGCAGATCAGTGAGAAGTGTGAGGAAGCTAGGTGGGAAGAAGAGTTTAGTCCCATTTGATCTCTGTCTTGGTGATGGCTGCATGGGGTATTGCAGACTACATGCAGAAATGAGTATATGTGTCCTGGTTTATGGCAAATTTGGGAAGAAACCTCTGAATGGGTCCCTCCAGAAAGCAAATCCAAATGGCCCCTCCCCCAACTGGTTCAGGAAAGATTTCCCTTAGAGGAAAGTGGAATAAATGTGTTTATTTAACAGGCAAAGCACAGCAAATGAATACCAAAGAACAAAGCCTCCCACCATTCCACAGAGATGACCAATCCAGCCAGTCTGTGCCGTGGGTGCAGCTAGGCTCACTCAGTCTGTGTCAGTCCCTGGCACTGGAAAAGGACAGGCCTGGTGGGACACAGGGGTGAGCTCCTGGTGCTCTGCTGGGGTTAGTCCAGAGCAGGTTTGAACAGTTCCAAGGAAAAAGGAAAAAAAACCTCACAGTCCAGAGAACTTCTCTGCTTCAGCTAGCCACAAACTAACAAAAAGCAAAGGAGAGCTCCCTCCTGCCATCCACACTGCAGACAACACTCACTGTGTGTCCTGAAAGCTGAAAACTCTTCTCTTGATGTTTTGAAAACAACCGTCTTAAACATTCCATCACTTCTCCTTCACTCTCATATCCAGTTTTAAAGGTGCAGAACTTATTTTTGATTTAAACAGACAAATGAGGATACAATTCAGCATCAACCCAGGACAACATGATTTCAGTTGTGCTGGTTGCTTTTGTGCTGCAGTTAGTTTTATTCAGATGCAGCTGTGGCAACCTCAAACAGCCTGAGACTTCCTCAGCAGCAGGTGCTTGGTAACTGTCAGCCTTCCTGTGCAAAAACCAGTCTTTCCTTATCTAGTGTGGTTATCCAACCCCTGTTTGTGACAGCTAACCAGGCCACAAAGCAGGCAGGCTGAACTCATGCTGTGCATAAAAAACTTTTGGGGAGGGATTTAAAAACCCAAACCTAAATGGTAGCCCCATGGTCCCTCTGACGGCACAAATGAGTCTATACTGCTGACATTGCTGTGATGGAACACTTGTTTAGCTGAGCCCTGCAAGAAGTCAATCCAGAGCTGCTATTGGCTGAGAAGAGGCTGTACCAGACTGCTTTCAGGGTTGATTAATATTGAGGAGATCAGTAGTTAGGCAGACTCTAACTTGCTTTTCAAATGGATGTGAAAACACTATTGGGAATAATAGCTAATAACATCATGCTGAGGAGAATTTGACTGCAACAAATTAGAACCTCAGACAGTATTGAACAGTACCAAACTTCAGACAGTGTTGAAATCTGTCTATAGAATCGAAGAATCCTTGGGTTGGAAGGGATCTTTAAAGATCACCTTGTTCCAACCTGCCTGTCAGAGGCATGGACACCTTCTGCTAGAGTGTGTATCTCATAGCTCCATCCAATCTGGGCCACAACGATTTCAGGGATGGATCATCCACAACATCTGGGCAACCTGTTCAGTGCATCACCACACTCGCAGTAAAGAATTTCTAATATTAGATCTAAACCTGACTTTCTTCAGTTTGAAGCTATTATTCCTTGTTCTGTCACTACATGCCTTCTCCATCTTCTTGCAGGCCTTGCTTAGATACTGGAATGTGCTATATGGTCACCCCAGAGTCTTCTTTTCTTCAAGTTGAAAAGTCCTCACTCTTTCAACCTGCATATTGGTTCCTGTTGAGATTGAATTCATTCATAAGAGAGGTGTTCCACCACTCTGATCGTCTTGAGAATGTCCATGTATTTCCTGAGCTGAAGGCTGCAGAGCTGGATGCAGCACTGCAGGTGGTTTTTCACCAGAGCAGAAGGAGAGAACTCCTCCCTTGCCCTTCTGACCATGCTACTTTTAATACAGCCCATTAAAGATGGAGCTTTATGGAGTGTGCACACAAATTGATAGGTCATATCCAGCTTTTTATCCATGAGCACCCCCAAATCCTTCTCCTCAGGGCTGCTCTCAATCCATTCTCCCACCAGCCTTTATCCATATTTGGGACTGCCCTGACCCAAGTGCAGGGCCTTGTACTTGCCTTTTTTAACCCCTTGAGGTTTGCACTGGCCCAGCTCTCCAGCCTGTCCCGGTGCCTCTGGATGCCATCCCTTCCCTCCAACATGTTGGCTGCCCCACTCAGCCTGGTACTGGCAGTGACCTTGCTGAGGGTGCCCTGGATCCCACTGGGCATCACCAATAGAGAAGTTAAAGTGTGCCAATCCCACTATAGACCCCTGAAGAATGCCCCTCGTCACTGGTATCCACTTACATAGAACTGTGTGGTGATGTGCTTTTTCAAGTTTTAAAATTCTTATTAAAAGTTTTGTTTCGTGTATCCTTCCACCCCTCCCCCTCCCCTGTTATTCCTATGTACTTTTCCCTTTCCCCAAGGTCTCTGTCTATTACCTCACAGTTAAGGTATATTTTTTGTTTCAAACTGACCCTAGGGGATTGGACGAAAGGTTCAAGATGTATTCCCTCCTGCTGTTTTCTAATTTTTCTTACAACTGGTCAGTTTTTCTAGAATCTGTCTAATTGGCCCAAAAGTGTTATCTCTTTTTTGTAACCACCCTCCTTTAAATGGTGATGCTCCCTGGGGCCCCGGGGGCTCTTTGTTTGGAACACCGCCAGAGCAACTTCTCTCGACCTGATGTGATAAACAAACTTTTCTTGAAACTCCGAACTGAGCCCCCCTCTCTGAGAAAGAACTTCTTGCCATCTGATTCTGCTAGCTTCAAAGCTGAACCCCAAAACTAGAAATTATTGCTGAAAACATCTGCTCCAAGGTCTTCCCTTTGTTCTAACTGGGAAGCTGAAACAGAGCTGGGACAGAGACAGATAAGTCAGCAATAGAACTGTTGACCACAAAACTTTGAGTGCAACCATTCAGCCAATTCCTGAATCACTAAGGGGTTTATCCATCAAATCCATGTCTCTGTTTTAGAAAAAAGATGTCATGTGAGGCAGTCTCAAGTGGTTTGCACAAATGCAGGTAGATGACATCTGTTGCTCTTCCTTAGGCCGTCAAAATTGTGTGGAAGAGTGGTTAGAGAACAAGGGACATGTTGATTTATAGCAACTTGCAGATGTAGAGCTAACTAAATCTAGGATCAGTTAGCTTAATCCTGAGGCTGACAAGGGCACTGTGCCCTTGTGAGTGATTGTTACAAAAACAACAAGATATGGTGATGGGTAAAGAATGATCAGAATGTTTACTCTAACCACAAGAATGAAAACTTAAGAGGAGTTGGTGTTGATATGAGTAACCAATAATGAGCTTTCTTTTGCACTGTGTATGAGCTTCATTAGTGAGTGTATAAAAGACGTGACTAACGGAATAAAGTCGAGACCTGCTGATCGTTCATATTGAGTGCTGCTTGTCTCCCACCGGCCCCAACAAAATTGTAACTTGATTATAGAAAGTCTTCAAAATTGTCAACAAAATCTGGTCCTGTGATTCAATGGCACCCTCTCCTAGTGTTCAATCCTTTCTTAATAGCCTGTATTTTTCTATTCCAAAGCAAGTCATAGGAGCCATCCCACAATGTCTTCCTGATGCCAGATATGACAGTAAGTTATGTTTCTACCAGAAATGTAGAAATGTTTCTTTGGTTCATAGAGTGATCTCCCTTTTTAATAAAAATTTTAGCCAGAAATGAAAACTCAAAAAGAAACTGCTAATGTTTTTTGGGTTTTTTTTGTAATTGAAAATATCAAAGCTGCTGGTGATGTACTCCAGTGTCAAAAAAAAGAAACCAAAACAAAAACAAACAAACAAAAAACCCAAACAAAAACAAAGCAAAACAACAGTAAATTGAAAAAGAAAAGTAAGGCACAGTTCCTTTTAGTTGAATCAAATTAAAATTATGGGTGCTTCACTAACAATTTTGATGGAAGAAACCCAAACTGAGCTCTATAAGCACTAAGAGAATCTGTTTGCTAAGCATATTGTTGCTAAGGTGACTGCTCATTGAAACTATTCAAAAAGCTGTCATACAGCAGTCCTGTTCTGGGCATCACAGGGCATAAAGGAGGTGAGCCTGCCTCCATTCCCTCATCACTTCTGATTGGAGGCAGCTTCTCTAACAGGCAGAGGTGCTCAGCTTCTCTTTGCCTTCAGAAGGGAAGGCAGGAGTATGGGGAATTTTAAGTAATTGAAAAACACTAGCAGCAGACATGCTACAGCTTGATGACTCAGAACATCCTCCAACAAATGTTCATCAAGTGCTTGCAAAAATATGTTACTGCTCACTCCTGTCTCCAGAGAAAGCACCAGTAACAGCATTGATTCCCATGGAGCAATACTGCTGGCTCACATCCAGCTTAAGAGCTGTAACACTTAGACTTTTATCCTCCACTTCTTATTCTGTAACTAGATTTTAATCCAGTTCTCCCAAGCTGGATGGCAGCACAGTTTCCCAGTGATTTTTGGTGCAAAAAAAATATTATGTCCTCGAGAGCTCCCTATCCTTTGCATATTGCCAAATTCTTAGTTCTCTAGAATATTATCAAGAGAAAATTGCCCTTTGCAGAAGGCATGCAATCTATCTTTAAACAGATGATATGTCTCCATAAGCACAAAGATATTTTCCACTTTCTTTATAATATTCATTATTCTATATCCAGTAATATTTTCTAGGTAACTTGTGTACTCAGTAAAATTTTGCTATGGTGCATTAACTCCAAAGGATAATAAATGATTAAAAAATTTTTATGAAAAGTAGATAAACATGCCTCTTGTATCTTGTCCTAGGGGAAGAGTTGTTTGAAGTATTCCCCAGTAGTCTACACAATCCTCTTTTGCTGTGGCCTGTGGAAGTAAACAAACCACTTCATCTTTCCTAGTAGAGAAGGTAAGTTCTGCCTCTTGATTACTGCATGGCAAAACCTATGATTTTCTCTATTATTTGAAAGTGAGATATGTTCCTAGTATGGAAAAGTGTTTTAATTGGGCAGCATTTAACCTCAGGCAAATCTAAGAATTGATACTTGAATGATTTAATTAGATCTTTCCTTCTCTTTGTCCTAACTTACACAATGCATATTTTGGACTACATTTTTTGCTTCCCATTCCTGTCCTTGAAGCTGTCCCAGTAGCTGACCATTTCTGATGTATGTCCTGGTACATATTTACAAAGCTCCTTAAGCTTAGTGGTACCCCCTGCATTTACATTTAAAACTGCTGTTCAGATTTTGAAATTCATGTGATCTGGACCGTGCTAAAATACTGATGGGATCTGCCCTAAAATTATGTTACATTTTTTACACCTTTTGCTAGATAGGAGGGCTGATTACATACCCTTTATGGGTTGAAGGAAATCAGAATAAACAAGGAAGGAACTCTTACTGGTTGTTGTTGTTAAATTGTCCTGATCACTGCCTCTGATTGTCACCCCTTTAGGAGGGACCCTGTTGCAATGCCAACAGTCAGAGCAGAGCTATCCATCAGTCTGGGCTTACCTTTCCTACTGCCAGCCTGAATGCTCTGTTCCTGCTGCCCTTCCTTCTTTGGCACTCCTCCCCACCAAAGCCAGTGACATGGCCAGATCTGCTGCTTTCTGGACCACAGCCAGGGTGAGCTTAATCATTAAGGACTTTTTCAGACAGGTGTTTAAGTACATTTTTCAACAAAATCATGCTTCAGAAACCACTCCAGAACCATCCCATGGACACAGTGTTAAGATTCTCTTTGGTATTCAATGCACAGCCTTTCAGGGGCTTAGTCCCACATCGGGCACTTCCCTCACTGGGCTTAACTTCATGAGATAGCAGAAACAGTAGTGGCACCTGTAATATAAAAGGACCTGAAGTTAGGAGCAGGGAGCTGCAGACCAATTGTTGGATTTTCTGTGATCAAGAACTTTTGTGGGTGAGGTCCAGCTTCATTGCAGAAGCATGCAAGTGCATGGCAGCCAAGGACAGAACACCCTGCTACATAAAAAGCAAAGATCTCCTCAAACACTTCATGTTTGATTTGTCTGTGAGTGACCCTGGAAAGCCAAGATCCTTGTGCCTGACCAGGATGCTGATGTCCCATTACAGGCACTCTTGACCAAACAGTGCTCCTGCATCAGTGGGTGGTTCAACTGACTTGTTCAGGGACACACACCAACAATGTAAAACAGACCTCCTCCCTCAGTGGGGTTTATATACTTATTCAAGTATATTATCCACTACCAGTGAGTGCCAGTATTTATGAAAGACTTACCCTAACTACAGAATAATATTCTTTTTTAACAAGAGAAAATTGTGACAGGTTAAGGTCCAAGGCATGTCAGGTATTGTTGTCACTCTTAGAGCTACTGTCAATAAAAAGCAGAGTGCATGCTCGGAGAGGGACAATCTTACCCTGCAGGTAGGCTAGTTTGGGATGGAGAGGCGTTAGTATTGCAATTAAATTATAAGGAACCAAGTTTATCCAAGAAAAATTATTTTGCCACAGTCACTGGTTCAGTGTTAAGACACCTATCCCTCCTGGCTAACAGGTGCTGTGCAGTTTATCAGCTATATGATACCATTGATTCCTTGCATGGATTTCAACAGTGCCTGGCTATGGTATCTTTGCTCCAGTGCCTGTTTCATTCCCCCCATGGCAGCTCCTCAAGGTTATGGGCTGTGTGTATGGGAAATCAACATGGAATAAATTTTAGTCATGCTCACCACACCCCATAGAGAAAGTAGTAACAGCATTTTATCCTGTAATTTCTATACTGTTAGCTTCTGTTAGGATGTGGATATAGCTTCCCAATCTCCCTTCATTTTATGCCATCCACCTTTCTACAGACCCAAAAGGGTACAGCTGCTCTGAACTGCCAAGGAGAATCACTTAGATAGTTTATAGGAGAAATGGTTAAAGGCTAAAAACCTTTACTGGCCTAACAAGTCACACAGATATTTATATCACCAATTCATATTGTTGCAGCAGGCCTCTCATTAGGGGTAAAAATGAGCCAAGACACAGACATCTAACAAATCAAAAAGGGTGCTGGTTTATTCTTCTGTATAACTTAACCATTCTGACTCTGATTACAGAAAGCTCTTATTATAGGGTCCAATTGTAGACCCTGACTGATAGTTATCTCCTACTTTACCATAGCTGCAAGTATTAGTTTGTAAACTCTGAACACAGGCCTTAGTTAGCTAAGCTATGACTGCAGGCTCCAACTACAGGCTCTTACTCCATGAGACCCAGACTGACCTCCCAGCAGATCCTTTCACCAGTAACTCTCCATGATTTGTTTGTCTCTGTGTCCCTCTGGACCTTTCCTTCTCCTGAAAGGCTCTCTTCCTCCAGGTCCATCTTCCTCAGAGTCCTCTTCCTCACAAGACTCCTAAGCTCCCTTGAGCAGGCCAGCCCACCTCTTTTATCACACCTATATTTATTAGTCACAGCTGCACTCATTAAAAGCAAGGCTGTTCCTCTTTGGTAATTAGCACAACTGGGACTTATCAGGGGCAAGACGGCCTGTAACCTCTTCTTTCACACCACACGTATTATGTTATACCTCTCTATAAAAAGAATGGATCGTAGGGAAGGATGATAGGCTATGGAATGAAAGCATTTTTCCTTAGAGACTGTTAAATGAATGCTATTTTGATTATAATATCTTGGATACTACTATTTTACACTGCATTGTGTAGAGAAGAATACAAGTACATATTTCATTTGTGTCCTGAGTGTATGAGCTTTCTTTGCTAGCAGGAACTCAGAATATTTTATGGTTTCTGAGGGACTGCTAAGCAAGAAGTGTTCTCTTTTCTATACAGGGAGGTGGAGCTGTTTAAAATGTGACCAAGGAAAATTCACACTATTCTGGACACCAAAATTGTGTGTTTCTCCTACTGAAGGAGAATATCTTCTAATTGCAGCTTTCTCCTTTCATAAAAAGTGAGGAGTGGGAGATGAAGCTATTCAGGTGTAGTGGAATGACTGGTAGGACCTTAGCAGGGCTCATGCAGGTTTTGTTCCTCAAACATAAAAAAATTCAAGCATCAAAAAGCAAAGCAAAGTACTGTTTGTTTTGCTGAATGTGACTCACCGTGTATGCTATTTTCTACACCAAGTCAAATGTTCTCAGAGTCTGTACTCATTAACTGGTAAGAGATGGAAATTATTTATATTCCTACTTGCCTCAGACCTACAAACATGACCACGAGAAATTTTGCACCACACATCATAGTTATCCTTGACTGTGAAAATATTCATTCCTCAGCATTCCATTTTGATTTACTAAAATGAAAAATAAAACCATAAAATCTGTTCCTAACTTAGATAATTCTAATAGAAGAACAGACCTATAAAGTTTTCTCCTGCCTTCCTGTTTTTTTCACCTGGTACTGTAAGGTGGGGACATAGAGCTTCATTGTCCAGCTGAAGAATTTTACCCAGCATACTGAAATTTTTAGATAAGGAATGAAGGTGTGCTTTATAGAGTCTGCCTATTGAGGATAAGGGTCTTAAGACTTTCTATCCCAGAAAGCACTGTTGTATATTTAATTGTAGCATGTTAGATGGCTACATATAGAACAGCAATATTCACTCCCATAAAACTCCTGTGCTTGCACATTTTCAAGCAAGGTGCACTTAGAAAAATTGCTGCCCAAATACTTCATAAAACTAAGAGCAAAGTGATTGCCCGGTTACACATTACTGGAGGTTAGATCCAAACTAATAACATCATAATATATAATATATGAGTGAGAAATTAATGACATAAAATAATAACATAAAATTCTGTATATGCAGCAGACATATGTCACTTGAGTCACCTAGATATACCCAATCTGCACAGATATTCCTGGTTAGGATTAGCTTTCCTGTACAATATTGCAGTACAAGAAACAGCCAGAAACATTAAGGGTAGGCATCCTCCAAAATTGTATGTAGCTCTTGTATTTCTGTGGAGCTATCAGGTTTTTACTATCAGCAGTAACTTTAATACTGTGTTAATGACCTTTAAATCTTTAGCTCTCTGATCTTTCTAAGAGGATTTTACCTGATAATTTCTAAACAATGTCATTTTTGTATATATTATATGTATGTATTTTATATAGATAAGCATACATAGATAAGAAACATAATACAGTTTCCTAAAAATACAGGAATACAGTTTAAAAATAGCTTTGCAATTTCTCAAACAGTAAACTTTTTTCTCAAGATTGCACAGAACTGAAATACTACAACTCCACTGGATCTGAGTCACAGATTTCGGAAAGGAAAGGCTTCTCTTCATTTTCTTCTTCCTAGGCAATGAAGTGAACAGCTCCCCCTTCACACTCCAGCTGTGATGAATTGTTCACCACAGTCTCACAGAAACTTGGTCTGTGCTGTGGCACACTTGCTGCAATCTGTGACTAACTCCTTGGACACACTGCACAAGATGTGCAGTTCTTTGACCGTATCTTATAACAAATAAACAAAATTAGTCCTGGAAAATGAGTGGCCAAGACTTCCAGCCAGCTTCCTTCTGGCTAGAATATTAATCAGTGTATGTGTCGTTACAATGAGATTGTTCCAGAGATATTTGAGTATAATTTGTTTTCAGAATATTTCTCCTATGTGCATGTGTGCCTAGAAACAATGATTAGATACTTTAGGGGAAAAAACTCTATCCTAGATTTCATTTTCACACAGTACTTATATTTTTCATCTTAAAACAATTTAAAAAGCTGTATTTTTACAAGCTTTTATCACTGTTTTCTTGTCTGAATCTGGATATGAAGCTACTTGAACTAGTGAGTAATTTATTTCATTGTTAAAATTATCGCAAAGAAGGCCTGTCAATAAAATATCTACTCCTGAAAAGAAGAATACATTTTCTTTATTGTTCTTTTAACTGCAAGTTATATCTGTTTAAAGATATAACAAATTTCTTTAGCCAAATTAGAATTCAAGGTGTTTTTTTTTTCACCCAGAAAATTTCACAAATTCCTACAAAGACAATTCTAAAGTATTACAGACTTACGTTCCCATATTTGCATGCTGTCTTTGAAAAGCAGACGTTTAGATAACAAAACTTGGTAATTTCCTTCATGAAAGAAATGAAAGATAGAAAATATCTCCAACCAAAAATGTCCAAAATGTCACCATCAAATGCCAGAAACTTTTCATTTGGTATGTTTAAGTCCAAAGAGCTTGAAAAAAAATTTGGGTGGGGGATGGAAACATCTTTTCTGGCATTTATTTCATGAATGAAATTCTTTAAAATGCACACAACATATAAGCCACAGAAAATAAGTCATGGAATGAGATTAAACTCTGCAAAGCAAAGATGGACAGTGAGCACTATATGGGAAATATCATCTAAGGTTTTTTGTAGTAGTTTCTCAAATTAATTATACTTGTCAACTCAGTCTTCTAATTTTGGTATTGCGTTTATCTACTTCCTAGCAGAAATGTGAGGAAGCTGTTAATTTTTGTCCTCTTTGATTTTATAGCATGATGCTCACTGGCAAGAAGCTTTTATAGATAAAACTCAGGGATTTTATGATTCTCCGAGTCAGTGAGAGTTCTATACCAAGCAGAAGCCTTGTACTTTTTTGAGCCCCAAATTCAATTCCGTTGCCATCTCTCCAGTGGGAGAATGTTTTATACAGTCGTTGATGGGATGGGGTGACGGAAGATTTCTCTTTCCAGACAGAAGCATATTCGGGGCTGTTACGCCAGGGATGCAATGCAGTATAGTTACACATTATGTGGTACATGCCTGCTGAGGCAGAGGTGTCAGTCTGCACAAAACATCAAGAATAGGATTGTGTAGGAACCATTCTTGTGGCCTATATGTGTTACTGTGACACAGAAACACACAGCAACACACACAACAAGTGTAGAGAAGAAGAAAGGAACTCTCTAGTTTATTGTTGACCTTGTATATATAGTTTCTGGACAGTGGTCAGAGATTGGACAGAGAAGTTACCACCTCTCCATCTCCACTGGTCACTTGAGAAGTCCATCAGGTGATATCTTTCACAAAGGAATGCAAACATGATTTTTGTTTATCTTACAATTAATGAGAACTGACTCCATTATACTAAAACAAATCAGAAGGCTTATTTTTAGGGACAACATATATGCAGTTAATAAAATAGGGATAATTGACCAGTGAACTTAATAAAAGGATAGTTTGAAAAGCTTATAGTAAAACTCAGATGACCAGAGTGGCCCTGTTGAATGGCTGAGGAAACAGTGCATGGAAGATGCACTGTTTATCAGTCATGGGCATAGCTGAATACTTCAGAGAAGGAGTGATATTTCTTACTATCGCTGTCTAAGCCAAAACAGAAGGTGGCGTGACAGTGAAATATCAATAGGAGAGTTATTTACATTAGGAGACTGTGGAAAGATGAAGCAGAAAAGAAGAGAAAAAAGTTTGGTATACACTTCCTGTAGGGATAAAAACACAAGTGTTCTGAATGGTTCAGAAAATGTAAAACAGATCTTAAAAGAATACAGTTGGAAGGTGGTGAAAAGCTGTTCTTACAAGTCCTGTTCTACCACGAATCAAAAATAAGCATCACATCTGAGAGTAAATATTGAAGTTCTGTGACTAGGAATCTAGGAAGATGGTTAACAATGTTTAGTGTTTTAACAGGCTAGTGATAGAATCAATAGGTAAGGAATGAAAAAAAATTAGAATAAATGGGAATGAGAGAGAATATTAACCAAGGAACAACACTTCTTGTATCACTTCTGACATATTCTGACAAAGAAGGGTTTAAAGCCAAAGAAGGAAAATAATTAAAAATATAAACAAGAACTACAGAATATATATAAAAAGCTCCATCATTTTTATTTGGAAGAGTAGTAATGGTCTGCTACAATATTGGCCCACAGAGTGACTGACATGCTGAAAGAGAGCCAAAAATGTATCAGGATGGGAAATTTCAACCTTCATAAACTTGATTGCTTTTATAGCAACAAAAATATTCTGTGCTTAGACAGCAGAAATTGTTACTTCTTGGAAGCCCATCTAGTTAGAAAGCACATCTAGTTACACAAGAAAAAAATTTTAATCCTCATCAGTGAACAGAATCTGAACCAGGAGGTAATTATAAAATAAACCCACTCAGCAGCAATGGACAGGAGGCACAACAGACTGACAGAAACAGGAAATTTGGAAGTTTTCTAATATTAGGAGCTGTCTAATATATAGGGGTCTGAAAAAAGGGTAACAATATAGAAGACAGATAGACTTTGAGGTACAATTTGTTAAGGGAGTGAGACAGTTCAAGTCTGAAAACCTGATTCAGAAGCAAAAGAAAAAGCAGTAGCATAAAATAAAATAAAATAAATTATTTATGTTAGTGTCACTATGGAACAACACTGGGTGAGTTCTGTATCTGAAACTCTGATAGACATCCTTTAAACAATTTTTGAAATCACTGATCATTATTTACTCATAAAATATGTAGTTATCACTTGCAGGACCAAAGAACATTTTAGTCACTCAGGAGGTGTTTTAATGTGATTACACTAAGCTGTTGAATGATAGCTCAACTATTCTGCAATAGAGGAATGGAAAGATGAAAATGTGTATTTTTACAAACAGTTTTAGGGAAGGTTTAGAAACTGTAGAAAACTACTTGCCTGGTCAAGTCCTAGACACTTTAAGAAATAGAATTAGGAGGTACAGAGCTAAATTAAATATAATGGAAAGAGTTAATATAATTACTGAAGTACTTTATAGGCAGAGTTGGATATGCAGGTATTATTGATACAGTTGGCATGTCATATTTGTGCCTCCAGAGAGCTTTGAACGAAATGGTATAAAATCTTCAAAGACAAACCAGTCCTAAAGGGACAATAAGAAATCTATCACATTATCAATACAAGATTATCTTTCAAACCAGGTAAGTCTTGCAAGGTTGGTTTCTTGAACAGACCAGAGAGCAGCAGAAACACCATGAATTGTCTAACAGGTGCCAGCCAAAACTGACCTGAAGCCATCTTTTTAAAAGATTTTCTAAAAGAAAGTGGTTTTTCTCTTTTGGTGGGATGAATTTCTCCTAACACTAGGCGTCACTGTGTTCGGCAAGTGTGAAGATCACATTATAGTTGATCAGAATTTTGTCTAAACAGTCAGTACATTATGATATATAACTTTTCTCATCATCTTGCAATCATCTGCCTATAGCCAAATACATCATTTCCCAGACTCTATTGTCAATGGAAAGACCATAAACATCCTAGAAGATGTAAGCACCCCAAAGTTATGAGAAATTAACCTCATTCTGGGAGTGATTTGCAACTTCTTTTAAGCACAAATTTCATGTTTTGGGATGAAAAAAGTGGGATTTCCCTGTATTTCCATCTTAATTCAAATGCCAATGTGAGAAGCTGCCAAGTGAAATAAAGTGAATTGAGATTTTTAGCAATGGAGGAAATATTAATAAATCCAATAGTGTAAAAAATATACAAACGCACCTTCTTTGGGTTGTCACATCATGCTTAGAACCAGATGATGTGTTAGCATAGTATTCAGAGGCAGAAATAGCCTCATGTTGAGTATATGAATATATTTTCAAAATTTATTCAGATATATAAGACAAGTAACAGAATTCTAAGCAGATTGGGGTTTTTCTGATTAAAAACTGGCAAGTGTCATACAATTTTGTAAATACTATAGGGAATCTACCTTTGATACATAACACTGTTGCAAATCTGGTTCATAGCTTCTAATTGCAGTCATCCATCTGGCAATATTTGAAAAAAACTTTTAAATATTCCACATCATTAGATGCAAACAGAATAGTATTTTTAAGCTATTAATAGCTTAATTGGTAAGTTTACTGTCAACTCAAGTGTATTAAACAGTCTATGAGGAGTAGATGAAATCCAAACCAACTCTAAAAAATTATTAATAATAACTAATCAGCTGGATAAACATAGCTGTTGAATTAATAAGTAAACACAACTGACTGAGAATAAATCCCATAAAGCAAAGCTTGAAAACAGCATCCACAGAGGATACAGTGTGCCAAAGCTGACATTTCATCCATGCATTTTATAATAGCAAAGTAGTTTTAAAAAATTATAGAATTGAAAAAATATACAATCTTTCCATTAGTAAGTAAACACCCTTTTCTTTAAGCAAAGCTAAAACCAGAAAAGGTATTCTGGCTTAAATGTCTATATATTAAATTTTTCAAGAGACATAAAAGGTCTTTGAAAATGAAAATTTAGCTAACCTGAAGCCAGCAGATTAAATAGACAAAATCCAATAGTACAGAGAAATTAAAAATTATAGTATTTTTTAAAGATACCTTTTCCAAAGTAACGATTTGCTTATGGGAATGAGAACCATGCATGTCAAGGTGACGACTAGTTTGGAAAGATTTAGGCCACTATTACCTTAATGTGGAAATGAAAAACAAGCATATTTGTGCTAAAGGGAAAAGACCTGGAGCAGGCCCTAAGCCATCTGTTTGTGATCCACCATCTGCCATCTATAATGCATTACAAGCAAAGAGTCTGCAATTAATTCTTAAAGGACTACAAAACTTTCCCCTGAAATTCTAGATTAAACTTTATGGACATTAATATATTAGATTACATAGAGTTCTGCTGTGTGGGGATTTCTGTGATTCTACCTCACACATCACCACTGAGGCTCAAATATGAATGCTTATCTCAAAGCAATGGATTAAGGTTCTGGTCATCACCATTTCTGGATTCCACCTCTGTGGAATTCACGGTGTTTCCAGAGATGAGTCAGCAAGCTGAGAGAAAAAGTCTGTTGCTCTGTACAGTACAGCTGTGAATGATGAAAGACAAAACCGTACTTTATATTGCATTGCAAAAGCTGCAATGCAGGGTCTCCCCAGGAATGGAGACTACTTGAACTGCTGTTTTTCTCATGCTCTCATAAAATTCTGGCTACTCGGATCCAGTGGTTTTGTATCATGGATGGGAAACCGTTTTTCTCATGGAACTTTACTAACTGGAAATAGATCATCAAAAAAGCCACATTTGCCACTCTTAGTTTACTCTGACATGAAATATATTGCCTAAAGATGTTTTTGGTACTGGAACTTTTTATTACAGGATATGCAAGCAGAGACTAAATACTCAAGGGGAATGTGATAGTTCAACTGTGAAACCTGAGTAAAAAATTATATTCAGGTTCTGTGCAAGAATGCCGTATTTGTAAACGCAAAGGGACTTTCAGAATGCATATTAGATAGACATGCAGAAGAGCCTTATCTCACAGTTATAAGTCCACGCTAAAAGTATTAACCTAAACCTAAAAAATGAACATAGATTTTCTCATAAAGTATCTTTTGCTGCTTGTCTAGTGTACGTGTGTCATCTGAGAGAGTCTTGGAAGTGTGAATCTTTATCCTCTCTTCACTCCACTACAAAGTTAAACCCAGCAGTCTCTTCCTAGTTCTCCAGACCTCTCATGGAGAAGTAAAATGATCTTCTCCTTCTGACAGCTTTATGTTACCCAGCTTAACTCTTGTCCATTGCAACAGGCCCAAAATATAGGTTGAAATGACTTGATTATTTGCTTTTCTGCTTATTAAACATCAATATAGCTTTCTTAAACAGTGCAGGCAGAACTAAGTGTTTGCACTAAAGCAGTTAGGGGAAGATTTGTGAAATCTCTCTCTGACATACAGAAATCTAAAGGATGAGGACAATAATTATGTAGCAGACCATGCCACAGTGAGTCATTATCCTGAGCAGAGTCCATGCAGGGAAGGGGGAGATGCTGTCGAGTGTGTCAGAATCCAAGGGTCTGGCTCTGCACTGATTGACATACACTCTTTCCCTGGGGATTGAAGATATTTACCATTTCTTTGAATAATTTTCTTCATGAAAAAGTAGAGTCCAGAGCATATGGGCAGTCAGTAGTGCTGTATTCTGCTATTTGTCTTCATCCTTGTGTTGCCCTACAAAAGGATTTCAACATGTGACATGGCTCTGTGGCCCCAGGATGAAGAAGAGTAAGCTGACTGCAGCACTGGGAATGGCAGGCACTTGGCAGCACAAAGATTGCAGGTGCTTTGGCACTAGGTTCCCAGCAAAACCCTGCTAGCTCATGGGGGATGTGACAGGCCTATGGACACTGGCCAAAATGTGGGACTGGGCATAGAACTAGTTTGCGTACCTTAGACCCATACACCCATGGGTTTTTGAAAGAAGAAAGTTTCTTAACACTAGCAGAAACATACATAGGACAGCTTAGGGGGCTGTGTATATAAGGCTCATTCCACAAAACAAAGGGACAGTGTTTAAAACAATAAATATTTGAGATTAAATCAGAGAAAAAATGAACTACAAGATAATTTGCAGCACAATCTTTCTAATTACGAGGCTAGTTAAATTCAGAAATGGCTTGCTTAGGATACTTTAAAGTTTTCATACAAAAGAAATGTTTTAGGCAAAGTTGATCTGTACCAGAGTTTCAAGTAGCTTGTGCAGTCTATTCCCTAGTTCAGTAAAGCTCTTTGACTCTCCAGGAGTATCTTCAGTGGGAGGGCTGAAATAAAGGCAGTCTCCCTTATAAAGATCCCAAGACTATATTTGAATTCAGAATGATTTTGGTATCTTTCCTTGCTATCCAGAAAATCATGGCATTTACAAGACTCCCTGAGGAGTGGGAAAGAAGGCTGTCTCATGGTCATGTGAAATAGCCAATGAGTATTTTTAGTCTTGTTTCAAAGGAAATCTGGCTGTTGCATGTGATTGCAACCAAAGATAAATTACTCTGGTAGTGTAAAACTTGGTTTGGTCACGAATCCAAGTATCTAAACCTGCTGTAAATTTTACTTTTGTCTATTTGTCTCCTTAGTTCTTAACCTGTGAGAACAATTTGTGGATAGAGGAAAAAACCTAGTGCTTTCTATCCACAGGTAATTTGGCTTCTTTAAACATTTGGCAGCTGGTAACATAGAGCAAAAAGAAGAGTGAAAGGAAAACAAAGTAAAAAAAACCCCAAATATACCACCTTGGGCAGCCTACTCCAATGCTTAATACTCCAGGGCTTCACTCTTTCAGTGAAGACATTCTTTCTGATGTTCAGCTTGAACTTCACCTGATGCAGCTTGAGGCCATTTTCTCTCTTCCTATCATGCATTGCCTGGGTGAAGATACCAACCATCACCTGGTTGAATCCTCCTTTTAGGCAGTGGTAAAGTGATAAGGTCATTCCTGAGCCTCGTTTTCTCATGGATAGACAACCCCAGCTCCCTCAATTGCTCCACATAGGACTTGCTCTCTAGAGCCCTCACCTGCTTTGTTACCCTTCTAAAGAAATATTTATCTCTTCCTTACTGGAAATTTCGATTGCAGTTAAGTCTAGATCATAAATATAATGGTATCTGGACTAATTTTAAAAGGTCTGCGTTCTTTTTGCTTCCCCCTTGCTGCCTAAGGAGAAAAGGTCTTTATGCCACATCAATAGTAAAGAGATATTCCATACAACCATATCTGCTAAGTGCCACATAAATCTTTCTAAGATCTATTAAAATGAAAGATTGTTGATATATGTTCATGTTACAAAATAAAATCATTATTTTCCTGTTCAGACTTATCAATTTCAGCTAGAAATGTTCCAGGCTTTTTCCATGTAATTTCCAGTTTCACTTCAGCTTCTATGCAAAGCAGGGGTTTTTACCACTGGCATTGAGAAAAAAAAAACAAAAACAAGAAGGTAAAAATAGGCCCTATGAGGAAGATAGAGTTTGCTCACTCAACATAGTATTGGTGCTTATTTTGCTTATTCACTTCATAGCCTCATTTACTGAGCATAATTTGCTCATGAACTCATTATTTGTTCATGAATCTCTCATGAACTGGAGAGACCTGCTTTGTTTGTGTCATTTCCAAGTACTATAGTGAAAATAGATACATTGTTGTCATTTAAATTAAAAGGTATATCAGAAACTCTTTAATTGCTTAAAAAAAAAATTATGAGTACTTTAATTTTTATATTAAAGAGTGGCATTTTTCCAGTGATGGTGAAAAATAGTGGTGTGGTGACCAATGCCAAAACACTCAGCATAGCACTCAGCAAATTTATGGATAAAAATCTGTAACTAGAATTTGTTTAAGGACAGAACAGAAAAAAACATTGAAGGTGTGAAGAAAAGAAAATATTCATCTTAATTTACTACAGGCCACAAGCAAGTCTTTAGAATGCAGTGTGTGTGGAAGAGATAATGAATTTGTCAATAAAATCAAAACACTCATAATTTGTGGAAGAAGCCAATGAGACAAAGAATAGAGAGACATGACAGCAGAAGGAAACAGACAAATTAGACAGACAGTGGGTGGCTGCCTGAAGAAGACATGAAGAGCCCCTTGAGTTTGAGAATATTCTCAAGGTCAAAAAGATTTTGGACAGTAAACCAGTGAACATAGCTGATGAAGGGAGTTAACATTCAAACACTCAGACAATGAAGATGAAATCCAAAATACTGATTTATGTGGATTGAGGAGAGCAATGACTGCACTTCGGAGAATCCTTTACTAATCAAGGCAGCATGCATGAGTGCCTGCATGAAATGTTTGGCCATAATGATGGAGATTATAAGGATTGTTCTTTGAAGACATTGAAGACAAAAAAGTGACAGGTTTTTAGAAATGTATTTGTCATTAGCAAGACTAGTGAGAATGGTGTCAGTGTGAAAACACCGAAAGTCAGATTGGAAGACATCCAAAGCAGATGAAAGGGAGTAAATTGTTGTATCTTGCAGTATAATAATGGAGCTTAGAAAGAATGGAAGAGAGAAAAATGGGTAAAAGATAGAAATGGGCAAGAAAAACTAGGGCTAATTTTTTGAGAAACATGGAATCTTGAGATGAGAGATTGAAAAATATATGGAAAAATTTGAATAGGACAGAGAAGTAAAGAGAATGAATGTATCACCTGGCACAGAGGTCAATGCTGAGCAATAATTTAAGATGAAAATTACAAAAAAGGAGAAACTATTTGGTAGGCCTCAGAAAAACTCATCAGCAGGAATGTGAGTTTGCCATAGAAACAGCCCTTCCCCTGTATCTGTATTCAAGAAAACATAGCATATTCTCTTTGACTGAAAAAATATCTGTAAATTAATGTATGTCTGAAACTAATCTCTGGCACTGGCCATGTGCCACAGAGAGCCCATGTCCACATTTTTAATTCATCTTTTCTGCCAGAGAGAAGAATAATTCCTTGCAAATTGTCTGTAGTTCCTCCTAATTCCTAAACTGTGACTTGGGGATTGTTTGGGAGAATTGTGTTAAGCACAGGTTAAGCGAGTCAGGGACAATCTAGTAGTGTGATGGTTTGAATAACAGAGTTTCATAACTCTTAAAGTTTCATGAAGTTTCTTGTATAAAGATAGAGATCATTTTTGTCAGTCCAGAGTTTCTTGCTGAAGATGGCTATACATGTTTCTTACTGCATGGCAACAGAGTGAAACGGATAGGGTCAAGATGCTGAGAAGGCATGGCAGGTTTCGGCATTGCCAATGTCATGCTGAATATCTTAATCTTTACCATTCCAGGTTAGCAGGGTATTGGGTTAAATATCTCTCCTTTGGCATATATTCATCAGATGTATTCTGAGTTGGTCACTAAATTAATATGGTCACGGTCTTCATGGGGACTGAAGCTGTAATGTAAAATTAATCTAGCAGATAAAGAATATTTCAGATGCATACACTCTGGGGAAAAAACAGAGCCTGTCATCAGAGTGGGCTGCAGTAGCTATGAGTAACCAGCTGTCTCATTCCTGTTACCAAGAAGACTGACACAGATCAATAGCTATTGTCCCATGACATTCTTTTGTAAAAATCATAACAAATCAAAGGATAAACTAGAAAGAAATTGGGTGACCTTCATTTCAAATGAAATTCATTACCCATGTTTGGCACACTAGAAAAAATATTTAGTGGGAAGTCAAACTTAAAACGCTTCTGAGCAGAGAAGGGAGATGCTGTCTCAGCCAATAGAGTATGTTGACTCCTGAGAGCACATGAACAGCACCAGCTTCTGCAGAGGAAGGTGCAAGGGACAGTGTAGGAAGGCAGAGCAGTTTCACGAGGGTGTATGGTACAGTTTTTATTCCACACAACCTGAAGACTGTTTACTGACCAGAACCATGCATTTTATCTCCAGATGCCTTCTTCTCAATCCTCTTCCCTCCTGCTTCTCCTCTTTTCTTCAGCTCAAGATGTTCTTTTTATAACTCCAAATGTCTTTGCTAGGAATCACCTCTGAGCTGTAACTAGATAATCATATTCCAGTGTTGTCATCGTCTCCACTGCTAGCTAGGTTGCATAACAAAAATAATTATTCTGCATTCTGCTAATAAAAGTATTCAATTACTGTGTTCTGTGTTGTAGGGATATTGCAGTTCTCTGAGAGAATTCAAAAAGCTCTGTTTTTAAAATAAAATTCATGAATCACAAAAGGCATCATTTTAACAGAAAAAATTTTCAGTAAATAGGAAAACTAAACAGATATATATTATTTCATAAACATTACATCATTTAGGAAAATGGTTATTCAATACAGCAGTACAAACAATGCAAAAAAAGATTTCTGGGCTTTTCATGCTTCCCATCATATGGATTACAGTGAGATAATATCTTGACAGAGCTTTCACATATAGATGTTTTATTTCAGTGTCTGCCCTTGAGATATTTATGCTCATTCCCAGGCAACAAGGTTTATTAATTAGTGTCCAGGACAAAATCAGGGTAAAGATATATAACTTAATAAATTCTAAATAAACTATAATGATTTTTGCAACCTGATAACGAAAAATAGTTCTGATGGGTTTTCTAAGAATTTCTGTCCCTAAAGGAAAAAAACTACTGAAGAGCGCTTGACTTAAGTATCACATTTTGACTAAGGTTCTCAGTACAAAGAAGTAGCATATAACCTTTTGTATACAGGGCCAAAATTTCTCTCTTGAGTATTTTCTCACTCTGGGAGACTCTTGGTTTACCTCTTAGACCAGGTGACAGATGTGGCTTGTAAGATGCAGGGATTCCTAATGAAAAATTTAAAGAGGGATTAAGAGAATAAAGAGATTTAAATCTCTTTACCTACATTTTCATTTCTTTAAGGAATACTAAAAAGTCCTTTCACCTTTGTAGCCTTTCTATCCTGGCTTTCTCCTCCTCCTTGGTTTCCCTCAGTGCATTCAGTTTCTGCCCATTCATAGGACTACTGATCCAGTTGTTCAGTGTCTGTGCTGCCTTCCTATGTGCACATTCCATAGTTAAAATTCCTTCAGAGAATTCCATGTTTCTAGATATTTAATGGGGAACACTAATCATAACAGTCAGAAAACTGTGAATAGTCTTCAAACAGCTTGTAACAATAAGATCGGCTATTTTCCTATGCAACATTTTACATTTCTCTTATTCTCATACAAGACATAACACTTCAAAACTAAACCTTTGTGACTTGTATCACTATCCCATCTCTCTAGGGAGAATGACGAGTTCTCATTACAGCTCCTGCTTCTTGTCTCTCTGGATTGACCTTGTGCAGATAGTGTGGCAAATCCTGCCTAGCATGCAAACTTTTGCTGCTGCTTCTGGATAGCAAATGCCAACTTTCGAACCTAATTCAAAGCCTACTGATGCTGATGGAAAGGCTCTTGTTTCAAAAACTCTGGATTACTGGTGCATTTTACAGACTCCAACTAAAGCACTGAGAGTTCTATTAAGCCAGTGAAAGTGAGGTGGAACCCTGTAATGTACTATCAAAGCTAACCCACGTACACAGTAATCAAAACAGCTCAAAGTGGCTCTAGCATCAGCAGGTGTATTTTCAAATACTTTTTGCCTCTGAAAGCATATAAATATGTCATTAAGAACAAAATAAATCCTCATCAGTGATGGAGTTTAAAAGGCAAACTCAAAACACCTGCTAAGCTATTTGAATTCATTAACATCCAAGTTTCATTCCACTAGAGGTGGGGCACCTGCAAAAATCACTTTTTAGAAAAAGATTGAATTATTTAATTCAGTTCCTTTCAGGTTTTCCTAATTTTTCTAAATAGTTCCCATCTTACAATATTTTTTTTCTCTTAAATTAAGAAGATCTAGGATGGTAATGATAGGGGGAAACAGGAAACTCCATGAATAACAGTATAAGAAGCTTGCACCTAGTAAAGCCAATTCCCAGCTTTCCTTATATGTGTTTGATAATAGGAAGTCAGAGATCATTTGACAGTCAAAATGAGAAGCAACAGTGCCTCTCCAGACATTTCTTTCCTTGTGCAATCAGCAGTGACAAACTGTACACAACTCCTTCAATAAGAATACTAACTTCTTGGAAAATACATTATTCTAAATCAGATCTTTACACAGAAACACATGAAATTATTTTGGTTGTTGCTTTTTAATGTGATATGTTGTACAAAGACTAATAAACTCTTCTGTGATTCAATCACAGAATCACAGAGTATTCTGGATTGGAAGGGATCCATAAGGATCATCAAGTACGACTCTTAAGTGAATGATGCGTACATTGCTCAAACCCACCTCCATTGCATTATAGCCACCATGCTCTAACCAACTGAGCTGTTGTATTGTTTTTAGGCCCATGTATTAGTTGAAGAAAAATATATGGGAATACATCATCAAGATAAATGTGGCATAATTAATATAATAATTAATATTCCACATGTAAAGGAATGCTAAATATGCTAGCGCTTTGCCAAATCTCATGGGAATTCATGCAAAATCCTTCCAGACATAATGAAATGTACTTGAATGTCGTAGTGATTCATAGCTTCATAAATGTTGCAAAAGATGGAACATTCCCAATTTTTTAATGGATATTTGTGAGGCTTAAATTTAATATTTTGTTAATGCTGTCTGAGCTTTATCACAGGAAGGATTTCAAGAGCTGTTCCTGCCATTTGTCTGACCAAGAAACACTAGAAAAGACAACTCAGGTTGAGGACAGTGTTATTTTTGAATTGTTATTTGAACATGACAGGATATTGGCAGAATCAGAAACTGAGCTGTGTTGTTACTGCGCTAGAATAAAAAGTGTTGAAAAATACTAAAATATCTAGAAATTTCATGCAGAAAGAAAAGGTCTGAGGCTGAAAAGACAGACATGCTAGTAAAATGTCATGCTTGTTACATGTTGCTATCATATAGTCTGAGCTGGTTTGAACTATCTTAACTGCTTGGTGTTATCCTGTGCCTTGTAAAGACTGAATCTCTTGCGTTAAACCTCAGGTCCCTCAGTTATGCAGCTGAACATGAGTCATAACTTTCAGTGGAAAAACTTCTAGCCTTCATATACAAATAAAAGATTGAATGTAGGAACACGGTTCTTAAACAGAAAGATAATATGGAAAGGTTATGGAATGCATATTTTGTTAGAGAATTTTAATTTTCTAATTACTTTTTGATATTTACTCTTACTTGCTGTGTACACAGGTTTGCTGGTCATATATCAATATATTTTTGACCTTCATGACCTTCATTATACAAAGACCTATATACAAATTATTGTTTATGTAATTATTTTGGTAATACGTAGTTTTTGGTCCAGCCTGGTTACCTCTGGGTACATCATCTACACCATCTCTATTCAGAGAGAAATTTGTGTCTTATTGTTCCTGATAGCAAGTGAAGTGTCAGAGTATTGTCAGCTTCAGTACTCAGAAAGTCTCAGAGGCTGTCATCAGCCACATTACTGAACACTATTTAGGTTTTTAACTAACTTTGTTATATCCATACCTGGTGAATGTGGGAAACAATATTTTTTGGACAATCGTCTCAAGCAAGGAATCACAATGATTTTGATACTGCTGCACTCCCAAATCTGCCTATCACCACAACCACCTCATCTCTCCTCCTTTGCAATAGTCCTCACCTCTCAGGCCCTCTTCTCTTTCCTGTAGTTCTGAGTTTGTCCTCAGAGTCCCATTCCCAATTCTTGTCTCCGCCAAGGTAGATGTAGAGGAGTACCAACAAACTTGCTGTGAATGCCTTCCCTGTCTGGTGTAGCCACACAGGGCAGAGAGGAGATGTCTGACCTCTCACTCTGCTTGAGCTGGTTGTCTCTTTCTGCTCTGTCATTTCAGTAGAGACAAATGAAGAATTACCTGTGCAGCCTGAACTGATCAGACATCTTCCTGGATTCAGGAGCTGCTGTGTTCTATTCCTAGAACTTTTCTTGCTGACCTTGGGGACATGGAGGTAAACTCTCTGGCATGCACATGCCAGCATGAATTTCAGATAGCCAGCAAGACACGTCCACTTTTAACCTTCAGAAACACAGCTAAAACCTTTGGGCTCTGGCACACCATCCAAGACAGGAAATGGAAGGGACTAGCTGGATGGTTTGAAGAGTAGCTCACATTATAATTAAGGCAACAAGTTAAAACATTGCCTGGATGGTGACAATAAACCACTTACGAAATTAATAAAAAGGATATTGTTAAGATGCCAAAAGAAAAGCTGTAGTCAGCTAGAAATGGATTTATAAACAAATTTTCTCGTGTCTCTTTTTTTACACCAGAAGAAGTCTTGAATTTTGAGGAACAAGGGAGAAACACCAGCAGTCATTTTTTTCCATAGCACAAATGTCTTAGCTCTAATATACACAAATTTCTCCAAAGAGAATCAGCCTATCTAGAAATCAAGCTCAAGCAGAAAACCTCTATTTGAAAAGGTTTTCAAGTCAGTATCTGATTGAGAAACTCTTGCCTAAAGAGAGAATTTTCAAGAATAGGTAGTAATGTTGCTTCTAAAAAAATCTTAAGTGTCTTCTGATTTATTAAGCAATATTTTAGTATGTGTCACCAAAAACTTCCTGTTGAAAAAATTTCATATTTATTCTTACAAGTCTCTTTAGCTCTAGTTTTCCAGAGTCTGTTATTTTCATATGCCCCTCATATAGTGCTGAAATCAAGTTCTATGCAATTTTTTATCTTAATGGAAATCTGGAATGTTTGATAAATGAAAGCATACATACAATGTTTTTTTCCCATCTAAAATTCATGTTTTGCCAGCATTGATAAATCTAAGATTTAAAAATTAATAAAAATTATTTTATGCTGCAGGAAAGGAGAAGGTAGTCAGGTCAGCTCTTTTAAAACTTTTATTTATCCTGTTCATTTACCTCACCCTCCCTTTCCTTTTAATATTGTTCTACAAATAGCAGAGGAGAACACTCTGCCAGCTTGCACAGAAGCTCTTACAACCTTATGTAGCCCAGAAGGTGGACAGCATGACAGGCAACAGATCAGGTAATGCTTTGCTCTGTTTGTACCAGCATAACTCAACTGAAAGAAAAAATGTTGATACAATATCAAATTAGTATGTGAGGATTTGGAGACCAGACTCTAACTTGTTTGAGAAAATCAAATTGGTGTTTTTGTCCTGGGGTCCCAAGAAATCTTAAGCACTTGACTGAAGCAGGTGACCACTTTTCCCAGTGAGGACTCAACTACTAGAGCTAATCCTCATTTTTCCCCTTTAGCACTCCCAGTGGTGCAGTTTGCAGTTTCCCAGGCTCTGGCCCAATACCCACACCGAGTTTATGTGCTCCAGAATATAATGTATGGCTGGATTGTGTGCTCTCATCAGGTTAAAACCAGGAAAAGCTTTATCATCAGTAGCCCTTTAAAAATACCTTGTCAGAGTTATCTTCTTAGATAACAATATTTTAAAATTAGTGGCATGCAAAAAAATTGGTTTAGGCTAATCTTCTAGTGTGAAGACTTTCAGACACAGCTGAAAATTAAAATTTTGAAAATGTATGTACATAAGTCCTTTTTCTGTAGTTGAAAAATTACTATATGTCCTTAATGCTGAAAAAAACAAACAAGGGAGAAGGGAGAGGCCTCATGCAAACTTCCTTTTATTTTGTAATATTTTCAGAACTCACTTATGTTGGCTAAGTGAGTGATAGAGGGAAGAGAGAAAACCAATTTTGCTAAATGTACAAAATGGCCCCAAATCTAGCCTATAAATTGGTTAGCCTTCAGATTTTATATTCTGTAATTCTCACATAACACATATATGTAGTGACTGATACAGCAAGACTCATGTCTTTCATTATAACCCATGGCTGTGAATTTTTCTGGAGAACTTTGTGATGATCCAAGTATCCCTGTTAACAGATGCAAGGTCAGGATCTAAACCTCTGTGAGTCTAGGCTGACTACATTTGTGGACAGAAACACAAGTGAATTTCCCTATTATTGCCATCTCAGGAAATCCTTTGATGCTTTAATGGATTGAACATACTCTAAATACTCCCTTTAGTAACAACTCAAAAAATTCCATGCTGGGAGGAATTATAATTTAAATAATGATATTTAGATGACTCTTAAAATAAAATAAAATTTTAAATACAGACAGTAAGCTTCTAATATTTGTACATAATAAATTGCAGTAGCTTATTGGTATTTCAAATATATACTAGGTGTACTGCAGCCTAATAATCAAGTTCTCAGTTCAATTATTATTTTGTTCTCCATATTAATTAGGAGCTCTGGGTAAATCCTCAAAGACCATGGGTTTATTGTACATTTGTGTTTTCAAAGTGATATTCCAAAGACATTCCATAATTATTAAATCCCATTAAAATTGTCAATTTAATTTTGCATGGGTATCTGTAACTTATGTCAGAAGATATTATGGATGATTTCTGAGGATATGACAAATAATAGGAAGAAGAAGAGCTTTCATAAGAAGTTAACTTTCTAAGACATGAGGTTCTTTTGAATATGTTTTAGTATCACTGAAGTAAATGAGAAAAATTAATTTCAGACCTTCAAAGCCTTTTCTCATATTTTTCATGAACAGTTGCAATCAGATAAGCCAGTAAAATCCTTAAACAAAATGGTTAATGACAAGTTAAAGTGACTACTGATAATAATACTAAAAAAACTTTGACACCGTGTTTTCTTTGGAAGACAGGTATCGCTAAGGACAAACAGGATCCTCTCCTGAAATGGAGAATGCAAAACTCCTCTCTCCAAATTGTTATAATTTTAGAATGAAGGGGCTCTCAGGCAAAGATGTGAGGATATGGATAACAATTCTTTACTTGTGTTTAGCAAGGCAAAACAGAACAACAATAACTATGAGATGAACAACAGACAGAACCAGGGAAACAGTCACAGTTCTCTCTGCCGCTGGCACCCTTTCCCCATTGGTGCAGTTACCGACACAGGCAGCTGTGGTGCAGAGTCCCGGGATGCTGGAGATGGATCAGAAGCTCCCTGGTGGTGGCTGGAGCTGCAGCACGAGTCCTGGCAGGGCAGGGGATGTGGGCTGAGACGTGGAGAACACTCGGAGCAGGAGCGAAGGAACAGCGAGGGGGGGCAGGAACTGCAGCGGCTCCCGGCGAGGCAGACAGGGGCCAGGTTCAGGATTCCCGGGACACACAGGAAGAGACGGTGTCAGGAAAAGCCCCGAACTCCGCTCCAGTGGCACCAGTGAAAGAAAAATCTCCCCTGAAGTCTGAAAACCACAGCCTACTGTTTTCTTCTCCCGACAAGCACCGTACCCAGCCCCCCCCACCCCCCCCGAAAAAAATAAGTGAAGTCCAGGTGCTCCTCCCCTCCCTCCACCTCAGCCACTTCTTTTATCTTTCTTAACTATCCATAAGTGTCCAGAGATCAGTTCCCTGGCAACATACGGGAAAAAAATTCTACAAGAGGACCCAAACCCCAACACACTGGTAACCTTACGGGAAATAATCTATTGTAAACACATGATTTTTAATTACCTTGTGTTTTGTGCAATTCCTATGGAAAAACTGGAGCATTATGTAGATTTTGGGTGAAGTATTTTTATTTTAGAGCAGAAAAAGAATGAAGGAACTAAAAAAGGAGCCTTTGTGATGATGCTCTGAGTTTCTGTGTTTTAAAGTGCTTTTCCATGTAACCTGAATATGTTTTAAAATAGCTTTTTGTTATAATATTTTTCATCTACATTTTAGACTGTAAATCACCCAATTGAAGAAAAAACATGGCCACATTGTCTTTTCTGCACATAGCATAATAAGAATATCTGGTATTTTTTCTGACTTACTGAAAAAATCTTGGCCTTAATAGTGTTCCAGGTTGATGTCCAAGAAAGTGATCACCAGCTGCTTGACTAAACAGGTAACTGCCACAGATTATGTTAAGCAAAGTCAGGATTGCCGGATTACTTTATGGGAAGAGAGGATTGTTTCTTCTTTTTATACAATGTGCAGTGATGCAAATATTCCCAGTTTCCCCATCAGCACACTGAGAGAGGCAACAGAAATAGCCCTGGAGTCTGCCAGGCTCTGGTGTGGCACTGAAATCTCAATACACAGACAGAGGCTTTCCAAAATACTGTGCCTCTCCTAGTCTATCATGGCAAACTGGAATATTTTGGGTTTAGCAGAAAGATAAGAAGATAGCAGTATAAAGAGTGAGAGTTTGATTGAAAGAATGTTGGTGGCATGTGATGTGCAGAAAAATAAATATCAATGTTGTTAAAATGCCAAAACTGCAGAGCATTAGAAGTTAATAAAAATCTTATGTAGCATCATGTGATTGAGCAATCTCCTCTCACACACATCCCCCCCACCCCCGACCACCAGAGCCAAACCTGTCAATCCTGAGGTCCGAATTTCAATATAAGGGGTCTCCCTGTCACCCCAGGAGAGGGCTGCGAGTGATTGGGCAAACCGAAACAGCCCCCCCCCCCCAAAGGGGACTGGACCCCTGCCTTGTCCTTCTGCCCCGGGTCACTCCCCCCGCCCTCTGGGATTGGCGGGGGTCGCTCTGGGTTGGCCCCCCCTCCCCGGGTAAAACCAGCGGCGCGCCGCATGGTCAGGGTTCTGTTCGTGCTGGTTATCATGTTTGGAGGCTTCGGCATGGAGCCAATAAAACCTTTCCCGAACCACAGCAGAATCGGTTTCTTTCTCCACTGATCGTCTAACTTCTCTGCAAGCCTGACAACAACTTCCCTGCTTTAAGCCATTGCTACAGTTTCTAGGGTCTTCTGCTGCTGCCCGGACCCGGACTTGCCTCTTGTGGTTGAGCCACGTGGCCACTGCTAAGGAAAGTATCCTTGTGGAAAATAACCACAGAGCTGCCTTCCCCACGCAGACACCAAGGGGGACCTGGATCTTGGATACAGTAACACAGCATGTTTCATTTTTCATCAAGGACAAAGAAGCACAGGCAGGATACATGTGGTTGCTGAAGGAAATTTTATCTTCCCACTCTATGGAAAGACCTAATTAAGAGAGGGAAAGACACTTTGCAAAAGCAATCTGCTGCACAGGTGATGTTTGCCCATTTTTGAGAAACAGAAGTTGAAAATTGCTGGTGACACAGGCAGGTTCACCAATGTCCTGAGTTTTTACACCTTTTACACGTAGAGGGCATGAAGTATAGTGCAGAAGAGGCTTTAGTGATCAAACCCATCAGATCCGGTGCCACAATGCAGGGCATGATTGTACACTTCAACAAAAATCTGTGTGCAGGGATAATTGTCAGATCCTGAGAATCTTGTTGGGATTCTGGAAACCTTGAGATACTGTCACAGCTGTACCCTCCTGGTCCAGTGCCACAGAGTCTATCAGAGGGACCCTCCCTGACACTTATGCCCAAAGAATGTGATAATAGTATATGTTTCACAGGGCTTCTTGTAAGTATATGAATTCATAACATTCATTCGTTTCTGGAGAACACCTGAAAAGAAACAGAGAGATTTGTGCTGCTTGTATTTCAGGCACTCCTTCAACTCCTAACCAAGATTTTGATGTAGGTATGGCTTGAATCACCATGAAAACATATGTAATGGTCCTTCAGACCCTCAAAGTTCAATATGTTGGTATAGTTACACTATGTTTGGGAATACAAGATGGGAAAAGAAAAATCAGTCTGAGAAGAATGTAGCTAAAGAGAAATATAAATGTTGCTCTCCAGAGTGAGAAAAATTCCACTCACCTTTCTGCAAATTAAATCATGAGCACTCTCAGACATCCCTTAATGTGTTCAGCTGCTTTATTTATTTGATCTCTTGCTGGGATATATATCTGGCTTTAGAAACTAAATCAAAACAGATCAAGCCTTTCTACTTTTAAACTAAGTATGCAATCTTAATTTTTACTTGTATCTTTTAGCTTCACTCCTACTAACCAGGTCTCTATGCTTTCTGTCCTTTAGTAACCTTAGACTCTTATGTTGACATAGTGAAATATTTTTCTTGTGGCACTAGTTATAAAACATTATGCTCAATCAGAGAGGCTCTTTTCACAGTATTCTGAATAATCCCAAAGCTTGGGAATGAAAATAATTCCAACGATTCAATTGAAAAGTTTTTTAATTTTGAGCTTTCTGTATCTGTGCAATAATAGGGCATTCTAAAAGATGTAGATTATTCAGAAGGCGAAGGTCTGCATCTTCAAAAGAGCCATCAACAGAATTAGGTGCAGAACTCCTTTGAAGTTGCTTTCAAATATCCGGCTTAATTTTGTTTATTCCTGTGAAGTCAGTCTTCTGAGTAAAAGAAGAATATAAAATAAGGAGGACACGCCCTTTCCAATATATGTATTCATGGCCTTAGATAATTTGGAAGGAGTTCAGAGAGTTTTATCATTTCTTTCATCCTAAGGTGATACTTTTTCTCCATGGGAATTTTAATTGATCACAGTTTAATGACTGTTTCCTGCTTCACCATTACAAAAACAGGTTCAGAAACATCAAGGTGTTGTCAAGCAAGATGATCCAAAGGAACAGAAGACATCGATGCAAAGTGTGTGTGGGGTCTCTATGCCTCCATTTTTAATGTCTTCATGGTAGAACATAGCTCAGAATGTGGACTGGTGTAGGATAAAAAAATATAGCCAAGAAAAATTGTTCAGGAGTTTTCTGGGTTTAGATAACACAGTAGTCAACTGAAAAATAATATAAAATATAAACACCAGAAACTGTGTCCCTCATGGCTGAAAGAGATTTTTCTACTACAAAAGTCCATCCTTGCATTAAGGATCCATGAAAATTTTGGTTGTTATCCCATAGGTATTCTACACTCTAAAATCTCAACTGTTGCGGGGGCAGGGGGTGGTGGTGGTGTGTGTGTTATCATTTTATATTGTCAAGCTGCATATTCTATGAGCATATTGAATGCTTTGTAGTATGAAGCTTGTCCAAAATGGAGATTTTTCTGAAAAAAAAACAAACCCTCCAGAACTTGTAGGAAACCAAGAAGTTAAATTCCCTTTTGAATTTTAGAAGGAAAAGAGAATATACTGAATCAGAGAGAGATAGAAATAAATCTTTAAGCTTTCTTATTGTTTTTCTGATGAAAAGCAGCATGTAAGCTACCTGAGTAGATGTAGAGGGCCAGTGCCCTAGAAATCCAGATAAAGTTTAATATTTCATAGACATAATCAAAATACAGTACAATATTGTTTTACATTTTTGGATAGAGCAGTCTATTAAAACAGATAGGAGCAAGGCTAAAAAATAAGTTAAAAGATTCCCATAATACCAAAGTCAAAAACACTATAGGTTTTGCAGGTATATGAGAAAAACCACTTATATAAATTCATGTTGAAGTGTGTAATGGCTTTTAGTAATTTTAATAGGTTCAGAGAACTGATCTTACATTCATGTTTTTAGCTAATTGGTCAGTTTAGAGTTAAAACCTGGCCTTGGAGGCCAGCAGAGAGAGGCAGCATTCCCCATCTATCTGGTTGCTATGCTGCTGCTTTGCTTTGCCTGCAAAAACTACGGAAGAAGAAAGAAGAAAGATGGTCACAAAGTTCCAGCCAGCCACCAGGCCCCTGCCAGCCACTCAGATCTACAGGTCCAAAGCCACTGGACCTCTGCAGAAAATCTCAGAGGCTCTGGGGAAGTCCTGCAGTTCTTTGGAGCCTCACCCCGAATTTATCTCTGCCGGCTGCTTGGGATTCATGGCATTGAGAAGAGCGGGAGGCCCCAGAGTCTTTTTTAAGGGCCTTGCATGGTGAAAACCCTTCAGATAATCGAACTGTGCCCTCAGAATGTGTTTTATTAGACTGATGCCTTTTAAAATGGTTTTCCCTTCAGAACTGTTTTATTAGACTGGTGCTTTTTAAGATGCTTTTTAATAAATAGCTTTTAATACCATAACTAGACTCTAGTAGCCTGGCTCCCTGAGCAATACTAACAAGAACCCTCTGACATGTAGAGAAAATTATTGTACACAGTATATACCTGTCAATCCAGGCAGTGAACTGACAATGTTAATTTATTTAGTCGCTTGACTTTTTATTGCAAAACAGGAAAGGGTCTTAGAATCCAACAAAAATTATTTAAATTTGTGGCTTCTAGTGCAATTGCAATTATACTAGTTACAATAAGCAGAAAAGTAAGGTTCTGTGTTTTTTTATAAAAAGAAAGCTCTTTGTTCAGATACCTTTTAAGCTAATTGAACAGTCAAAATGGCTATTTTCCCAGATTCTGAAGCAGCATCAGAAGCTGATTTTACAGGAACCATACTGTACCAAAATTTTTCCTTATTTAGATATTAGTTTATGCATAAAGATGGTTGAAAATGGGGGGGAGGGGGGAATTTAATTTGAAGTATTTGTGCAAAAGGGAGTTCCAAATTCCTTTTTGTTTCTTAATAGAATCAGTCAACTAGGTTTAATGTGCTTGAACAATAGAACAGGTCAGTTGAGCAAGGAGAGGAGGTAAAAGAACTTGTCCTGTTTAGAGAATTTGCTTGCCCTTAGCAGTGGCCCAGAAAAACCTTCAGGGCAGAAAAAACTGTTTAATTAGGAAGCACAATGAGCAATTGACTATGCTTAAGTTTCCCCCCCCTTAAAACAGACACAGACTAAAGGCACCTTTATGCATCACATTAAAAAAGTGCAGTATATAATTTATTAAAGTTAATACTCTCTGATTATACTGGAAAAAACTGAAAAGACCAGGATACTGAATGGCCACTATAGTAAAATCTCTCCATGTTTCAAAACAGTATCTCTTTTCTTTGAGTATTCACATCTCACTCTGACTTGTCTAGGCATAACCTTCTAGTTTCCCTTAGCTACTTCTCTCTCCTCTCACCACATGTGGAATCCTGTCTTACTACAACATTGTGAACTCACTGGCCCACCTGTGAATGGATCTATATTTAACAACAAATTCTAGATATGTTTGTGGCACCAGAGAAGCCTTTCTTTTCTTGGGTACCTAGCTAGCTGAGAACTGGGGGCTGAGTAGCTACATTATTCATAAATTTGATAGACAGTTCTGTGTTTTAATTCTTTTTCCATTAAAACAAACCTCCAAAATATCCACCATCGAAAAATTGCCTGCTTTTTTTCCCCCTGAACAAAATGCTTAAGAATTTTTTTATATTTTCCTCTATGCATCAAATTTAATGTTTCAACTATGCAGAATATCCTGGATAATGAAATTTAAATCAGATGGTTGCTAATTTGCAACCATGGGCTTTCTTAGAATATCATACATTAGAATCATTGAACTAGTCATTAGATTATTGGCTTGTCTTTCACAATCACATCTGAAAATATTGGAAAGAAAGTAAAAATATACATCAATGTATCTTTTATTGCATATTATTTAATTCTCTCACAAGCAAAAGCATCTGCTTTTATGTAATTCAAAAAATTACAAGAACAAACTGCATTTCTTCCAGCTGCAAGTCTGCATCCCCCTCTATTACAGCTGAGAGGGAAAAGGAACAATGCTATAGAATTGGTAAGCAGCCTGATAACTTCTGCCAGGTGTGCTGTGAGAACATGCAGTACAGTTATTTACACAGGTTTCCAGCATATTCTTCAGTGCTTTGCTTTTGTGCTCCTCTCTGCTGTCAAAAAGAGTGGGCATGGAAAAACTTTCCCTCCCTGAAAAACACTCATATATACCCAATCCAGTGGCTTGTGGGAAATACTGGACATTAATTCCTTTAGTGTGGAGAAAAGCAGGAGAAACAGGGAGGGGGGTAATTTTTTTTCCAGAAAAAAATAACATTTTTGCTTACAATGGCAAATGAAAATTTTTTCAACCTTTGCAATGTTTAATGGAGGTACTAAGGAACCATTTTTTGTTTCCATGTTTTGTTGGACTCTCATGAGTGAAAGCTAACATGTAGAGAGATGTGAAACTGCTGAAAGTGGCAGCACCAGTGTGGCCATGGAGCAGACTTTTCGTGCTCAGTGCAGAAAGGCTAACACAGAAAATGACACAGACTACTTAGAGCTTGGATTTGCCAAAATATAGCAATATTAGGAAGGTTCTTATTCAGCAACTTGGTTAACTTTGATCTAGTTCTCTTTGCATTTTGTTTGTCAATGTTCTGATTCAGTTAACTACCTTGTAATTCCCTTAACTGTAACAGGAAAATTATGGGAATTTAGTATTAAGTATTTAAATTTAAATTTTGTGTTTTGTTTGGGACTTAGTGTATTCAATGCAATCAACAGTAAAAGAATGCATGAGTAAATTGAGAGTGAAAAGTTAAATATTATTGATGTATTAAGCAACAGATGGAAAAATTGTTTTTCAGCTCCAAGTTCAGTAAACCACTTTCTTTTGAAGCTAACATTCACCTGCTACACTTAAGGACATTAAAGAATCTTGATGATCTTTTTGAAGAAATACTTGTTATCCTCATTCTTGAAATGTAGCTACTGTGGGTGTTCAATGAATGTTTCATTTTAATTTAACATTCTTTTGCAGAAACAGCCTTTATTCAAAAAAAACCTGCCAGATAGAAAGTGTGGAGTAAGGACGCAACAAGAACAACAATAATATAAGGATATAAACATGACAGGAAATGCTGCTTTTTATACCACCATCACTTTTAATATACCAAGAGAGAATACTAAGAAGAAATATAGGACAAAATTATTTTCTCCATAAATATAGACATCTAGACCACAACTCTGGTCAAGCAGCTGTGGCAAATGGAAAATTAAATGTAAGGTCAATGCTACCACTTTTCAAACCCTAGGACTGACATGATTGCTGCAGGCTTCCTTTAGGGAGGCATACATATTCAGTGCTCTTAATCCTGTGTTGAAGCTAAAATGACCTTTGGGATATTTCCTGTGAGATTAAAGTTGTATATGGAAAGACATAACGAAACAGTGGCTGGTTCATATGAAAGCTTTTACTCTGCTGTCATGAATACCTGTCCTCATCTTTGTTGTCCACAGAGAACATCTAAAACCAAAATTCCTGCCATTCTCTTTGTCTCACCCCTAACCAAAAGCCATAGTTCTGTAAACCTGTCAGTAGTGATTTCAGTTATGTTTATGGACTTGTGTCTAAAACAAGCAGAGCAGGAACATCACCACAGCATATCACAGTTTGGACATTTTGATTAATCTCCCAGTTGGACTCAATTTTTTTTCCTGTTGGTCCAGGATCACTCTACCAAGCAAATAATTCTGGCCAACAAGTGAGGTGCAGAAAGAAGACACGAGGATTTTGGATGCAGTAAAAAATCGAGGAAATAGCTTTGTTCAAAGTGCTTATGTTTCATTGGTGGAAATCTAAGTTACTGCAGAATCATGAACAAGGTAACTCACACTAAAATGGATGTAGTCAGAAGGTTTCTTCTGATTATATTCATGCCTTGTCAAGTCACCCACCAGCCACTAGCACCTGGGAATTACATCTTGTTATTCTATCTCAGCTTTTTCACACACAGCACATGAATGCTCAGATTTTTTCGCATACCTGAATCAGTACAATACAAGCAGCATTGGGCAAAGTTGTGTGGTACACTTTAAGAGTCTGCTTTGAAAGCCAGGCAGCTGTAGCTTGGTCATTCCTACTAATGACAGTCCCTGAGAGACATACAGAGGGCTTCTGGAGTGAAGCACTTCCATCCCTGTTCCTCAGCAACAATAACCATTAAATTTGGCAAACAAAAACCATTAAATTGCCAGAAATTTTGATTTATCCAGTCAAAGAATTTGTCTGATCAGATGCACTGCCTTCAAATTCCTTTGGGTTATCACACTCCTGCAATGTGTACTTTAAAAGCTAAGCAGTTCATCTCTCTGAAAAAAAGGTGCTAAAACATTCTCTGGTGCAAATGTTGGACTTAAACCCCCTCCAGTTTGCAGCAAAATCCTTTTCCCTGTTGTAACTGGCACAACATCTGCCTTCATTCTAATTATTTGCTATCATGCAAGTACTGTATGCTAGTCTTCTCCGTAACTCATGTAACATTCTGGAAGTGTATTCTATGCCATCATGCTAATTCTTTCTGTGTCAAAAATAAACGTGCTGAAAGGATGTACAATGAAAAAGCACATTTTTTTTCTAGACAAACATTTACAATTTAATTCAGTTATGTGTCACAAACTTTTGGTTTAAGTGTATATTTAAAATGTATTGAAAATAACTCAGTTATCTGTAGTTTGTGTCTCTTTGGCCTATTATGTCTTCTCATGTAGTCATCAGATAAGATGGATTTTTGTACAGCCTAACTGTCTGAGTAAACATCTTTGTTATATTTGTAATAGCAGGGTGGACCTACAACATTGCAAATTTTATTTAAATCTTTACTTTGATATAGAGAGTAACATGTTTGATCTAGATGAACATTCCAAATGCATAATATTTCATATTCAGTATAGTGCACAGAATGTACCTTTCTTTGCAATTCTAACTAAAAGTTGTTAAAATATTATTTAAATTGTATCAGCATATAAATAGTTATTTATTTTGAGACAGGTACTTCTTTCAAATGGTGCATAAAATTAAATCAACTTACTAGTAATATTTAAGAATATTTTATTGTCAGCAGTTTTAGAATTCTTTTTAGGGGACAGCAAAGTAGAAAGCATTTGTGGCATCCTTCCTGCAGGAGTGAAACAAGATGTCCTGTGCTGTGTTTTTATGGAGTCACACCCGAGATGAGGTGACATACCAGATCCAAAAAAGTTGGCTTAAGACATGATTTGCATTTCAATGAGTGACTTTCCACAAAGCACTGTAATGCTGACTGCAGTATGCAGCAGTCCACATTGGGAGCATAGTATATCGCTCTACTGCAAGTAATTTGTGGTTAGAGAAATTATAAATAGGTTATGCAAAATGAGGGCATTGTATTTATATACCTGTACAATATTGTACAGGAATAAAATTATTTATACCTGTACTATAGGAGCACAAATATCCCAGTGCCAAATCTTTTGTTTCTCATAGAAACTCAAGCTTTATTAGACATACAGTTTTTCTCTGTGATTCTTTAAAGATTCACAAAAGTTCAGTTGTATCATCTGATACCTATGAGGTAAATAAGGTCATGCATGTGTAACAATAGTTATTACACATCTTAAATGTCTTGTTTGCTTTAGGAGAGCTAAAATTAATGGCTTGAATGCAAAGAGAGGTTTTGGTTTTTGCTAGAGTATTTTAACGGCCTCTATGATCTCTGGGTTTCATTGATTCAGTCTTTTCACATATTGCTTTCACCAGCTGGCTTCTGTCTCAGTAGAACATAGTCTCTATTCACTACTGTACGTTCTTAGAGTTTGCTAGTGTCAAAGCAAGACTTTGAGGTCAGAGCTCAAAACCTTATATAGTTACTTCTCTCCATCCAAAATAGCACTGCAGACATGGCATTCAGGAGAAGGTGCATAGCAAGATCTGGGGCAGATAACAACAAAGTAACCTACAAGAATCTGCTTATTCCTGAGAGTTTTACCCCATTTGCAAACTCGGCTAGGGTAAGGTTGCACCTGTGTTCTCAGATACCCACAAGGCAGTACAGAACACAGAGTGTTAGAGAAATTATTTTTAATCTCTCCAACAATCATTTGGCAATTTTATGAGCTGAGGAACAAATTCATGTGACTTTTTGTGACCTTGTGTATATAAGAACTGCAACACCAAAGTGGGGAATTTTCAGAAGAGGTCTATACAGTGATAAGGATATTTCAGCTTGTCTCTCTTATTAGAAAGACGGTCACATCATGTGTGGACTTGTAGAAGACTAATGTTCTCTGATGATCCATGTGAGTTTCTGGGTTGTTAAAACTCTTGTAGAAGGAGGAAGACTAATATTCAGGATCTTAACTTGAAGAATAAATTAAGCTTTTATACCCCTAAGGCACAGTAAAGGTAAAAATTGAGGCTTTTACAGACTTCTCATAGTATAAAAAGAGCCTGTAATGATGAAATTCTAGATCATCAATCTTCTTCATTGTCTTAAATCATTCAACTTCTGGTAAGCTGGTTTGAGAGAAAGGCCAGCATCTAGCAACACTCTCATTTCACTGCTGCCAGAGCTTAACTTTTCTTTTACAATGAAAAGAATTATAATAACTTGTTCTTTTCTAGGCACCAGAGGCTAATGTGAAAGCTGAATTTAGATCTGTATGTAGGCTAAAACCTCATTTCCTTGGGAAATCTAAATTAGACAGAACCAGATATATATAGGATAGAGTCTGACAAAAGTATTGATCAGTGCTAGCACCTAAGAACAGGTGCCACACAGTAATTTATTACAAACACGGGTTACAGTGAAGTCACACTGCCCTAGAAGAGCACAGAATGTGCTTTTACTGAAGTTACTGGATGAGTAACTTCAGCATTCAGTTAAAATTATATAAAAATCAAATTCTAAATTAAATTACTAGTTTACATAGCCCAACAATTCACAGACTTGTAAGTATAAAATGTCTGCCACCCACATTACTAACCCATTTTTATTGAATGCTATGAGAATTTTTTACTTTGCCTCTGGTAACAACAATATTATTCATGACATAAAGAAAAAGGAAATTTTTCTCTTTTTAAGTCTGGTAAAGTTGTTGCTTGTCAGCTATGCCACTTGGAATCTGGTTGAGACAGACAAACCCATCCAACTGTGGCAATAAGCTGAATTTACTGCTTCTTTTTCTTGAAAATTTAAGTATTTCAAACCATTATTTAATAGTGAGTTGGTCTCAGAAGTCAAAATACTTTTTGAGGGGTGTGAATCAAGAACATAGCACTTTTTGTCTCTCTGTGATGGCCTATTTATCAAACATTAGGTCATAATGCTTTTTTTTCACTTCGAAGCTCTTGTTAGCAAACACTAGCAAACACTCTAAATCCTCCTACCTTAAATAACATTAGAAAATATTGCTTACTTATTTTAAAACTTATTAATATGATAGACTATTGTGTGTTGCATATTAGCATGTCCTTATCCAGGACTACCAAGAGTATATTATACGCATTTATATGTAATATATTTCCTGATACACTTTGCTACTGTAGTGAATCTATTTATTTTCAACATCTCTAAGTATAACATCTCTAGTAAAATGTCTAATGCACTTGACATCGTTGATATGGCTTCATAAGTTTTCTGTAATCTGGTTAAGTAGAAGGCATCTCTGTGGCTCTCTTCAGAGATACATGAATCCAGAGGAATATTTTAGCACTGAATTTATTTAGTGAGATAAAGCTTCATCTCATGTTGGCAGAAACTCATTTTGTAGATTTTTGTGTGGTAACCCATAAGTGGAAATAAAAAACACCAATAAAACTCAGCTGATTTGTATATCCCAACTAAATAGTTGATTTAATATCACATTCATATCCATTTGTGTTATGATCTGATTATTAGAGATGCCTCTACCCGAATTAAGATGCAACTGAGACCGTACACCAAAGTTAATAGGAAGTATTTTATTTAACAGTAAATGAGGAAAAAGACAGAAAGAAATGGAAAAGAGAGAGGCTGGGGGTCAGGGGATAGAAAAAGGCAGAGACAAATAATCACTACCCCTGTGGATGCAGCAGCATCCAATAGATTCTCTTCTTCTGGTCTTCTCTGTGGTGGGGGTCCTAGCAAACAGAGATTTCAATGGGTTAATATACATTTAGGTATCTCCTTCAGGTATCTTCCCTAGGGGAAATTTTACGCTGTGGTTTTTGACAGAATCTGGATCTACGGCAGCACTGGATCTCATGCAGTCCTCTAGTGTAGGGCCTCTAGAATGGCTCTGGGGCACTTCAGGGCTCTCTGATGGCTTATGACAACTTCAAGGGCATGACAGATGCCTCTCATGCAAGTGTCCCATGAATATGACCTTCCGGGGAAGGAGAGTTTAACAGCTGAGCCAGTTTGGGTAAGGGAGGACTCTCAGCAGAGTTTCCTGTTTGTCTGGCTTGTAGCCTCTTCTGGTGGGTGTTCACCCCCTCTGCACCAGAGGTTCAGCATCACACCCCCAAAACCTCTCCTCCTACTCCTTTTGTGGGGGAAGAGTGTGCAAACCTGGACTCAGCAAATGGGTCTGTGCGTTATGGGATCATCCTGCCCAACCCAGACAGTGATGATTTTCAGGACATCTTTTGGGTTTGGCTTTCTCGTGGATACATTCTTCTGCCTTGTTTACTTCTTCTTAGACCAGAGATGATTGGACAACAGCGTCACCTTTTTCTTATATTGTGTTCAGGAGGCATTTTTGAGGGGCCTTTGGTGTTTGCAGATGCTCTGTTTCTTCTTTTCAGTTTGATACAGTGAGGAAAGTATTGATGATTTAGCAATGTTTGAGCCAGTAACAATTTCAGACTCTCACAGTTTTTTTTAAAAAAAGCAATTATTAGTATATTTGACAAAAGAATATTATTTATCTATGTATGCTTTCTTTCTCTATAAAAACATTTTCAAAACCATTCACTAATTTTCTTTGCTGCTACGATAGTGAGGAATAATGAATTGCTGATGATACTTCTAAAAACTTATATTTTTGTTATGGTGCAAACTTGACCAAAGTATTAAAAGACAACATGAACACTGAAAGAGATTAATTTCTAGTTCTGCATGATTCATACTAGTAGGATTAACTCTCAGATGTTGCTCTAATATGGTCTGGTTTAAGTTTTTTCTTGCTGTCACAGTGATGAGATGGACTAGACTAATCTCTTGATCAATTTCTCAGCCTATTTTGTGGGAAAAGTAGAAAAGAAGATCTTAATCAGCAGAAATATCTGATTGTGCTTCACTCCCTCTCGCTCTTCATACTCCTGCTTGTAAGGGGTGGATACTGGCTTATGAAATCAGAAAGCTCAGAGGATGGGTAGAGTTGGTGAGGGGAGTGGCAGATTGTTCAGCACTTTAGCAGATCTTCTCAGGAACATAACTACTGACAACTCATATTATTATCCTTACTCACTGTGGATTTTCCGTTTTTTTTTTTTTTTTTTATTTTTCTCAGTGTTCTTGTTCCTCTAAATCTGGCAACATTAAACATTTGTTTTGCAGCTGACTGTTTTTGTCTTTGTGAACTCCATGCTATTTGTTCACCCAGTCCTACTAAAAAAAAATAGTCTGAGTGTAGAATGATGCATTTTTAATTAAACCAATGCAGCTCTATTTTACATATGAACATATAAAAATCATGTATTTCTCTAGTGCTCACATCATAAATGTCCTAGTTCAAATTTTTCTTTCTTCTTTGAGACAAACCCTTTCTGAGTAATTTGTGTGCAAATATACTGAAATTATTATTGTATTTTAAATTATTATTGCTGTGATTAAACTGTGTGAATGCTTTGCGCTAAACTCATGGAATTTAACACAAATATGAATGGGCAAGGTAAAAATTAAAGCTGAAACAAAACAAAATATGTATCTCCCCTTATTTTCAGGATTAAAACTTTGAAGTTTTGACAAGATTTGGCATCTATTAAAGCCAGATAATGTTCTTGTTCTTAAATAGAAATTCATTTATACTTGGTAAATAGAAACTCCCCAGTGTTCATATACACTCTGTAGAAGAAGGTAGAATATTTACAGGCATTGCAGACAAGAAACAATATCCATTTTTGCACAGGTCTTCTTTACATTTCTAGATTTTCCAGATTCCTTAATAAAAAAGATAAGGTTCATAAACTACTTTTATCAAGAGGAACAAAATGGCTCCTATCAGGTTGCTCTGTCTTGAATGTTGGTTTTAAAATTACACAAAAATCCTCACTTCTTTAATTTTCCAGATTCTGAGCATTTGAATTTGCAATACTGTTTTCTCTTTAATAGTGTTTTGTGTGTCACTTCCTGTTTCTTTTTTAAAAAGAAAGCTGAAAAACATGCTAGAAATTTAATGCAAATTTTATGCTTATATTGAAAGCCATCTGTTATCTGTAGATGCCTGCCAGCTGAGTTACCACCATAACTGAAGGCAGTGATAGGTTATTCTCTACCACTTAAAAGTCAGCCCTTTCCTCTCAGGTTTCACTGAAGGGACCTGGGATTCCTCTCTTCTCCTGACCCTACTCTTGTCCTCAGCCTGTTTCTTTTCTATATTATTCTGGTCCTTTTAATGGTGCCTTTTACAGTGCTTACCTCAATTCCTTTTTTTCAGTATTCTATTACCCTCCCTGCCCTTGGGACAGCCCTGTAACTAGTCACCCTACTTCTACTTCCTTGGCTCTTGGGAACATGATTTTGCTGTGGAGCTGGAAGTATTATGTTTACGGCTGGAATATATGGTCTTAAATGATTCTTCCCATGGGCCTTCCAAGCTCTCAGCACGGGCCTTCTCCAGAATCCCAATACTAGTTTGCATGGTCAGTGATCTCTTATTGGCCAGCCACTAGTATTTAAACACAAAAGAGATCTCAGCTTCTCATCATCAGTGCTTTGTGGTGTAGTTTTCCCTGAGTGAAAGATTATACTACAGCAGATAAAGCTCTATTTCAGCATAAAAAGGGTTGAGGTTTTTTTCCCAGATTATACACAGTTTAAAGAAGTCTTTAAGAAGGTGTTTTGGGCAGACTTACCAAGCAAACGTGGTTCTGGGTGGGATGTATCGTGGGTTGCCTGGACATTATGTTGCCTAAGTGACACCACACAACTACAGACAGTTTCTGTTTAAGTAAGGCATTAATGACTTTTCTATCCATGCAGCAACTTAAAGCTAAGAACACTGATGGATCTTAGCTGTACATTCATCTAGATACTGATATATAATATTGTGTATCTGTTAGGATAATGTCTCTATTATTAATGACTGACCTATGAGCAAGTTCAAGATGTTTTGTCTAGTTATGGATGCTTTACAGGGACAGTTTCCCAGCAACTTCTGTGCAGCTTCAATAATGAAACACAAAGTAAACTATGGCGAAAGGCCATGCCAGGGAACGCTTGCAATATAACCTGACAGACTTTACTGACGACAAGCTACTTCTCACAAAGTTCTACATCTTGGACAAGTGAGTATATCAGTGTCTAGACCATATAAAGTCTGGTTTACTAAATCAAATTTGGTCTCAGTGGGGCTGCTCATACAGCCTCAAAAGAGAAACTAAACCTGCTTTTCACTTGCAGGATTGTTTGTTTTGTGACATTACCAAGACAGGCCACATTGGGAAAATCACCTGAAAATCAGGAGTAAGTGGTGTTTTTCCCTCAGAAACCTTTGAAATAAAGTGACTCCAAGTAAATGAGTGCATGAATGTGTGTATTAGATAAATTTTAAGCTATAGAAATACTTGTAGTTATCAAGACTACAGATCTTTAGATTGCACATAGTAACAGTGTTTTACATAGTACTTTTAATCTTTAATTAACATAGATGCATTCAAAATAAAATAAAAAAAAAGTTTAATTAATCAACATAAGTTGTCTGGTGTGTTTATGTTCTGAACTGAATTTTGTCTTTTTTTTCCTCACCCCTATAATTTCTAGTCTCTCTTGTTATGCAACAGCTGCACATATGAATTTCCATAAACAGCAGCCCTAATGCTGAGAAAAGAAAAATACAAGCTGAATAACTAAAATAAATAGTACTTTAACATAAAGCAGGGCAGTGCTTATTGTAATTATCGGGTCATTTCTTTACTGTCTGATGAAGAGAGTGATTACTAGGCATTTGTGTAAATGCTTACTGACCATTAATGTTTTATCTTTTAGCTGCCACCATTACCCTTGCCAATATCCACTTAAAAATAATGAGCTCATATAATACAGCATCACAAAGTGCAAATAACAAAAGGATCATATTTTTTCAAACAACACAAGTGCTAAGGACATTCAGGTCAATAACTGAGAAAATATGTACAAATAATGAATTTTCTGTATATATACATTTGTGTGGGTGCACACACAGGGGTCCTTCTTTAATTTAAAAAAAATTAGCTAGCTACATATTGCCTTTAAAAAATGGTGTTCAGAAAAAGTCTTAGAGAATCAAATACTTCACTCCTATTAATTGCAGATATGCTAGGCAAAAATTTAGTCTTGCTGTTGGATTTTCTTTTAGCACAGAACAAGAAGGGTTATATAGTATATTTGTTATATAAAACATAAGATATAAATAATAAGGATTAAGTATATCTTCAGTCCTTGAACTTAGTGTATCAACATTCTGGTGTAGTGCTGTGGTGGAGAGCCATCCACACTGTGCTTCTGTCCTCTCTGGGATGGGTACTGGCCAACGTCTGCTTCAGGCTGGGAGCTCTGACCTACCCTGGGGCCCGGACACCAAACCCACAGCTGAGGGGATCCCTTCAGACTCTGTCCAAGGCAAGGGGCACCTGGGACTTCTCTGTGTGAGAAGTAGTCAGGTGCTGCTAGGCTTGAACTTTGGTTTATATTAATGAGAAAACAAATGTTTAAATGTCACCAAAGCTCAGAAACATAGATATTTTTAACAGTGGTGTTAGCAAGCCTAGAAGCAAGTGTTTTGTTAAACTATTTAGATCTATTTTAAGGGGGTTTTTTTCAATATTTGAAGCTACAAAAAATTTACACAACCAGTAAGCAGACTTGTGTCTGCTAATTTCCTTGGATTTTCTGTCAGAAGATGTTCAGTTAATTCAAAGAGTCACCTTCTTTTAATTTTAGATAGTCATGCTACTTTCATTTCCTTCTGAGGGGCAGCAAGAGACTCTTATTCATTAAAGTTCAAATATTGCCCGTTGCATATTGTACTATACTGAAGGGGCAGATAGCAAACATGAAACTTGGACTACAGCTAATTTTGCTTCCTTCTGTCTCCCTCTCCTTGCCCTGTACAGTGCCTCTTGTTTCCACATTGCCAGTTGTGCTTCACTCAAGCTGACCCAGAAGTGAACAGTTCACACTGTTGTCTCTCACAGGTGGCACTGGCTCCTTTCTGGAGACAGGTCTTGGAGGGCACACAGAATGGTCAGTTTTGCAAGTGACAGTCACAACGAAAGGCAGAGCTAAGAAAGCCTGTTTACCTGCTGGGTTAGTGTCCTTCTCCTCATGCATTCTCCCCTCTGCTATTGTCTAGCTCCCTCCATATCCCCAAACTATTTATCCTCTTTCTCAGCCACAGAACAGTAATGATGCTGTGGAGTCTACTAATCAGAGTAACTGGTAATACTGTAATCTAGTAGCAAATTTTTAAATCCTTGCTTGGTGATGACTGAACAACCTGTTACTAAATTCCAATCAGTAAAAGCAGCATAAGTCATTAGAATGTTTATCCCTTTAGACATGAGAGTTTATTTCAGATGTACTGTGAGGCAATTTGAAAGCTATATGAGGTGCTTTAAAGCATATTAGATTTAGAACATAGTTAAATAGCTTTATTAACATAGAAAATCAGGATTGAACACTGAATTCCTTACCTGCAACAGTAAAATGAGTAAAAAGAGATCAGAATGATTTATTTTTCAAATGCATATGCATCTAGTTGCACAGTGCTGGGTGTTGAAACATCTTAAAAATTTTGGGTTTATGCTTTGGGTCAGATATTTTAACTGTTGTGAGAATATTCTAAAAGTTAAGCCCCAGAAAAATAAGAACAATTACTTAATACTTGGAATACATGTTAATTAAATTCATGATCCAGAGTCATCAATTTGCTCTTTAAGTTCCTCAAATAAAACTCAACTATATTTCAGACCACTAACTTCATCCTTTCAATTTAAATCCTCATTTCTTTCAAATTGCTATCTGTCTGATCTCCCTGACCTATTGTGCTTGTTTTTAATTAGAATGTCTTGAAAAGTCAGGTAAATATGTAGAGATTTTCTGAGAATTGTGACTATTTTACTCTGAGTATGCTGAATACCTCCCAAAGTTTGTATAATCTCGTCAAATGGAACAAGAATTTATCAGTTTTTATCAAATAGTACATATGAACTATGTATACTAAGTATGCATAGTCTCGTACATTGGCTGGTCAGAAATCTGTGCAGTGGGTAAGGGAATTCATGGTACACTTTCTCAGTCTGTATCTGTGCAGGCTTGCCTGTGAGCACAATTTTGTGTAGAAGCACTGCTTTAAACATTTGTAATATTAACTATTACTGTCTGAGCTATGCAAGTTATTATCAGCTCTTCACTTACCACATCTTTCAAAAATAGACACAGAAAAATTTCACAATAGAATAAACACTGTAGAAGATTTGAATTTGACAAAATATGTCAAGGTACAAACATTAGACTTAATTTTAATTTCCTGGAGACCCTAACTTTTTAAATTGTTTGAATATGATTGGTTTGAACCAGCATAACACTGGTTCCTTTCCAATACAGAGAGGTGAGATCCTGCTGAAGCAAGATGCACTTCAAGTGACTAAGATTCATTTCTACTTCTTACCCATAATCATATTCACCAAAACTACTGTATTGTCTTTGTGTACTTGCACAATTTTCAGGGGATTTACAACAGTGCTATTAAACTAAACCAGCTTCTAGTTCATGACCTTGCCTCTTCATCATAAAGGACTCAAAAGATTTTTGTCAGAAGCACATGAATACAGCTGAATTGCTTATGGATGAGGGACTCCTACTTGCAACTCACAGCTCAGCAGGGTGAAGGTTATGGGAACATATATGTTCTTAAGTTTTCTTTTCTCTCTTTTCAGATCTTAAACTATGCTTAAATCTGCATTCTGGAAGGAAGATAGAACTCTCCAGTCTTAATTACAATTTTCCAGTAAGTTGTCAGGTCCTAAAATACCATTTCACTAAAAATCGAACTGGTGACAGTGAGAATTAAATTTAAATAATATAACAGCATATTACTTTATACAATCTGGATTATTTGTTTTGATATACAATGACATAAAAATATAATTTTATATTTTTAGAATTCTCTCAGGATACTGAAAAATTTCAGGATACTTTCGTGCTTTCTCTATGCTGTGGGGTGAAGTTTAATTGTTAAAGAGACACATAGTAATTTTTCTATAATTTCAAATTTAGAGTTAATTAAAGATAAGGGTTACAGAAAAATACAAAAGGAAGCAATTGTGCACAAGGCCTCGTGATCCCCATTGTTCTTTTTAATACTGAGTGGCTTCTGTCTGGTTTTACTTTAGTAATTACTACTGATTATTTTCATACAAATTTATTAATGCTGAGTTACCTAATAGTTCATCTAACACCAAATTTTTGAATTCTAATACACTGAAAAATTATGTAAATGACCACACTATTGCAGGATCAAACACATTTTCTCTCTAATTTTAAGCCAGCTAAAGAGCATAGCTTCATTTAATTGAAACCTCAGGTTGTGATTCTGAAGTATAATTTCTCTTTTCACTTCAGGACTGCTTACAATTTATAATGTGCAATTCTGTGTCTCAGTTATGAAATATTTTTGTCTAAATAAATGTCTGGCTTCAGAACTTATTTGAAGCTGGTTCCCATAGAAACAATAGAGGGGGACTCATGGTTTTACCACAGAAGTCTTTTATTTTTGTTTAAGAGAAACAATCAACTCTACTGATTGCTGCCTGCAGCTGGATAAAAATGTTTTTCTCTGGTCTATCTCCCAGTGTGTCCCCTGTAACATTGCATTCACATACCGCCCTGGCGGAGTGTCCCAGCTCTCAAGGTTTAGGCAAAAGTATTGTAGGTAGGCACAGCAGGACTTGGTTGTTGAAAAATTTTCAGGCTTAGTCCCTGCAAATGGAACTTTGTCACTCTATTAGAAGGGACCTCTGATGTTGAAAGGAATGCATGTTTTGAAACAGAGAGATGAACCATGCAGGGACTTGGAAGCTGCCATGCCCTGGTATTAAGACCAGCCCTGAAGCTCATCTCCTTGCACCACAGACAAACCTGCAGTTCTCCAGCACAACAGCATCCTGACTTAAAAGCTGGCAGCTGTGTCGGGCTTCTTCAGGCCACATCGTTGTGCTCCAGGACATTCACCAGGCCTCTGCTGGAAGTAAGGGTGAGAGCAAGGAGGCCATCTTCTGCTCCTGCACAGACCTGAAGGGAAAAAAGGGTATGGCCAGACAAAGGCTACAGCTGTTCAGGCCTTCCATAACTTCTCTCTTTTTTCCTTCCACTTCTTCAGGAGTTTATCAATTAGAAATATAAAGAGATTCCTTTGTCACCTGATGTGGTGGGACATTCTCCTCTGCCACAGAAGAGCTTATCTGTTCTGTCTATCATCTGGCGTGATAGCTCAGGGCACCTTCACCCTCTAATAGGTGAGACTACCTGGACAACTCTCCAGTAGTGAGTTATCTCTAGCACCAGGGAGGTGGCATTCCCAGCTGACAATAAACATCTTGCCTTGAGAACAAGATTGAAGAATGATAAGCCTTGAATTTCTGACTGACAGACACTTCAAAAATTATAAAAACTACACAAAAATCACAAGCAGAAGTCTTCTGCACATTCCCTGGAAATGTGTCGGGCTTTTGCTGAAGCTGGGTTAGTAACTTTATGGTTACTCTTCTGGAGGTTGAGTGAGAAGACTTTGTGTGAATCATCAGTGATAAATTACATTGACTGCTAATCTATATCATTTTTTTGTTAGTTATAATATAGGTACCATACCTTTATGTTGTGCACTGTTTTTGTAAATTTGCATGTAGTTATTTGTTTTAACCTCTGTAGTAAGTAAATATGTTTAAGGCCTATTGTCTCTTAGTGTTCTGTATATTCAATAAATCTCATTTTATAATAGTACTGACTTGACTGATCATGAGTCACGGAAGTTCAGATGAGTATCACCTGAATTTAAGCTGGTGCCAAAAATCTGAACCTGAGGCAGGGCTTGTATAATGCTTTCACTCCATCTGTAACACCTGGAAAAGCTGGACATTGTGGTTTAGGGCAAAAATGACATATTTAATCTCAAAATTTCTTGGTATTAAACTTCATTTTTGAAAGAAATTTTTAATACATTGTTGTAAAGAGCCAAAATATCTCATTTGGTCAGTCTAAACTGCTTTACTGATTTGGGCAGAGTTCAGTTCTTGAGTGTCTCTGCAAGAAATGTACTTCCTATCTTCACTTCTGTCTTTTAAAGCCTCTAGTTTTGATAATTTGTGTAACATTTACTTCTTTATCACAAAACCCTGCATCATTCTTGTGCCTGAGTCAAGAACACTTTCTCTGCCAGATATTAGAAACTCTTATAGAAAAGGGCTTATTAATTCAAGAACTATCACTTGAAAGATAAATATATTTTTATGGTAGCCAGTAAATATTAATTCTTAAAACAAATAGCACCAGACTATTAATATCTCGTTTATATGATTAGAGAAGAAAAGTAGGAATATAGGAATATAATCAAATAATTTATGTTATTTTCCTACTGTCTGTTGTACATGCAAAGGTGTTTCAAAATTTTATCTATATTGCTTACGTATGACAGATTCTGCTATAGTTGTTATTGCAGAGGAAAGTTTTGGTGCAAAAGAACTTTCTGAAGAGCCAATAGCCTGTTGAGTGGCTGTGCATAGGTAATGTCTTTGGTAAGTAGCATCCAAGTGGCATAGGGATGTTTTAACAATTAAACATTTTAGCTGCTTAGAGACTGAACTCTCTGATCTACACTTCAGTTTTTTATTCTCACATATTTCTGCACAATTAAATTTTCGATTTTTTTCTGAAAAAAAATCTGAATTCACTAGCTAGAGTATTCTATTCTCCCCAGCATATCTGGTTTACATTCTAAGGGTAGTAATACTTAGTCTGTTTGGATGAATTAACCTATGGCCCCAAATTATTCACTTTGTGTATAACTTGTTCTGAGCTCAAATGCATTTTCTTCATTTGTCCCACTATTGATCTTGGTACATGTAAGTGACAGAGCACAGGTTATCTTCTCTGAGGTAGCAGAAAACTTCTAACACAGGGAAGGCACATCTTAATACCTCCTGTGAACTGATTCTGCAGGGCTGGATCTACAATCCTGGCTCCAAGAGGTGTCTCAGCAGCACAAAGTCAACACCTGCAGACATGAGAAAGACTTCCTCAAATCCTGCTCTATAGAGCTACTTGATTAAAGTGAGATGTCATGTGTCTACAAAAAAGCTGGAAAAATCAAGTTTTCTAGGGTTATAAACTCTTCAATAAAGAACAGTCAGTATTCGTGTTCTAGAGTTTATAATGCCATATGCAGACATCCATTTTCATCATTTCATCGAGGAAGAACACGTTCTGCTATGGTGGGCTAGGAATTGCACTGTACTATTGTGATTTACAGCAGAACTCTATCTGAAAAGTGGTTTTGCCCTTCTGCATGCCTTTTCCAATGCTGTGTTCAAGAGAGGGATTTGATACTGACTCTGTTGATACTAAATCAAAAACTCATTTGGGATCAGCTGCTTCAGATTAAATAAATTTAGAGTCACTAAATTAATTTGAAAAGGCATTAACAGGAACAAGAGACTATGAATATGATGCAACAAGTCTTCCTGTGGACACAAAGAGAAGCAGGAAAGTATTCCTGCAGTCCTTCTCAGGTGAAGGGGCTCCTGATTGTGTTGCACCAACCAGCAGCCTCCACTCAGCATATGCTGACCACCCAGCATGAAACTTTCATTCTGAGGTGTCTGCCTTTTTCTGAGCTGTATGAGTACTTGTATTCAATAGGCTGAGGCAGGTTTTTTGTTTGAGACTGAAGAAGTAGTCTTTTCAAGCAACTCCTTTACTGCCAGACAATGGCCATGAAGAGATTTTCATTTGTTGTTCCATATGGGATCTAATGAATATGCATATACTGAAAGGGTATGTACCTCTATTGCAGACAGACAGACAACTCTAATTGTGTTTCCAAATGACTGGAATTCATGCAGACATGGTAGATGAAGGGAAGAAGTCATGTTAATAGCTTCTACTGTTTGGAAAAGGATTACATCAGCACTGAACAAGCCAGACTCCAACAGGTTCCCAGAAGCCTGACACATGTTTAGCATTTGCCTTAATTGTGACTTGAGTAAAAGCAGTCCAATACTTTCTCCCACTTCTGAATGTTTATTTTCTTATCCACAGAAAATGCTGTTATCTGTACCCATGTGTCTATTTCAAAATGCATTCTTATGAAATAATACAAGCAAACAAACTTAGAACCCAAAAGAAGGAGTTTTATTGTGAAGATATTTTTTTGTAGAGGAGAAGAAAAGGAATGTACTGCATAGAAAATGTCTTTAAAGGCCTTGCATGGCCCTTCTGAAAAATTTGGAACAGTTGCAGGAAGAAATTGTGTCCCTAAAACTGACAAGCTTATTTGGGACATCATCTCATCTGCATTGACAGTGAGTTCTATAAACAACGTAGCCAACTTGCTTCTTATGAAATAAAATTTCACAGAACTCTGGCACAAAAGCAATAACCTTTTCTGTGCAATTTTTCGCCTCCAGTACATCAATCTGATATTTTAAATCAACAGAATTATTTTCTTGACAAACGTTTGGTGGACAAACTGAGAATAGAAGCAGGAAGGGGAAAATTTCATTCCTATTAGCTCCCTTGTAAACCAGGTGTGAGCTTGGAAAAATCAGTGGCTATCCTGGTAATCCTTTTACTTAGACAGCGTAATTTTATTCAATTTAGACAATAGTAACCTGCTTTATAGCAGTCATTCTCAGGATGCTTTATAATTTCAAGTACAGCCCAAGATAAAAATTGACTTCAGCTAACATGTCTGTAACAGTGCAAGAAGCCATCCCAGACAGGCTCACAAGAGGACATGGTGTGTTCAGGGTTATGCAAGCTGTTGGTGTAGCAGTGGACTTCCCTTCATCAGAGCTAAAAGTGCAGGGTTTCTTCACACATACATTGTACAGACTTGCTGTTTTAACTGTTCCTAGAGTAAAAATGTTTTGTAAGCAGAAAGATGATGCTTTAATATGGACTACTATTCTGTAAAGTTTATTTTTTAATGTGCAAAAGGATTATTTGTGTCTTTATGTACCTGATAAAATATGTTTACAAAGTAAATGTGTGGGGACTCTGTGCAAAGAAAGTATGCAGCTGATGGAAGAAGAATTCTGATGGATATCAGCATTTTAACAGATGAATTATTGGTTCTATTATAAGCTTTCTAACAGCACTCTGACAGACTGTTTTGTATCCCAGTGAAATCTGTGTATGACTGAGTTCTTCTAAAAATACCACTATGTCCTAGAAGGCATTGAAAACCTAAACATACTAAAAAATTATTTTTAAACATACTAAAAACATACTAAAAAATTATTTTTCAAAGAGTTTATATACAGTACTGGAAAAACTGAGTGGGTATTTTATTTCTACTGACTTTTGAAAGCAGCTGTAAGTATAATTTCTAACCTACATAAATTGCTTTAAAATTATTTATTTGGGAAATTGCATTTCTTACATGGTATTGTTCCATTTTGATGTTGGATGGTATGTTCAAAGGGATGATCTTGAGAAATCAAAAGGGATCTGACAGCAGGATGTTCTCTTTGAGGCAGTCTTGACTTTGCAACCTGGTCCAAAATACAGACATTCATCATTCTTCTCATGCTGCAGTCCCAAACACTCATATATACTGTCTCCCACAGAGAAAAAATCGTGGAGTTTTCTTTAGCTCTGTGGGTTTTGTGTGCTAGGAGAATAAATTTGGGTTGTCCTATCAGACTATTACATGATAAGGAGAGATGCAAAACAGTTGTTTGAGAGCATTTGCAATCATTTTAATAGTTAGACTTGAATTACCATTAAGTTATTTGAACTTCCAAAAAGTAATATCTGTTTGATTTAGGATGAAAGATAATATATTAAAAGTAAGATAATTGGCATGTAATGCATGGAGGATTCTTGTTTCACAACTTTAGATAAATGATTTCTCAATATTCAAAACATATGCTTTAAAAATAAAATAAATTATTGTTAGAATTTTAAATACAGAGCAAGAGAGGAATTGAATCTGTGACTGAATTTCTTAAGTTAACTGTAGAAGAACATTTGCAACTTCATACCTCTGCTCAGCTGTTTTAGAAATCCCTGAGAGAAAACTTTTTTAGCAAAATCTAAGTTTCTGAGATTTTAATGGAAAAATTGTGTTTCCTTTGACACAAACATTGCCTTGATGAGTGAAAAAAATTAGATGTAGAGTATTGGGCAATACTGATGGTTCAACATTGACAAATTGATACAGAGAACCTGTATTAAAAAGAAAAAAAAAAAAAGAATTTTTCAAATGGAAAATGGTAGCAGGAGCTAAATTATTTATTGTCAATGCTGATTTCTCATCTTTATATGACTTACTCTTTTTACCTCTGTTCCTCTGTGGGTTGCTCCTGAGGCTCTAAAGACAAATGCCACCTCCAACTTGCAAATGGAAATAAATTGACCATCTGACACAGGCTTTTTCATCTGGTGTTTAAGATTTTTAGTCTTAAAAGTTGACAGAAAACCAAAAATTATATCCTTAGCTGTCAGGTAACATTTTGAAAATCTGTATGCTCTCTCTGTCATTGAAAGGTATGTTTTTTCCTATCAAGCATATCCAGTACAATGAATGCAAATACATGATCATATCTGAGAAATTTTGTTTTCATTTCAAAATTACAAAATATGGAAAGATTTCTTGATAAATTTGAAGTCACCAATATTAACTGTGTGCTGCAGTGTTCCACAAGCTATCATTTATCTTAAAATGTAGATTATGTTCTGTGAAGTAGCTCTTTAATTTTTAGTATTGTTGTTCTACTGCTGATATATTATTCTATTGTGTAACACCTCTCTTTTTGTGTCATTGGACCCAGTTCCAACATTTCCCTAGGAGATATGATTTGATATTCCATGATAATCTCATTTTGTTTGCTTAATCAACCACATTTTTTTAAATGTACAGAGCAGAAACCTTGTTTCAGTACACTTTTTTTTTTTTTATATTCTGTGAGAGAATTGAGATGTAATAAGAAAAAACCCTCTTCTCCTGATTTTTCCTATCAATTTCCAATCAACTTTTCCTATCAATGCTTACTAGTGGGAATCATTAATCTACAGTTAGAAATTTAATTGTATGTTCTGCTATTGTACTTTCCACCAAGTTCAGCTGCACCCTGAACCTGGCTGTGGAACCATCACAACCCGAGAACTCCTATTTTGGCATCATACTCTTACCCACCATCAGTGCCCCAACCTGGTTCTTTCTGTTGCTCAGAAAACACTTACACAGTATGCAAACAAAAGGACTTTGAAGGTATTTGATTAGATTTTTTTGCTATTTCCTGTATGCAGCCTACTCATATCAATCTATTTGGTAGCACTCTAGCTGAAGTTTCACTTCAACTCTTCTTTGAAAAGTCAAGTCGCAGTCCTTTTGGACTCCTTTTGGAGAGGTGCTGTGGTGAAAAAAAGAATAAAATGTAGGACTGGCTGACCATCCACAGAACCATAGAATACATTTGAAGGGACCTTAAAGAGCATCTAGTTCCAACCCCTCCACCAGGCACAGGAATGTCACTTGCTGGACCAAATCGCTCATGGTCCCATTCAGCCTGGCCCTGAACACTTCCAGGGATGGAGCATTGACAAACCTCTTAGACTAATTTTTTTTCAAGTGTTTTGCCACCCTCTAAGCAGACAATTCTTCACAATACCAAATCTAAACCTTCCTTTTTTCAGTTTAAAACCATTTCCCCTTGTTCTGTCACTATAAAATGTCCCATATAAATAGTCCCTCCCCCAATTTTTATAAGCTTCTTTAAAGTACTGAAAGGTACAATGAGGTGTGCCTGAAGCCTCCTCTCCTTTCTGAACAACCACAGCTCTCTCAGCTCAGCTGTCTCAACCTCTCTGATTAATGTTAAAGACTCAGAAATATGTTTTACAGGAATTTACCCATAACCAGCAGCAAGTCACTCAGCGTGCTATGTCCTGTTTGGAATTCAAGAAGTATCTTCTTCTTCACAGAGTTAAATAAACTGGTAGAAACAAATGTTTGCTTTTGCCATGGTGGGCTTCAAGCATTCCACTGCAGCCATTGAAAATTCATCATCAAGACCTGAAAACAAGGTCCTTGGATTGCTATGTGGCATTTTTAATCTTCCTTTGAGACTGTGATCTCCTCATTTTTTATTTTTTAACTGCTATTTCATTCCTCATTCATTTAGCAGCTGCATTGATCTGTGAAACTCGTGGTTATGATTCTTGGGTGTTGTTCTACTGAAAAAAAAACCCTGTATATTGTAAAAGAAAGATATTTGGGGAAGTTTAAAAAAGGAAGCTCACTGGTGAAGAATAATCAAGTGGAAAAGACAGCCAGAATTTTTTTGTTCCTTGATAGAAACATGAATTTTTCTTGGTTCATTAGTTTTTTCCTTTGAATATAGTTCTCTGACCACTTTTCTTTGCTCATAAATCTCAAACATGAATAAAAGGGAAATTTGGTTTTGGATAGGGTTAGAATGTTAGTTTTTGAGAAAGTTGGATAAGTTCTGACAAGGCTCAGAATTATCATCCCCTTGAGCTACTGGAATCAAGAGAAAGCAGAAACCTTATATTTTGAGATGTGATTCTGAGATTACAGCTCCTGAAAATTCTATATTTGATTGAATTATTCATGATTAATTCAGCTATTTAGTTTGAACCTTTTAGATACAGAATGTACACTTCTAGCTGTTCAGTCTGCAAATCAAAGAACATTTCACAGCTTTTTTTGTCTTGGTCTCAGAGCAAGATTAATGCAGTTTTGATTAAAGTAAGTTTAAGTTTCTCCTCTTGCACTGATTGATTTTTCTTGCAGTTTCAAAAGGATCTTTTCAGGTCAATCAAAAATATTCAACAAAATAAACTTGAAAAATGTTTTAAGTAGAAAGAAACAGCATTTTTAAAATATGATCTACATGTATTTTAAATTTCATGTTAAAGCACGTTTGAAGCGGTAAAAAAATATTTCCTTCACTTAGTAAAATGAACGGTTTCAACTGGAAAATGTTAATACTTTTCAGGCTTCAGAATTCTTCTTCCTTGCAGTGCTACTTTTTCCCTGAAACATGGCAGGGAAAGATGATACATTCTCTAAGAATTCTGCTGCTTGCCAAACTGTCATTTTAAATTATGAAGTTTGATCATCATTTTTGCTATATACTTGTATATTGAAAATATTTTATGTATAAGATAATTTATATAAAAATATAGTATGAATAATTTTTGTAACTTATTTTACATGTGCTACAGAGTTAAAGAATAAAATATCTACACATTATCATCAGCTTTTATAACCTGGCTCATATTACAACTTTTATCTGAAACAATATTTCCTAATCGCTCTGTAGAGTAATAAACTGTCTATATGGGGTTTTTTCTCTTCCTGCTATGTGTTCAAAGCAAGTTAGATCAAGTTGCTCATGACCTAAGATCTGATAATAAAAAAGTAAAATCTACAGATTCCTGAGGCAACATCCAACCTGGCACTAGAATTTATGTCCTCCAGTTGAACAACTTGTTGCCCCAAACTTGTGTGAGTTTCTGGGTTCAGTGGAGGAAGGAGCCCTTTGACATTTCTACCACTTGTTTGTTGAAGGTGTTCTGTGCTAAATTTCTCAAAAGAAGTGATGTTTAGAATCATGACACCTCGATTAAACATAATACAATTATGAAAAATCACCAGCATTGGATGTTTTTCCAACCCCGTTTCTTGTCCCAATTTGTTGATTTGTCCCTGTGATGATTCTTCATTTGCAAAACATATTAACTGCAATGACTTTCTATGATTACTTACCTTTTCATGATCATTGCATAGTGTCTAGATAATAATTTCTCTTCATACCCTAGAAGATGTTACATAAGACAGGGTATTGCATGCATTTGCTTCAGAGCCTAAAAAAGAACATAGTGTTTCCCACTGCTATAATTTTGAAATATTGGGCTCTTCCAGGGCCATAAACATCAAAAGCCTCTAGTAACAGTTATGAGTTTCAGGGTTTGTGGGGTTTTTTTCTGACTACACACGCTCCAGAGAATAGAAAAGTAGAATTTCTTGCATTGCATCTCTGACCTCTCTAGAGGAATACCTTTTTCTTCTTTTCAACTATGTTATCTTTCCGACTGTCCAGCAAGGCTGATATGCTGGTAGGCAGGTAACATGAGTTACTAAAATGGTAGGTACAAGGCAATCAAAACTCATATGTTCCAATTTACATAACTTCTTTCTGGGATTAACCAACCTTCATAGACAGCTCTTTCAAAAGTATTTTCAGGCATGAAATGCATGATCTATGGTACTGGAAGATGTGGCACTACACAGCACAGAGGTTGAGAGGTGATTTAAAGCTGAAAAGGAAGTGAGATTGTTTTGCCACTGCAGTCTGGATCAGTACCATTAGTGGATCATTATCTTTTCTTTCAGATTTTTTTCTACCTAACATGGCTTCAGCAGAATGCTAAGTATGATCATAACAGGTAAAATAAGAAGCTTTTTTTTCATACTTGGACACCTGTTTAATGAGGAGGGAGCTGTCAAAGGAATTGGTCCTTCTATTCCTACAACAAAAATCTGGTATTCAAGATTAATGTTCATATGTGTCATTCATTCCCATCTTATGATCCAGATAGGCCCATACAGGTGACTGGTGGCTTCATGTCAGCAAAGTCACTCCTGCCCAAGATGGTCTTGATCCCAAGTCAGATCTGCTTCTCTATCCAGACACTTAGTCTTGTCTGTAGCAAAAATCTCCCTGTCCTTGCTGTGCTACCTAGCCTCTTGCTCTAGGGAGATAACTCACTCTCTTGTCTTGTACTAGCTCAGAATATTCTTCATAATTTAAAATAAACCATCATGGGCTCTTCCTTTCTTTAAGCAATATTTGAAGGGGAAGTAGTGGGAATGGGATACATTACAGAGAGATAGACTGAGAGTAGGGGATTGGGAAGTTTTAGGAGACTTCAGAAGGTAGAATCACACTTTCTTCCTCAAACAGCCTCCAGACAACATTGCACTGGACTAAAGACTGTCTACTCTACCTTTCCTCTAAGAACCTTTGAAGAAGGGCCTTGTCCTCCATTTTCACACAAGTACCTAAGACAGGAAGAATACAAACAGTATTTCAGTATTTCAGTGTTCCAGCTACTGATAAAACTCCTCTGTTTCTTCTAAACATTTCAAACTACAAGAACTACTACTATCAGTGCTTTTAGGAATGCTACATATTCAAGGAAAACTGCTGGTAGAATATTTGTTAATGAAAAATTAATTCTGTGCTTTGCAGTACTGCAGTCAAAAATTGTACCAATCACTTAGAACTAAATTTTTCCAGTAATTTTGATTCAGATAGACAAGACTCACTAAAACATGGTTTATTCCTTATTATATTCCTTAATGAGAAATTGAAGGAGTTGGAAACTTTTCAATAAAGTTTTTTTTACATGGGAAAATTCAGGTGCTCTGTCTAGATATTTTACTGGAATATATCTGCTTCAACAAAACTCACCTCCAGAATATTTCATGGCTAAGACATTTTTATGTATTTTGTTGTTGTTGCTGACCATTTTTCCAGTTTTCATTTTTTTCATTTTGTATTAGAATTACATGCTAAATGCCAAAGTCATATTTTTGATGAGATAGAAAGCTGGCTTTCTAGCTAGTTTTTATCAGACCTTAAGGCAGTCTTTGAAATTTAATAAATTCAATTTCACTTTGAGAAAGGGAACAGAAATATAAGTACTGCAAGATAGATAAGCTTTTTTAAACTACAATCTTATTTTCTTTTTATTATGATGATTTCGTATATTTTGGTAGGCACAAAGAATATTAAATAACATACAGCATCTGATTAGGGATCATTATCTCAACATAGCATTAGAACAAACTGCTTCTTACTGCATATTTTAGCTTTTTTCTTTTACTTTGCATTTCCATTTCAAAGGATACTTCCATTTAAATCATATTAACATGTGTTAATAACTTTTTTCTTTACTGGTTCAGCTCCTGTACTGAGTGTTCAACATAAGCAGCCCAACTCTTATCTTATTTCATTCTGTTTCAATGACTTTAAATCTCTTGTCACAGACAGTTTATGTTTTTATTGGTGCTTCTGTTATTAGGATTTACTTTAATATAAAATTAATTGGAAAAAAAATTTGTATGTTCCTGCTTCATTAGGAAGATAATTATTTTTAAAAATGATAATTCAGGGCACAAGTGGAGAAATTCATCCTGATCTAAATAAAGTGATCAAGAAAGTAGCTATTGACACATTGTTTGAACGTATGCTCAATCACTCATATAGCCAGATAGAACCCTCTCCAATACTTTTAATAATCCAACATCTTTGTTATGGTTTAATATCTGAGGTAAATGAAAGGAGAGCCATACTCACCAGAATTAAAGAAAAGAATAAGAAAGATGACTCTAGTGTTTAAACTTAGATGCATTAAATCACATGGTAAATTTAAAATAGCATGAAAAACTAAAGTACAGATTTTCTTACAGAGAAATACATGATAGTCATTTTTAATTTTAATTTTTTTGTTCTTTACACTGTGAACAAATAACCTCTTTTTTTATGAAACTTTTTTTTAAATGAAGTCTTACTGTTGACCTGTGTAACCCGTTAGTACATTATATGTACTGTCAACATGGAGTCATTCACATGTCACAGATGTGTAGTTCCTTCATCTGTAACTCAAAGAAAGATGGAATAAGATGAAATCCCAAATATCTCCAGGAGTATTGAAGTATTAGAGGAAATTCTAGTTCTATTCACTTCCTGAATCACTAGGCAAATCTAGAATAAGAACACAGACATAAGACAGTTGGATTTTCCTAGTTTCTCAGCAGCTTTATTGAAGATTTATTTTCATATGTAGTTATAATAACTCTTTTGCATGAGAGATATTAGTTACCAGTGTTAATGCGCTGCTGGAATATATTTTCTTCTTAAGTCATAGAACCTTCATACTGAGACAGAACTTTTTTGTTGTGTGGGGTGATCATCACATTTCTGCAGAGACTACAATGGTAGAGACCATGCATTATAATTACTATGAAAGTAAACATTGATCTTTGAAAAGTCTTTTCACAGTTCCTTATAGAAAACTGCTATAATTTTAAAATAGGGGCACCAGAAGAACTAGTAGATGACAGTATAAGCAAGCACATCATTACCACTTAAGAATCAATGACTGAATCCATAAAGTTACATGATCCTCTTCTAGTTGTGTTTGTTAAGACTCCTATTTTCAGACAGGAGTATAATGGTAAAATAGGTATCTTCTACTACTGCCAAAATGTCAGATGTCAGCTCAGAGACGAGAGGAATGGTATTTGCTCTTTAGCCTGACAGAAATATTACTGGTCAGTAATGTCAGAAGTCAAAGAATGGAGACTAGATGTAAAAAGACCAATTTAAGTTTTTTGTTAAACAAAGACTATACTAGAACAAAAAATTAATATCATAACACTAACACAGAGAGATCATGGTTATGTTTTAGGCAGAAGGAAGGTACTTAGCACAGTTTTGGCCTGTACAAAATGAGTATGAAATCAAAACAACTGGGCTCCATTTGGGCTCTGCTAAAGTCAAAAGTATTGGTGAGTAACTTGAAAAACAAGAAGTCTGTTCTTTCTAAGTTCCAGACAATGAAAAAAAAAAAAAAAAAAGAAAAAAAAAAAAAAAAAAAAAAAAAAAAAAAAAAGAGAGAGAAAAGAACATGCATAATATCTTAGAAACCTTTTTCTATTCTAAAAATGCATTCATTCAATTCCATTAAGCCATCTATCTATCACTGCAAAGAAGAAAATAAGTACAAGAAGTCTAGACCTCATTGCTCATTAATCTGATGAAAAACAGGCCCTTAATGTTCTGCTACTTCAACATTGATTAAAGACAGAGAAGAAGTCTTTCAGAAGACTTCTGAACAACTCACAGAAGCAAAGAAGCAAATAGCCATTATTCGGCTTGGTTTACCTAATCTACAGTTCATTTTTAATAGAACTGCTATGTCTGGCCAAAATCCTGCAAAAATAAGACCTAAGGATTTGCAAGATGCAGTAAAAAAATAAAAAACAAAACAACTTTTATTTCCATTCAGCTACTCTGTAATATATTCTCTGATTTCTGAGGGACAAGTTTTAAAGATAATGACCTGTATGGAAGAAAAAGGACCAAAGGAATAGTGCTTTTTTTTTCTTAAACTATGCATTAATACATTTTTCCAGCTGCCAGACTTCTATATACTTAACTGTTCGAAATTTTCTCATTTTCTTGATATTAAAACTGCATCGATACAACAATGACAATTTAAAATGAACAACTTCATATATTCTGATACAGTAAATATATTCTCCTGTGATTTGTGTTCTTGACACATACTGAATCAAATTACATTTTGGCCAGTCATTTTTTTCTTACATAATGTAGTTACAGAGAGGTAATCTGAAAAGCTAATTTGATGTTTGTGGTATTCTTGGCCAGAAAACTGAAAGACAAAATAGTTTTGTCATACATATAATAAGCAAAATTTAGTAAAAGTTGTTCAGCTTTTATCAGTTTATTACTGATTTTCTCCAAAGTGTCAGATGTGAAATTCAGTGTATGTTTTAAAAACTATATTAACATTTGTTTGGGTATTTTTGGTGAGGGAGGAGCCAGATAGAAGTTACAACAGCTCTAAAAATAAACTTGTGTGGTGTCTGGCATTTAACTACAGTCTATCCCTGCCACCCATTTCTTAGACTGAAAGTACTCTTGAGGCAGGGAAAGCAGCTTCCTTTGTTTGGGGGTTGAGAACCTTTGTAGGAAAATTATGAAAGATGAAGGTTTCAAACCCTCACATTGTACAGAAATCTTTTGGGAATGACTTTCAACCCAAGTATAAATCATGCAGTTTTCCATTTCCCTTTTTTATCCCAAAGAGGCCAATTTTTACCAAAGTTGAGTAAAAACTGATCTTTAGGGCAAGAAAAAAAAGGCTAAAGGAGGGCAGAAGCCCCACAAGTTTTAGTCTGTAAATATATTTATGGACTGCAAAACGGAGCAGGTTCCATAGCAGATAAATACGATCCTTCTGATTCAAGCGCTATTGTTTGTAAGGAATGTCTCTAAAACAGGAAATTGTCAAAGGTTTGCTCCTTTCAGAAAGAGAGAGAGGATTTGAACTATGATCATCCCATGTTAGGTAGCTTCTCGGAGCACAGTTTGATGAGTAAAGTGGGATTGAATGCAGGGAGATTGTTTTTTTCCCTAATTCACCTGAGCTTAGGAGCTTTGAGGATCCTGCTCAGAGGTATACCCAGGATGTATAGATGGAGAATTTCAGCCGTACTGTAATTAGCTGAGATGGGTGGATATTAGGTGTGAGGTACTCATGAAGTCATTGGGTAGTTAAAAACCTGAAGACATTTGGGCCCTTTGGAAGGATTAGGGCTGGCAGATGGACAGAAGCAGAGTGTCAAAGTGATTTACACTAGGAGAAGGCAAAAGTTGTGAAGATTTAAACCTTACATAAAAGTACCTGAATTTGATTCAGGTAAAAAATTCTTTGATTTTAGAGGATTAGCCCATTAGAACCACAGTGGTATTTTCCATTTAAATTAGTGGTTCCTATGCAATGCTTTAATCTCAAAACACTTGGAAACTGGTTTCAGGAAGACCAGAGTGGAACAGCAGTAATTCGTCATGTTCACACCTGATATCTGAAGCCAATGGAAGGATCCGTGGAATAGGAATAGACCATTGGTAAGCACTTTTCAAAATCATACCAGAGCTGTTTCCAGAAAGATATAACTGATGGAATCCCATAAACTGCTATGCTTAGTGAATCTCAAATTGAGGCCATATACAAAAAGGAAAGAGGATAGGTGTTTTTCTTTTGAGGAGTTTATCTTCCTTTTAAGGATAAAGACAAACTTGCTGCAGAAGTTCAGACAAAAATAAACATGTGCCATTCAGAAAATAACATAGATTTGAAGATAACCTACAGTCTGAAATTAGTTTGAAGGATGTTTCAGCAGATTACTTTCTCAAGAATCTCAAACGATCTTTTCAGATTAAGTATATTAACCTGCACTGTAACTAACTATATCATTAAAGTAGATTCCAAATTAATATGAATGAAAAAGAAATCATGAACTAATTTTAGAAACATTTCCCAAGTCATTATCTTTCTTCTTCATGCATGAATCTAGAGAACTATGAAGGAAGCATTGTCATTATCATTTATTTGCCATTGAAACACATATCAGCTACTGCTAAGTGCTAACACTGAAAAATCCATTTGCATGAAACCTAGCTGCTGTCAGAAACAGCTATATAATTGAAAGGAATTTAGGAATGTCTTTCAGTTTAAAGATACTGACTTTAAAATATCTATTTGCTCTATAGTAACTATTTAAATTGTTCAAAAAATGGACTTTCTAAACAGGTGTCAATAACTTCCTGTCCTTCAGCAGCAATAACAGAACTTGAAACAGTGCTATATTCAGAGGGATGAATATAAGCTAAAACAGCTGGGAAAGGTCAGTTGTGCAGTTTAAACCAGAACACAGGATATCCCTAATTTCTCCGCCTACTTCATGACCAACAGTGTTTTAATCAGAACAAGGAAATAGTCTTTCTCAATTGTGCTGATATTCAGAGAAAGTATATTTGTCAGACCCTTGCTAAACTTTTAAATTACACACTTTCAAATTTAAAATCTTAAATTTAAAATTTTAATCTTATAAAAAGGTTATGAGTTTGTCTGATATAACATACATACTTTTCTGACAACAACGTACATGCTGTAACATTTGCTCAAGCTGAGTATATCAGACCTTAACCTCCTACATGAAATAAAGTGACAGAGTGTCCTGAATTTGTCACTATACTGATACAAATACCTGAAAGCTCTCATACTGAAGGGAGGGACATATTCTATGTGTGGTTAGCTTGTTTCATACACAGAAAACACCATTAAGCTTGTGAAGTTAAATTATCAACATTAATATTAGAACCATGCCATCACTGATGTACTTCAAAAACTGGAAGTCAATGTGTCAGCATGCTATAATCTAGCAGATTAGATAGAAAAAACTGAAGCAAAGAGAGGCATTCAGGTTTAAAAATATGCCCCATAGGGAAGCCCAAAAGACAGATTCTGCTGTTTGAACCCTGCACTGCAGACCAAGACACAATTATGACTTTACCTTTTGGGACAGTAGTGAAGACAGGAGGACCAGCATGAGTCAATTTGTACAGATAGCCCCTTGATGCAAGCAGATTACAACAAGGTTGGTCTAGGCTCATGAGTAAACACAAAGAGTTATTCAACAGAGCAGGATCAGGCTTCTAACTGCTGGACTGGAAGATACAGGTTCTTAATTTGTCACCTTGTTTACATCAGCCTCATTCAGGTCTAACAGCTAGGCTGAGATACCACACATTACTTTGGAAATGTGACTTGTGTAGCAGCCTTTTACTACTACAAGCTGCACCCAAAGTTCAACACTACCACCCCAGGGTGTAATCTCTGATTTCTCAGAACTTGCAGAGAGTATTCAATATACTAGCCCAGAAAAAGGACATTTAGGATTTTAACTCATTAATTTTTCTTTTCCTGAGGGAAGAGGTGGTCTCTTCTGTCTTTGATGGGGGAAATAAATATAAAGTTGAAGCCTATAACCAGGCTGAATAAAGGCTACGCTGTGATGCTAATGGAGTAGAAGGTCTATAATATGATCTCTGGTTCCAGCTAGGGAAAAGAAACCCGAACCAAACAACTAACCCCCACAAATGTTTATTCTAGCATTCAAAACCTGTCCCAGTGTTGATGGTCAGCTGTATGTCCAGACAAAAGAAGGTAATGACACACATCATGAGAAAGCTGGGATTGTATCTTGTATTCATACACTCAATCAAGCCTTCAGGTCAATAAAGGAAACTTCCTGAAATTTGCAATCATGCCAGAATTTATTATTTGTAAGTTAATCTGCTTAAGGATTTACATCATTTAACTGCAAAAAAATTATTACAGACTATAGTCTACCATCCTTTGCAACACTAGAATTAGAATTGCAGATAATTTTATAAAGAATGACAGAGATTATAGCCTAGCAATATCACCAAATAAAGTTAATGCTTTACAAATCAGACTCCGGTTTAAAGCAGTCCTCAAGTAACTAGATGAGAAGTATTTATTAATAGTGCATGCAGTTCCAGAAGGGTTTTCTTTCTTGTGAGGAAATTTTACTAAAATTCAGGGCTGGGAAGGTGAGGGGAACAGAGAGAAGGGAATTAGTATAACCAACTCGCAAAGAGCAAACTGTATGCTTTGACTAGATATTCTGCTGTTCCAAAAAGGCACCATTCGCAGGTATAAATTTTCCTTTTCTTCTTCAGAGGAAAAATGAAGAAAGCTTAAATTTAAGTCCTGAGACACTCTAGAGAAACAGCTTAAATGAGACATTATCATCAGCATGGGAGACTCTGGCAAGCTCTGAGAAGTTAATTCCTGTGTTGTTTCCTGTCAATGGTGTTTTGGATTTCTTTCATTCATTATACAATATTCTACTCCTATTTCATAACTACTTTTATTCTGTCCTGGTAACTTGCCTTCTGAGCAACAGAATAGAGAGTGACCTCTTTATTCCCAGTATGCTTTCCAGTGATTGCATAACTGTTCAAGCCCAAAAGGCAGCTTTCTCTCTAACCATAGTCAAAACTGAAGTTTGTGTGCCCAGACAACCCTTGTTTGTCCAGTACTGATGTTACTAGATTATACAGAATTGTACCTTGTTTATACCGACTTGTATCTAAAATTTTAGCTGACTTTTTTTTAAAATTTCACTAAATCTTTTTACAAGGATGACAATTTCCTTAGAGTTTAGATGATCATCCTGTAATAAAATTTTTCAGTGTAAGAAAAAGGCCACAAATTTATTAATTTTTTTACAAGGACTGAATTACCTATGCTTGGTATGCAGAGTAGTACAAGATCTATCATTTGTATTACTATATTTGAAACTGATTACAAGTGAAAATCATGTATCAACAAGAATTCAATATTATCTTTAATTCTCAGAAATGTTATCTGATCTAGACTGACACTAAACTTCAGTGGTTACATTTAGAAAAGTGTTGATCACCACTTAGCCTGAAGGTGAGAAGAAATATTGAAGCCACTTGTTAAAAAGGTCAGAATTTTTCTTGTGGTTCCTTAGAAGTAACAGAAGAATTAATCGAGAAATGTAGTAAATACTACCTGAGAAGTAGGAAAATAACCTCTTTACATTGCAACATTGCAACTCTGCTGCAATAGAACTATCTCCTACCAGGACGAAAACGTTTAATCTTTCGGACATCATTCCAGCACAGTCAAGAATAGGCTGAATTGCAGTACCAGTGACAACTGACATTGTAAATACTTTATTCTAGTTGTCAGCTGATTCAATTGAAAAATTTCTTTCACTGGTCATGTTTCCACACATTTTTATTTTTGGAAGTATTTATTTTCAATAACATATAAATAAAACCTAAGAAATACCTAGTAAAGAGAACACTCCAAAAGTAAGAACAAGTGTCTGAACTTGAAGACAGTAGAGAAAGAGAAACATCACCAGTGAACTGAGAAAAATAATCCAGGGACTGATCACAAGGTCTTTGTCTTGTTTTATAAGAGGAAATAAAATGACCACCAAATTAATAACTCCATAGTCTGAATCAGACTAGATGGGGATGGAATTTGATTTAACAACCCCACAAATATGGACAAAGCTCCCAGCTGTAACATATAGAAAAACTATTCACAGACATTTAAATACTTTATAAAGTTAACAAGCAGTTTTTGCTTTTTATAGAGAAGGGAAAAACAAAGAAAGTGGCTTAAGAAGATTTGTATGCAATCATAAAAAACAGCTAGACTTTGAGGATTCTGGGAGAAGGTCAGATGAGGAGAGAAGAGCAGTTATTTAAAACTGAACATAGAAGGACACAGTTGATAATAGAAGACGTGCCAGAAGGCTAAAACATTTAGAACCCATGATATACTCCTGATTAGTGTGGGATACAGCCCTTTGTTCCTTGATTTAGATGTTCAGGAATACCTTTGATTTAGAAGATCGGGCAAATAGAATGCCTAGGTATTGTAAGAACATTTCCATTTTAACAGGGCCAGGTGGTAACTGTGATTGAATTCTATTAAATAAAAATATCTCTGAAATCTGCATATCTTTTTGATTTGTTAAAACCCATACAGTTCAACTGTCTTAAAAGCACCACTTACAGAAATATTGCCAAGGTCACTGAAGTGTCCAATGATCAGAACTCATCAGATTCCTGCTGGATTTACTCGAAATGTATTGTAACAAGGGTTTCTAAAACTTTGTGGAAATTTGATTGCTTCCTATCATTCCACATGTTCAAAACTCATATAATTTCAACACATAACAGTCCTTATATCATCTTTACACCTAACTGTAACTAATAAATTAATGTTGACAGGTTGACAATTATGAGAGGTAGTCAAAATTGCCCGAAAAAATTATAGGTCTTCATGATGACCTGTAACAATCTAAATAACATGAATGGCAGAGAAAATTAAATTTATGACTATATTTTCATCTAAAATTTCCTCTAGAAGCAATGCACTGACAGTTTCTTCCAGTGTCAGATTGTGTTGTTTCTCCTTCTTGGTACAGAAGCTGAAAAAAGGTATTAAATGCACTCAAAAACAATTTAATACACAATAATCTAGAATTAAAATTATCTTTTGTTCAAATAAAATCTCTTCAATAAACTTTAGTTGCCTATATTTGCACAGGAAAAAGATGTCCTTTCAGTCTCTGAAAAACATAATGCTCTCTCTGATAGCTGGACTGGTATAAAGGACATGGACATGACAGCTTCAGTTCTACATTATTTGAGTACCAGGGTTGCTGTGGTTCTAGGCAATTTTAATACTTCACTGGGTTTTCATAGGGTCATTCATAGAGTCAGTTATGTGTAAAAACAATATGAGACCTGACAGGCAGGAGCTCTTTATACTGGCCTACCATTATTTGAAGTCCATTGATCCATTGATCTCAACAGAGTTGCTTCTGATTTATGCTAGTTTGAGTCAGTGAAGAATCAGTCTTTCTAAGTTTGCTGCAAGTATACATATTTTCAGCATGTTCAATAAATCTCTGTTTTTGCAGAAGAGAGTTGCTGGATCCTGTAAGTAAGCAAGATCTTATTACCAATTATAGAGAGAATTGAAATGTACTGTGTTAATTTTTTTATTATTTCTCTCGATGAAGTAATCAAATTATAGCAACCTGGACTAATGTATCTAATAGGCAATTATCTCTAATTAAGTAGCTCAGTTTTGTCTCAAACACTTACTTATTGGAAAATACATCAAAAATTTCATATGACCTCCACTGAAAAAATAATTTTCCTGAGGCAAAATTACCAAACAAACATAAACATAATGCCTTGTGATAAAATGTCTTGTCTCTCATTAAGACGACCCCTTGTTCTTTCATGCATTTTAACTTGAATATTTAACAGTTTAGTTATAATACATACACATTTGTTACATCAATGCTATACAGTCATTCTGTAGTTTTTTAACAGTTTTACAATTGTTAGTGCAGGTAAAAAGGTGGAAACTTTCCAGGACTCAAATACCAGTAAAAACTACAAAACAGATTTTGGAACTGTCTACATGGTGGCCAACAGGTTTTGGCAAGTTCTCATAGCTTTGAGTCTTCTCTAAGTGTGTGGACATAGTAAAATTCCTGATACTGTGAGTAAATCTAGGACTATAGCCAAGCAGCAGCTCTTCCTGGGAGGGATTCCACCTTTCCAACCTACATTGCTATTCAGCAACAGAATGCCTACACTTGCCTTTGTACTTGGACCCAAACTGAATATTTGATAAGCTGGGAAAATTCCACTTCTTTCTAACAATACTTGTCATCACCCTTTAGATATGCTCCATTGTCACCACCTAGGCTAAAGCAGTGTGCTGGGTTTGGCTGGGATAGTTAGTCTTGTTCGTAGTTGCTATCATGGGACTACGTTTTGAATTTTTTATGAAACGTGTATTAGCTCTTTTCAAGCAGGGCTCACACAGCACCAAGACCTTTTCTGCTCCTCACCCCACCCTCCAGTGAGAAGGTTAGAGTTGCACAAGAAGTTAGGAGAAGACACATCCAGGGGCAGGTGATTCCAGCTGACCACAGAGATATCCCATTCCATATGGAATCATGCTCCACAATAAAGCTGAGGAAAGAAAGAGGAACCTTTGGAGTGATGACATTTGTGTTCCCAAGTCACTGTTGCATGTGATAGAGCTGTGCTGTAGGGGTGGCTGAACACCTACATGCCCATGGAAAGTGGTGAACAAATTCATTCTTCTTTGTTTTGCTTTGCTTGCATGCACAGTTTTGTTTTTTTCCCTACCAAACTGTATCTCAACATATGAGTTTTCTCCCTTTTGTTCTTCAGAAGCTCATCATGTCACCAGGTCTTCTGTGGCTGAGAAAATGCAGTGGTGAAAAAAGAAGCTGGAAATTCTAACAAATAAAAATGAGCCTGCAAGTGATCTCCAACTCCTGACTAGGGGCAGATGAAGCACACTATCTCCTGTCAATGTACAGACTAGAGGGTGTAATCACAAGCTACCTTGCTCTCCTACTGAAGACACCTGTGTTACCTTCTGAAGATCTGTGATGCCATTTAGGTTTTGCTTTTTTTCTCTTTTATTTGTTCTCTGTATTCTTCACACATATATTTGTAGCTTTGTAGTCTATTGTATTAGAGACTAGTTTTCCCAGTACTTTTCCATGTTTTTCCCTTAAGCGGGAAGACAAAACAAATTCTAGAGCTCCAAGCCCTGAGAGGTACAAGGGAGGCCCCTCAGGCTTTTGTGGACATTTTTCAATAACTGCTCTTGGAGGCTTCCAAATAATGATTCTCTTTTATATTATCCGCTTACTAAAATTATCTCAAGTTTCATTTCCAGGTTGGGAAAAAGGCAACATCTGAATCAAAGAAAATTTTGAAAACAGAAGAGCTTTCCAGTGTGGGGGCTTACAGAGCAGACAAATAAGACAGCTGAATCTGCATACCTTCAGGATTTTCCTTTTTGTGAGTGGGAATGGGGAAATGTCCTGATAGCATTTCATAAAGCTCATGGTATTGGCAATTTTTAACAAGTTTTTGGGTAAATAGCCCGAAGCCTGTATACATACTCTGGAACTGGACAGTCAAAGGAAAGTGTCCTCATTTTAGTTTACAGCTGAAATAGAAACACTTATTGCTGCTGCAGGGAATACTTTCTCAGTTACCTGGAGAATCAAAACCAGAATGTATTTGTGGCTTTAACTTTTCTTAATAACACACCAAAGATGCTTGAATTTTACACCTATGCAGTCTTGCTACTGTCAATAGGATACATGAAACCTGAGGCACTCTTGGCCCAAAAAGGCAGGCGGGGGATTAATAACCTGCTACCAATTTAAACCAGTGAATATTCCTCCCAGCGATGGGACTTGTGATCCCAAACCCTCAACAACTCCATTGCCCTTTTCTGGACATGCATAAGCACCTCAATGTCTTTCTTGCCATTGGGAGTCCAGAACTGAATACAGGATTTGAGGTGTGGCCTCACCAGCACTCAGTACAGTGGGACAATCCCTGCGCTGTTCCTGCTGGCTACACTATTGCTAATACTGATGCCTTGAGTTTTAGATTTTACATTTTTTACCTTCTGTGTTTTAGTGGGTAGTTTAAGGTTTCATATTAAGTGCTACTAATCTCTCTTCACAGAGTAGATAGACAAAACTATTCCTTCTCTAGTTTGATACCAAGGACACCTTTCAGGCCCTAGAACAAAAACAACCGTGAAGTGAGACGAAAAACAAAGAGGATGGAACTTCATAACCTGAAGCTATGGCTGTACAATTTACTCTAATATGCTAACAGACCAGAACTTATAAAAGTGTCAGACCTCATGATCAGTTGTCGCTGTGTCAGGTAACAAACGACATGAACCTCGTTTAGCAAAAATCATCTGACTCCACCTTGAACTCCTCTTTATATACTGTTTTGAACAGGCCATTCTCACTGGTCAGAAGAGTGCCAGAACTCTTCATCCCATAGGCCAAAACCAAAAGACAGAGAGAAAGTCTGTTCCGCCAAAAAGAATCCAAGACATTAAACTCACGACATACACACTAGCTCTGTTTATGTCAAATCTTGTGAGAACTAGGCCTTCCTAAACCAAAACGTCAGAATGAAACTGAGCCTAGAAACTCAGAAACCTCAGGCCTAAGAAACCCAGACTACATCTCACCCTTCCGGTATAAAAAAAATAATTAAAAAAAAAAGCAAAGTTTTCAATGCCTGCTTGTGGATGGACCTTCCGAGGGATCACTTGCATTGTCTGCATCTGAGTCATCACTCAGAGTTTCCTCCACTTGATGACTTTCACCTTGGTACCGGCTTTCAGGTTGCCTGTTGGCCTGATTCTGCCTTTGCGAGTGCAGGTCAGGATGAACACGCTTCGCAGGTACCCAGTGTACCCCACTATCAGTGGATACACATGCATACCCACGACTCCAAGCGATAAGCTCAAATGGGCCTTCCCACTGCTTGGTGGTTAAATTTCATACCCAAACTTTCACTCGAGGCTGATGCATCTCGCCCTAACCCTGAAATGAAAGGTTATGGTTCAAAATGACAGGATTATTTGAATTCTGCGGAACTGTAAGATGATTGATTGTATACAATCAATCTGTGTGGGGTTTCACCCTGCATTCCTCATTTCTGTTTTTGAAGAACCTGCTTCAGAGTACCATGAGCACACTCAACAATGGCTTGACCAGTCAGGGAGTGTGGGATACCAAACTTGTGTGATACCCCCCACAACTGCAGGAACTGCCACACTTTCTGCGAGGTGTAAGCTGGACCATTGTCAGTCTTCACAGTAGAAGGTATGCCTAAAATGGCAAAGGCCTGCCTCCAGTGGGCAATGACATTGCATGGTTTTTCTCCAGTGTGAGCAGAAACCCACACAGCCGAAGAAAATGTGTCAATCAACAAGTGCACATACCTGAGCCAGACAAATTGGGCGATCTGGGTGACATCTGTCTGCCAAATCTGCAAGGCCTTAAGGCCTCTGGAATTCACCCCTGCCGGCAAAGGCGCAGCAAGCACGTGACAATCCTCACAAGTGTTGACGATGTCACTAGCCCCAGTTGGTGACAAATGAAACTGCTTCTGCAACGTATGTGCATTCTGATGAAAAAATTCATCTGATGCCTCGGCTTGAGCGAGTGTGTCAGGCTGAGGCACTACCCATGTGGGATTAGCCATCCTGTCAGCCCTCATGTTACCCTTTGCTATGAACCCTGGCAGATTGGTATGGCTTCTTACGTGCAGAATGTAGTATGGATGTTTTTGGGCCTGGATTGCACACCACAAGGTTTTCATCAAATGAAACAAGGCAGCATTGCTGACCTTTTTCAAAAGTGAACAACCTAACCATTGTGTTATGTCTGCCACATAGGCTGAATCCGTGACCAAACTGAAAGGAACCTGGGAAAATCGCTGAAATGCAGCTCTCAATTCCACCAATTGGGCTGAGCCATTCTCATGACCTTTCAGCTCCTGCCACTGAAATCTATTCCATCAAGTAACAATGGCCTTTCCTGTTTTTTTCAAACTGTCACTAAAGACAGTGGGTCCTTGTACCGGCTCCTGACTATACAATGATCACAAAGAAAATTAAGTTTCTTTTGCCACCTCTAATAACTTGTGGCTGGGCATATGATAGGTGATATGCCCTTTAAAGTTTTCCAGAGCACTTAGCAGAGAAATACTGTTTTCAAAGGCCCAGTCGAATTCCTCCCGCTATACCAGGAGTACAATCTTTGCGGGATCACCCCCTATCAATTGCAAACGTCATTGCCGGCATTTGCTTATCAGGTGAGCAATCAATTCAAGCAATGGGGTTGCCATCTTTTTGGCTGGTAGGACAAGAAAAACCATTCCAGAACGTGCAAGGAGTCTGACCATTTGTCATTCCATTGGCCGATAATACCTGTAGGAGGAAAATCCAGAGCAGTAACAAAAACTGTGACATCAGTGGAAGGATCAATGTGATAGACTTGGCAAGCAGAAACAGCTTACTGCACCTCGTCCAGATCTTGCCATGCCTCAGGGGTCAGTTTGTGAGGTGACCTTAAATCAGGGTCACCCAACAATAGATTGAACAATGGAGATAACTTTGTTGTGGTTAATCCCAACTAGGGACATAACCAAGTGATGACACCCACCAATTTCTGTGCATAATCCAGAGTCTTAACAGACTGCACAAATTGCACTTCTTGGTGTTGAATTGTTTGCTCCATAATTTTTACACCCAAATATTTCAAAGGAGGCTGTTGTTGAACCTTCTCTGGAGCCACTTGCAGCCCGTAATAATGTAAAGCCTCAAGCAGCTGAGGCTGCTGTATCCTCTGCAGCTTGTCCTGAGTGGGCACAGACACCAGGATATTGTCCACATAATGGTACACATGGGCATCAGGAAATTGCTTGTGAACTCCAGACAAGGCCATGGCCATATACTGTTGGCAAATGGCCGGAAAATTCCGCATGCCTTGCGGCAACACCTTCCATTGATATCTCTTACCAGGTTTAGCATTGTCAATTTCTGGCACCGTAAAAGCAAATTTTGGCTTACCATCAGGATGCAAAGGAATTGTAAAAAAACAATCCTTCAGATCCACGATGATAATGGTCCAATCTTCAGGAAGCATGGTCGGCAATGGCATACGAAGTTGCAGCGTCCCCATGCTTTCCATCATGGCATTAACCTTGCAGAGATCTTGTAACAACCTCAATTTCCCAGATTTCTTTTTGATGCAAAAGACAGGAGTGTTCATGGACTGTTGGAACACTCCAGATGGCCCTGGTCCAATTGTTCTTGGACCAATTCATGAAGGGCAGCCAATTTGTCTTCTGGAAGGGACCACAGGTTCACCCAGATGGGCTTGTCTACTAGCCAATGTATAGGAGACGTGAGACATGGTGTGCCCTTCAGTAGAGTGGCTCTCATCAAAAATCCATCCTGATTTTCACCCCCCAAGCTGCCAGTACATCCCGCCCCCAGAGGTTCTCGACTGTCATGGTGACATAGGGTCAAACCGACGCAGACTGTCCCTCTGAGTTCACGATCATCACAGGCTGCTGGTGAGACAAAACATTGTCTTGGTCCACCCAATCCTATGACAGTTGTCTGCACAGGATCCAGAAGCCACTGCAGGGGCCACACAGTGATGGAGACAACAAAGATATCAGCTCCTGTGTCCAGCAGGCCTCATAGGTAGATCTCCGATGGGGTGGCACCCAGGAGGCTCAGTGTACACACCTTTCAGGACGCTTGTCAGACAGGACAGTAGTCCAGTGAACGTGAGGAGGGAGCCCAGTAGATCCAAAGGAGTCATCTCCTCACCAACCTTCCTCTGTCCTAGAAACGGAAGACTTAAAAGGAACAAGTTGAGCAATTCTTGTTTTCTCAGGGATAATGATGAGGGGGTGGGTGTGGAAACCATAGCATAAATTTGTCCTGTATAATCTGCATTGGTAAGTCCTAGGTGCACAATGATACCCTGTAAGGTGGCACTTGACCTCCCCACTTTTGCCTTCACTCCAGGGTCCACAGGCATCTAGGGGGACTTTGTGCACTTGGAAAGAATCTATGATTACTGCCTCTGCTGTGCAGATGTCCACCCTGGCAGAGCCGAAGGTGCTGGCTGCAAGTTTGTCAAGAAACCTGCCTCAGCATCAGGAATTAGGGAACCCCTTATGTCAGAGCACTCTTCCCCTTGGTGCTCTTTTTCCTGTTACCTGAGCTTGTCAATGGGCCACCACAGACTGCAGTTTTTGCTACACAAGCATCTGCAGTATGGTTTTTCCTTCCACATTGAGCACAGTAACCTTGGGTTGCTTTTCCCTTTTTTTTTTTCTGACCTTGCTTGTTTTTGGCCTGTGCCTTCCCCTATTCCTGCTTTCCCTGAGTCTGTTTTACGCCTGTCGTCCCTTTCAAAGCTGACTGCACTGGTCTGGTGAAAAAAACGATTTTATCGTCTGTGCTGCCTACATCAACACACACTCTGACCATATCCAATAATGAAGGATCCCCAAGGAGAGCGTCAATCAGCCTTTTGTAGTCTGCATTGGAATTGGTTCTTGCAAGCCGTTTCAGGAGAAGCAGTCTGACATCTGCATTTTCCACTTGCCTCTCCACAGCAACAGACAGCTTCTTGGCAAATTGCAAAGGGTTCTTTAGCACCTTGGAGTATGGTGGCAAATTTCTCTTTTGGAGCAGCCATTTCAATGGTTTTTGCCAGCGCTGTCATTCCCACTTTTTGGCACTGCTCCAAGAGAAGATGGGGAAAAGTGGCCTGATCATCAGGGTTAGCATATGTGCCTACCCCTTTGAACACATCCACAGTAGCTTGACGCCTGGGGTCTTGCAGGGGCAATTGACTATTCTTTGTTATTTGCAGTCATAGCCAACTGGGTCCACATCCACCTGGACAGGTTGAAGCAGCACCTGAGCCAGATGCCTGATATCATATGGTGCCAATAGGTCTGCATCTATGACTCTCAGGATCTGCCTTTGAAGATACCAGGCCATATTTGGCCACCTTGTCGCATAGGTCCATGACCACTTTCCAGGACAAGACATGGTGTGAGGTCATCCTCTATTAGGGTCACCCCTAAAGCCAGGGAAAACCTGAACACCTACTTGCATTGTGACAGCATCTGTGTGGTCCTGTTCTGTGGATGTCCCAGGAACAGGCACAGATACTTATCTGGGATTCTCATCAGTAGCACCTGATATCAGGGTCTTGTCTGTGTTTGTGTGTTCCTCAGAACTCCCTTCAGGTCCCAGAAGATGTGCTACTAAATCCCAATCCTCCATTTATGAAACCTTGGACCTCACTTCATCCCAAAAATGTTGGGGGTCTTTGGGTCTTACTGTAACTTGACATGGTGGGAGTGTCCAATGGTTTTGTGAAGTCAGGACACCCGCCTGGTGTCTTCTGCTCCATGCTTCCACATTCAGTTTTCCTCCTGCTCCAAAAGTAAGCAATTGAGGACCTTGTCGGACTGGTTCAGCCTTCCCAGCCCCAACAGAGGCAGGAGCATGTAAAAAAATCAGCTGCACTCTCACTTTCTCCTTGGAGGGGCAGCGACGGGGGCAAAACCAGCGCTGGGCAAGGCGTGGCTGGAAGTGGGTCCAGCCACACCCCCCACCGGCACCTCAGCCAGGGGCTGGGCGGAGAGTGGCCCTGCCGGCCCTCTCCCAGACCCGCCCCTCCCCAAGCGGCCAGGAACGGGGTGGGGAATTATGCCGCTGACCCGGCCCCCTTCCCGGGCCCCCCTGCAGCCACTGCTGCGGCCGGGCCCGGGGCCAGAATCGAGAATGGAGCCGACCCGGAACCCCGCCCCCGGCGCGGGCTGGCGCAGGGCGGGGAGCGGCCCAGCCGGCCCCAGCCCTGCCGGACGCTAGGGCCGCCGCCGGCGGCTGCTGGCTCCGGGCCATCGCCGCGCCCCCCAGCCAGCACTGTCTGTGCAGGCGTGGCGGGGGACAGCGGGGCCAACCCACGGGGACGGACAGAAGGTACCCTTCTGAAAGTCCGAAGGGGGAGAGACTCGGGCCACCTCTTTTGAAGCGCAGCTGATAACCGCACCGGGCCTGGACGTAATCGCCCCCCCGCCATCGAAAGGAGATCAGTCTGGGTCGCGATCTCCACTATCTCCCTGCGAGTGAGCGCATACCTAGCTGACCCCCCACAGCTCGGGCATGTCGCAATGACCGCATCACCCGAATCCAGCTCCACTGGGAAGACGGGCAATTCCTCAGGGTTTTCAGCCCTCCTCCCCCCCCCCCCCCCCGCCCCCCCACCGCAGGGAATGCGTGGGTTAAAGGTGGCCGAGGGGGTAAGGATTCATTTTCTGGCATCTCACAGGCAGCTGCTGGCTGCTATGAGCCATGATTAAACTCCTCCCCCATCACAGGGAATGCATGGGGGATGCTCTGATCCTCCCCTCGAACACATTCCCAAGCCCCGAGGGATAGGAAACACCTTTGCTCAATTCAATGCCGTGATTCAGAGAAGAAACAGAGCTAAATACGGTATCCCGGGAGGGAGGGTGGGATTCCAACTCGCTCCCCGATTCGTCTGTCTCCAGGGGAGTCTGGCCAGATTCTACATTTGAGCCAGGATTGCATTGTGAATCCCCTCCGGAGACCCCAGAACCTGAAGAGGATCCCCACGCCCTTCTCTGAAATACCATCACAGCACTTTTCCAATTCGCTACAAGTGGAGCTAAGTTTAAATCACCCTGATAGAATGACTTATGGAGAGCTTTGCCCAGAATTTCCCATAGTCTTTACGAGATTACGGACTCAGTGCTATAGAAGATCTTTCTCCCTCAGAAGTAGAGAATTTGAGAATCTTTTTGGGAGATTCCAGTTCTCTGCTGAACTATCTCTCCCCAAAAATCCAAGATCAACTAATGGTCTTCGGTAGAATTCCTCATTTTTGCGAAAATTCTTTCTCCTCAATTAAAAAGGAAAAACAAACTGGCAAGAACCATGGGCTAGGTACCTTATTTTTTCAAAACAAACTCACCTTGTTACTTAAAAAATGATACCAGTTTTTGTGTGCGTCACATCAGTGTCCACCAAATGTTGCGTGGTGGATAGCAAAAGACATGAACCTCGTTTAGCAAAAATCATCTGACTCCACCTTTATTGAACTCCAGACCCCCTTTACATACCTTCTTGAAAAGGCCACTCTCACTGGTCAGAAGAGTGCCAGAACTCTTCATCCCATAGGCCAAAACCAAAAGACAGAGAGAAAGTCTGTTCTACCAAAAAGAATCCAAGACATTAAACTCATGACATAAACACTAGCTCTGTTTATGTCAAATCTTGTGAGAACTAGGCCTTCCTAAACCAAAACGTCAGAATGAAACTGAGCTTAGAAACTCAGGCCTAAGAAACCCAGACTACAATCAGTCATCCATTTTGTGACCATTTTGGGGGTGCATCTTTGGTTTAGTCCAGCTGGGCTCTTGTGCGACCTAGGTATACCCATCAAGGCCTTTTAATAAATACATTATTTATCCTTTTGCTCTGTCTAGTCTCTGTCCTAGGTCAGCCTCCAGAAGGCATCAATAGGTCAGGATGCCATTGGCAACCTGGGCACACCCTGGCTCATGTTCAGCTGCTGTCACCAGCACCCCCAGGGCTTTTTCTGCTGGGCAGCTTTCCAGCTTTTCCACTCTACCCCCAATCCATGGCAGGTCATACAAACAGTTTTATGGCATGTGAGCTGTTCTGCCCCCACGCATTCTGTAATTGGCTTCAAGCCAGTGACTTGACCCTCCTCATCCTTCCCCGGAATTGTACATCCATCCAAGCCACAAGCAGCCGGTTTCTCCAGATGAAGGCTGTGGGAAATGTTGTCAAAGTCTACCAACATCCAGGTAGAACATCAACAGCCTCTCTCTCCCTCAACCATTAAGTGGTACACTTTGTGATAGAAAGAGATCGGGTTGGTCAGGCAGGCCCTGCCTTTTACAAACCGGTGCTGGCTGGCCCTTCCGCATGTACCATATCCTCCTCCTCAAGAATATTTGTCCCATAACCTTCCCCAGCACTGAGGTCAGGCTAACAGCCTGCAGTTTCCCAGACTGGCCATCCAGCTCTTCTTGTAGATTGGCATCACATTTATGAACCTCCATCCAGCTGAGGCCTCCAGTACTGATAAAATGCAGCTTGGTGAGTACTTTCATCATCTCCTTCATCTCCATCCCTTGGGTAGATCCCATCCAAGTCCATAAACTGGTGTTTGTCTGAGGTTTAGCAGATGACTGACCTTTTTTCCTTGGATTTTAGGGGCTTATTTCTGCTCCCCTTTCCTGTCTTCCAGCTCAGGAGACTGGGTACCTTGAGGACAACTTATTATTAAAGACAGAGGCAAAGAAAGCATTAAGTAGCTTAGCTTTTTCTTCATTCTCTATCACTATGTTTCCCTTTGCATCAGTAAACAATGGACCTCCCCTTAGGCCTCAATTTACTGCTGATGTATTTATAGAAACATTTGTTTTTCTTTACAGTAGTAGCCAGTTCTAGCTGGCCTTTGGCTCTTCCAATATTTTCCCTGCATAACCTCATGATATCCTTGTAGTCCTTTGGAGTTGTCTGTCCCATCTTCTAAAGGTCATAATCTGTTTTTCCACCCCTGAATTCCAGCCAAGGCTCTCTGTTTAGCCAGGCCAACCTTCTTCCCCAGTGTCTAATCTTTTAGCACATGAGGACAATCTGTTCCTCCTCGAAAAATGTCCAACATTTCTGGACTCATTTCCCCTTCAGGACTTCCCTCCAGGAGACTCTGTTCACAAGGTTCCTAAATGTTACAGCTTTTTTTTTTTTTTTTTTTTTTTTTTTTTTTTTTTTTTTTTTTTTTTATTCTATTGGTTTATTGTTAATGGTTTTAATATTGATGGTTTGTTCTGGTGTTCCCCTATGTTTTACCCCAAATTGGTTTATCCCTGAAGGTTGTATCCTCCCCTAAGCTACCCTTTATTGTAATCCCCTCCCTTTGTTTTCATCCATTCCCTGTCAATCATTGTTACCCTGCCTGTTGTTCTGCCCCTTCCATGTCACTCCTGCCTTGAGCCAGCCCTTTGAGTGTTCTTCCCCCCAGCATTCCTGGGCGTCTCCCTATCCTTGAAGCCTCATTGGGTCATGTGAGCTGTTCTGCCCCCACAACCTCAGGTGTAATTGCCCTCAGGTCAGCGCTGTGACCCTCCTCACCCTCCCCTGATGTTTCCCCCTTGGTTTATGATTCGTACCCAACCCCAGAATTGCTGCAGTTTTTAAACCCATGCACAGCAGGGCTCAGGACTCTCCTGTTCATGACCCCTTCAGCTCCAGTAAAGCTGAAAAAGTAAAGAAAGCTCCAGTGAGCTTTCCTGCTGAAACGTCACCTAAAAAAGTCAAAGTCTGTCCCTTGGAAGACCAAAGAGGCGGTGGCAGCCTTAGAAGATGCAGTAATCTCACAGTGTGACATGAGACAAGATCCAGGGTTGTGTTCACCAGAAACTGTTTCTCCAGCCTTCACTCAGATAGCAAAGGCATCAATTTCTGCTAAGAAGAAAAAATAGGAGGGATGGGCTTAAAATTGCCTCATTAAAAATGAAAGATTGAAAAGATTAGTCAAAAAAATTTCAGCTAATAAAAATCTTGCTGAGACCAGAATATTCTAGGAACCTTGAGAGCTATTCTAAATCTCTCTATTAACAAATTTTCTAAGGCAAATATGAAAGGCAGAGCTTCTGTCATAACATTAGGAATCTGAAGCACCTTGCAAATTTTCACCAGAAAAGGTGAAACCTGAGCAATTCAGGTGATACTAAGACACAGATTAGAAGAACATGTTTGGTTAGAGTGAGATTGCTCCAACTTTCTGGATCATATCTCATTACAGGCCTGAGAAACTGGTAGTCTTGTCTAGATCAGACACCTAGAAAATAGATCTGAAGCCCTGCAGTGGAGAGGAGGGAAGGCTTGTTGGGATTTGAATGCTTTGTGGTTTTAGATTAATGCTGCCACATGGACTATGCAAGGGTCAAGGACCCATACATTTCTACCGTGCCAAGCAAATGACTTCTGGAAGTCTTCTGGAGCAACTAGCCCCAAAGTGTGACATTTCTACAGCTCTGGACAGGGCAGAGCTGTGCAGAAGCCATGAGCCTAACATCCCGGCAGGAAACATACCATAGCATCTTAGAGAATTGGGAAAAACTGTAAGGAGCCTTTGAAATGGAAGCATCTAGTAATAGTCTATCTAATATCTTCTCTTTTGTTCATAGAGAATTAAGAACATTTGGTTCCACTGATAAGCACAGTATTAAGAAATCCTACCTTTGCAATAGCAAAAAGTTCTACAGCTTTTACTATCAGAGTGTCAAGAAGCTCTGTATTAAGGCTGGAACAACAAAATGGCTTTGTATGGTTACAGGTGGGCTTCCCTCACAAGACAGGTCAACATAAAAAGGTTTTATATTCTGGTAAATATGTACATATGCACTGAAGTATCTGTGCTTTAAACTCAGACAGTGTGGCCTCAAAATACAAGTTTAAAGAGAATTTAATGTGAAAAAAAAGAATTGGTGTTGTAAAATAAAAATCATGTCTTTTTAATGGAGGCTAGAAGGAGGTTGAGTTCGGTGGTAGATCATTTTTTCATGGTTATTAAGTCCTGTTGCAGAAGATAATAAGTATTAACTATTGTAAAACACTGATTCCTTGCTTCATCATTTAAACACAAAGCAGATAGAATTGTTTCTAGCATAACCCACTGATAAAATAGTAATTTCATTTATTTCATGTGAGATTACATCAACTGTTTTCGCCACTTTCAGAAAAGGGATTAAGTACTGCATGAAGTCTGGGTAATAACTTTCACTGTGGTTTGTCCCACTTGATGTAATGCCTGAAGGCTGAAAGCAGCAGGTCCTGCCTGTCAGCCACTGGGCTTGAGATGCCAAATAACTGCACTTTAGCATTGGTTCATTCTGCCTCTTCAAGGACATCTCTAAATGTTTCTTGTTCAAATGTTCATTCTGAAGAAATCAATATAATATGAAGGTGTGAATTTGCTGATTTTGTATATCAATGGTTTAGAAAACGAAGTGATTTAAATTGGAAAAAGGATGAGTTTTGCTTTCTATTTTTTTTCCATCAGATAAGTACCTTCATATAATAAAGTGGAGAACTAAGACAGGAGTAATGATGATGCCTTTTTTTTTATTTATTTTGTTTTTTAACTGAGGTTATAGCTTTCTTTTCTACTGTTACTTTTCCCTGTGGGTTCAAAGTTGTACAGGCCAGTCAGGAAATTTTTTTAATATACATTATATTTATTCCTATGTGGAGTAAATGTTTGAAGTTTTTCTTTTTTTCCATAAAGCCATTTGAAGATACTTGCTAAAAAGTCTATTTCTTGCTTATTTGATGTCTCCTTATTCAGAAGGTGACCTCTTTCTGGTTGCCCTAAAGGCCTGTACCTCTGTTCCTCCACACAAACAGTCCCTCTGAAAGCTGTACCCTTGCTCAACACCCAGAGAATCCTGATAGGATCATAAGTGGGGATGCTAAATGTTTTGAAAATCAAAGTGCTGGAGTTTTATTGATGGTGAAACCTCAGTAAGTGAGATATTTCTACCAGAAATATTAAGCCTGGAGCTAGGAGTTGGAATAGGAGGATGGTAATGAAGGCTGAAGAGACACAGCATAACGAGCATTAAACATCTTCCACTTGACTGTGGTCTATTTATGAACCAACCAATCTTCACCTAAGCCATTTCAATCTCCTGAAAAGAGAATAAAAAGAAAAAAAGAAGTTAGTTGCTTATTGTTTGTATTTTCATATGAAAATCTATATGTTGCCAAGGTAGATGACACTGTGGGCTCTCCTAAATTATAGGCTTCAAACTTGAATATCCCAGAAGGAGTTTGTATCAATAACATTTACTTTGTAGTTCTGAGGCCAAATGACATGACCACTCTGGCATTGGACAGCTGCATGTTCTCCAAAGGGCAGCAACCAAACTAGCTAAATTAGGAAGAATCCCTGGCACACACTGTTTTCAGACTGGTCTGTTTTCAGACAACATCTGAGAAGGCTGCAGCAGCCTCAGTGACTTTGCTATGGACAAATGATATATGGGTTATCTGGCCCTTGCCCCAGTCCTGTTTTGTTTAATAATATGACATACCTGCCTACCTATATATCTATCTGTGTACATATATCTATACACACTTTGTACTGAGCATGCACCAGTCTTTATGCTGAAATACTAAATGAATACAATCCACTGTATTGCATTCCCCTCCTGCTTGCAGGAGTACCTCTCATTTCATTCAGCATCTTTTAGTTCTGCAACATGAGAATGAACAGTCAGTTTCTGAAAGGCAGCAGTGCGGTATTCAAATTCACACAGGAGTACCGTATGCATGAAGTACAGAACCATAGAGACCTCAACCCAGGCAGCTTTATGAGATCTCCAGTTAAGAGAGTGGTTCTCAAGGCACTGGGAGGTCCTTGCGCTTTTGCTCTCACCTGCAGAGAAAGATTAAGGAATACAGTTATTAAAATTAAAACATAATTACCTACTGGGGTTGCTCTAAGTCCCTCCCCAAAACTTACTCCTTTGAAAATATGCTGTTGTCACCTCTGGAGAACCATCACAGGACGGTAGTGTTCTATTCCTTTTAAAAATATGTGCTAAGTAGCAAAGTGAAAAACATCTTTTACTTTGGGAGCAGAGGCAAGAATTGATTCTCTGTTAAATGCAAAGGCATTTTTTTTCTGTGCTTCTAAACAGTTAACAGAAATTTGCAAACATTACTAGCATATCTCTATTTCTGAAATTACAGAAATATTCTATATCATCTGTGAGCTACTATTATTAATATTGAATCTTCCCACATAAGAGAGATTTAAATTAAAAATGACTGCTATGTTTAGCTTCAGCATACATGACTGTAAGATGGATTGTTAAGCCTACAAATCTATATAAGAATATTTTGAAACAAACCTAAACTAAATTAATTTGAACTGATGAACATGTGTTCCACATACAGCATTTCCTAGCAGTAGGAGAGAACTCCTGTGGATGTTCTGCACATGATCTGTAAAGAGAAATCCCATATAAGTCTGTGTTTGGAGGCTGAGGACTGGGCAGAGTCCTTTGTTTAGAAGGCTTTACTGTTAATGCAGCTGTACACATAAAACACTGCATTGGAAGACACCAAGGCTGGATGCTCCTATCTTTTCTATCTTCTTATCTTTGACCCCAGCAAAGGCAAGAAAATAAAGCATCATCTCAGCCAAAAAGATTAGAATAATTGAACTGAGGGGCGAGTCACCCTGCATTCCAGATCAACTTCTGGACACTACTCTAACCATTACCAATAAAGCCCCAGGGTACTATTACCTCTGAACTTTCTCTTGAATGCCTTTCCCTGCGCTCAAAAGAACAGGATTATCTGGTATCCAGGAAGGAACAAAGTGTAAATGCTGTTGTGTGTCTTGGTACTAAAAGAACTCATATACTCTTAGGAAAAAGTAAGATAATCAGTTTTCCAATGTTTATTTACATATTGGGTCAAATGGCATTTAAGCCATGTGAAAGATATGGTCAACTCTAAATAATTAAATGCAAAATGTCTCCGAAAAGGTATTTTATCTAAATGAGAATAATGTCACTTCCAGACAGGTTTTTGAAGGAAAGAACGATGTAGACTTTGTCTGCAAGAACATAATTCGGATGCATAACTTCAGGAGAGGATTGAGAGCTCTAAGTATTAAGCAGGAGCAAGTGCCTCCCTGATGAGTAGTGTATCTAAGCTGTGAAAAAGCAGAGTTTTCGGTGAAGGCTTGGGTGTTCCACTGGCAATTTTCCTTGTCTGTAGCTCTCACTCAGTTTTCCACCCACACAATGTAGACCCTAATTGTGAAATTTAGACCATGGGTTTTGTTATGGAAGCCACAGCAAGTCCTAGCAGATATAAATCCTTGCAGGCCAGATTGTATAAGAAAGACACCACTTATTGAAAAAAAGTCAAAAATAGAAGTCAAGAAAAGCAGTAAGAAGAACTCGGTGTGGGCAGCATTTCATAGTAATTCATGTGAAGACAGACATGTTGTTTGACAAGTTAATGTCCAAGATAAAGGGAAAGCCTCTGCCTTAAACTTGTTGTGGCTTTTACAACTGTGCAGAGTGGGTGTAAAATTAAACCCTTGTGTTAAGTACAAAGAAAATCCTACTACATATTATGTAGAATTATTACAGTATACTATATACCCATTTTTCAACTACGTTAGTGATTTCAAAAATGTCAGGTTTGGGAATAAAACAAGTTGAAAAGCATGTGAGAAAAAGAGTGCGTAAGGGACATTAGGAAATATTAAGGATTACACACACACACCACACAAACTTTGTCTGTATCTTACATGGACAATAGTAGAGCTCTGCTTGAGCCAAATGCAATATATTTATCCATAGCTCTCTTGATAGCAGACATGATTAAAGCTATGCTCAAGAAACTCTATAACCAATGTCCAGAGTGTGTCAATGGAAGTTGTAACCAACTGACTGTCAGAGGAACCATCAAATTTCTGGGAAGCTCCTGAAGTTGGTAAAAAATCCCAGGGTTTCATCCCTCAGAAAAATAAAGAACAAAGGATTCATGCTTGGCAAGCCTTTTTTATGCCAAGTTCTTCCAGTCCTGCTGCTCCGCAGCTATTGCACTGTCTTCACAGTTTTTTCTCCATGTAGGAATTAACTGGACCAATTTTCAGATACAGTCAAGCCTAAGAAATAGTGTGATATCTTCTGAGTGGCTGCAGATTGCAAAGTGGAAACATGACCAGCAGTCACTAGTCTTAATGTACGTGACAGGAGAGAGAGATCAATTTCATTTTAACTAGGAGTAAAAAGGTATGCTTAAACATCTGATAGTAAAGTATCTGTCCACATTAGGTAAAGTGGGATTTCAAAACAAGGCATTTTATCAAAAACACAGAAATCTAAATTCCTTTGTGTAACTAGTGTGCATGCTGTACTTTTGACAGGTAGAAATGGACACCCCTTTACTCTATGTACAATATTTATGTGACTGGAAAATTTTTGGCAGATTTTTTAACTACCTCACACAAGTAAAGGTAAGCAGAGAGGGTCATCATCACTGAAAGATGCAGATTGCCCAAAGGAGGACATACAAACTAGGAGTTAGTTGCTCTAAACTGACCATATGAGTCACCATACTCAACATTTTAAGTGTTTAGAAAAACCCTTGTAGGGAAAGAGGAGAGATTACAATCTAGACATAAGACAAAAAAAGGGAGTTGTGCATGTTATATAGCTTCTTCTTTTTACTGGCTAGATTAAAATTAATCAGAATCTAAGAAGCAGGTCAAATTAATCATATTTGTCAAGAAAACTATTATAAAAAGCGTTCACATATCATCTCCAAGGTCCTTTTCTAGTAAGCCTAACCGTAGGGCATACTTTAGGGTCATTGGAATATAGTCCATTGCAAAACCAGATTAATAAAGTCATTCCAGCTAGCAGAATTACTTTAATAAATAGAGAAGGACAGAATTTTCTACTGAGGAGGAAGCATAGACGATATCTATGGGCACCAAATAAACCAGGGCTTGTGAAAAGCATGTTTTCTCCTTTCTGTCATTCATTTGTCATCTTTCTCTGGCTCACCTTCCTGGTCCCTGAAGTAATGCTTAGGAAAATACCAACACCTGATTATGACATAAAAATATATCAGTGGGTTCAAAAGTAGAAAGGTGTGAAACCATGGAGTGCTGTCTAAACAAATAATGATTTTACCATATGAAACTGGAAGTGTTTCAAGAAGAGAGTATTTATAAACACTTATGTCTTATGTTTTGACTCTCTGGAATTTCAGATGTGTCATGAAGTATTGTGCTGACTTTGGCAGAGGTAGAGCTAACTTTTTTTGCAATGGATGGCAAGGGAATGTGTTTGAGATTTGTATTGAATACAGGGTTGATAATTTGGAGATGGTTTTGTTATTGCCGAGGACTTGCCAAGGCCTTTTTTTGCTTTTTGTACTACCACGCTAGCAGGGGAGATGGGAGTGCCTGGGAGGCTGGGAGCAAACACAGCCTGGACAGGTGACCCCAGCTGACAAAGGGATATTCCAGACCATGTGACAGCGTACTCAGTATACAAACTGGGGGAAGAAGGAGGAAGGAGAGGAACATTTGGAGACACAGTGTTTGTCTTCCTAAGTCACCATTATGTGTGATTGGGCACAGCTGTCCTGGAGATGGCTGAACACCTGCTGCCCATGGGAAGCAGTGAATTAATTCCTTGTTTCATTTTGCTTTTGTGTGAGGTTTTTGCTTTCCTTATTAAACTGTGTATATATCAACCCAGGAGTTTTTCAGCTTTTATCCCTCTGATTCCCTCCCAGATCCTGCTGGTGAATGAGCAGCTGTGTGGGACTTTGTGGCTGGCTGGGGTTAAAACATGACAAGTGTGATAGACTCCAATGGATAAATTGATTTTAAAGGATTCAATAACTGAATATTTTTATTTTCCCTGTTCAAAGGGGTTTAGATTTGAAGGCTGCTAAATAGAATAAAGCTGACTAAGAGGAAAACCAGAGTATCTCACCTTCTCCCACCACTTTGCAAGTTAACAAGATGCATTTATAGGGGCAGCTAAGCCAATGGAGAGTAATTTAAGTGAAAAAATCTTTAAGATTTTAATTCCAATAGCATATTTTCTCTAAAGTTACAAATCAGGAAAGGATTTCAGTGACAATTAAATATGCCCCATATTTTGAAATGAGAGCTAGTAACACTTAGCCATAAGATTAAGAGATTTTGATCAGAGCTTTTTCAAACAGCTTTGCAAAAAAACAAGCAAATATAGTTGTAAGTCTGAGCCATCATGTTCCAAGTCAGCTAAAAGGAAATGCATGGACAAACCATAACTTCACAGAGTCTAAAAGGAAGTGCTGACCCAAGTTTAACTATAGTGATGTGAATAATACTACACTAATGTAGCATTACCATATGTATTATAATTCCACAGCCTTAGATTTTCTTGAAGAAAACAGCTGCAGTACTGAAGTTTTAATCTTCTCAAAATTACAAGGTAGAAAAATTACTCAGGCCTCAGAATCCAAGTATCACAAAAGGAATAGTTATGAAGACTGTCATTATGGCAACTATTTGCTCTTTCTTTTTGCTAAAAAGATTTTTAATCCTCAAATTTAGTTTTTATATCTTCTTGTAATAGGCCATCAGTTTATGTTTTTATGTGTCCATCTATTCTTTTCAAAACAACAGCAAATTTTCTAAGGTCTGTAATAAAGAGAGAAGGGTTAAGGAAAATACTGTTCCCAGCCCAGTTAATGACAGATCTTCTGTTCAAAAGGAGGAAAAAATACCTGGCATCTGTATGAGATGTCAGAGTAAAAAAGAAAAAAATTACACTTCTGATTGATCTTCAGCTATTACTAAGGAATGAGTGCAGTCAGTAATGTTTACCAGGGTCATCTGATTGTCAAGTAAGGAATGTGTTGGAAAGCTACTCTGGCTTCCTTCTGAGTTGGAAACCCAAGTTTCTTCTGAAGAATTCCAGAGAAACTCCTGCATCTTATTTCACTGCAGTGCAGATGTGAGAAGGGTCAAGAAGACTGGGTATGATTTCAGACCAACTAGGTTAAATATAGTCATAGCAAAGGGACTCCAAATGAGTCCAATAAGTTTCAGTTATCAAAGATATCAACCTCTTAATGTGTGCGTCTTCCTCCTACACAGGCAGAGTAAAGTTTCTCTTTTTTTTCTATGGGACATCATATGGCAGATCTGTCTGGAAAACATTATAGGAAACAGCCACAAAACAGGAGAAACCTTCCATCACTATGCAGTCAGTATTCTGGTCACCTCAAGGAGTTCTGTAAAGAAAACTTACAGAAAGTATATTTTCATTACCTTCCATTTTTGAGCCACCAGGATTCCCTTGAGTAATTTTTCCAGATTTAACCAGTAGTTCTCTTCCAACAAGACCAATTTTCCCTGGGAATAGGCTGTTTTAAGCCCAAAACAAACAACAAAAGAGAAAACAAAAGAGAAAAAAAATTGCAAGATTCTTGCTATAAACCTCAAAGCAGACTGAGATTTTCTTAGCCTAAGACAGTGAGAACCACATGAACTGTAGTCTTGATTGTGCTAGAACTGAATTAATGGGTTTTAACTATCAGATTGTAAAGCAGAAGACAGTGTAAATAGAAATCATGTACATGCATAAGTTAAGGGGGAAAAAATATTCCTGAGTTTAACAAAGGCTCACTGATAAAAATGGACATCTCTGCAATAACTTCTCTGAGTTAAACCTGAGTTCTACTGTTTTTAAGAATCTCCCCAGTGGGGAAGCATAACTGCAACAAAAATACTTAAAACTGGGGTCAATAATGTAATGTCTTTTCTCTACTCAGCATTGAATGCCTTATTTTTATTCTAAATAACTATAAAAATTTGTATACTTGATGTAGAATGGAGCAAAGCCTCATAACTTGCATCCACACAAGACAAGGCAGTGTTTACTGTTAGGTCCATTCTGTAGGTGGGTTATTTGAAGTGGGAATAACACTCCTTAGGGAGCTGGGATTATTAGAAATGTGTTTTCATGGCTCCCAGTACCCATTTTGGCTCCAGTGCCCACTCTGACTCTAAGATAAAACAGTATAACTAGAATGCCAGACAATCGTAGTCTCACCTTAGGTAAATTGCAGTGCAAAATTTCTAGTGTCAGGAACCCTGATTTCTGGAAACTTATCTTAGGATTCTTTGCATATCACTAACTGTTCAGGGGTTATTTTGCCCTATGTTGTCTGCGCTTTGAAGACCCTGTGATGATTGTCTGTAGCAGTCTGCAGAGGTAGGAAATAAAAGTGGCTTTGTTTAGTTGTCTATACCATTCCAATTATACAGGGTTGTGCTGAGAGATGGATGCAGCACAGGTCATCTGAGACAGGATGCAGAGATTATGAAAACACCTCAGGTCTTGACTCACCTACAAACTTCTCTATATAGCCACAGTGCACTCACTAGCTAGTTTGTTGTCAGCAACAAAACTGTGTGCTAGCAAATGGTATGGCAATGAATTTGTGGGATGGATTGTATTGTAATTTAACCCATAAATGGTGGGAATTACTGCAGGCCCAGGGTCTGGCTACCTATTCAAACCAATCCATTTCTGAGCTCTGCTTCTGCTTCTACCTCTCTGCTTTTGTCTTCTCTCCTTCATCCATTCCCTTCACTGTAGTAGTTGTATAGCCAGAAGGGTGTAAAAGCCTGCTGTTCCTCAGTCATACCTCTCTCCCTGTCAGACACCCAATACTTTTCTTGATTTATTCCAGTAAAGGGCAATTCTGCCAAAGTTAGTAGAGTTAAATTAATGAAGAAAATTTTATATAAGCAAAAAGAATAAACCTCTGCAAAGCTTTTAAAAAATATTCATCAATATAGTCTGTATGTTCACTATTATTTCACTTATGCAATCACTCATAAACTCAGTTTAAATGACAAGTTAGCTAGGTTTATAACTAATATGTGCTTGAGAAAAACTAAGGGACAGAACTTAATTCATCGTTTTACTGTTTGAGATTAATTAGTATCTATCTGACATAATGTTTTTTTGTTCTAGATACAAGTGTAACAGTTACATTTGCTACAAGGTTTATAACTAGAAGTCTGATGATGGTCTTTTCCTTTTTTAAGTACATCAAACTGACCTAGAGGTAACCACCCAAATAATGGGAGGTTAATGATATGTTGAATATGAAACCATATAACTGATGCATCAGGTTTTCAAATGACCGTAACCCATTTAAAATAACCAATAGGAAACCAACCAAAATTTTTTTCAAATAATCCATGTCTTAAAGTTAACCCTAAAGATTAAGAACCTCTGTCATTGATAATGTTATTTTAAACCATATCAAACCAATAGATTTCATTTTTAGTGGAACATTTAAAAAGTAGATTCTGACATTTATATTTCAGTGCAAGCAACAAGTCCTAGTGATTACAGATGACAGCACTAAAGACTTTACTACAACTAAAGCTCATTACTTCCTGGTACACTAAATGCGCAGCATTGTACTATTTATTCTCCACCTTTTATTTATTATATCTTCTGTAAAATATAGCTAATAATGATATTTTCTTTATGTAGATTGTGTGCATTTAACCTGAATAATTTTTACAATATATATCTTGTTCCTTAAGTCATTTAATGTTATTTCATGTGTGATTTCATTAAAGTTTGTTGTCAGTAACGCATTGTTCAAATTCTAATATTCAGTAGAATTGAGATGGAATCCTGTAAACCTCATTTGACCTAGTGAGCCATGAATCCTTGCTGCTATCCCAAATAAACATACTCAGCTTTCCATATCTGCCTGGAAAGTTGTCCTAAGGGAGACATAGAACATTGGGCCAAATAACATCTTTCAAGGGAGGCTTCTAAAGTTGTCAAAAGTTTCCAAAAGTTTCTCTGCAATCAGTGGTTACTATACAGATAAAATTTCCAAGGGTCTGTGCCCTTGCACTTGCATCAGATGTGGTGCAGACACATGATCAGACACAGCCAGGGTAATGTTTTAATAGGCAAAAGTAATGTATTTAAACTAAAAGCTTTGTAATAAGAAAAAGTCAGATAATTGAAAAAAATCCATCAGCAAAACTGCTGAGTTTACAGTGACTAATATACTGTATTCTGAAAATGAGCATGTAATGTCGTGATACAGCCTCTGAAATTGTATATGCTCTGTTGTGAAACTTCAGGTGGTATAGTCTTTTATGGTCTTCTGAAACTTCCACCACCTGAAAAAGTCACATCTAAACATTTTCTTAAGGGATTCTTGCAGCTTCTTTGACTTATAATCTCTTTCAAATTTTGCTCTCCCTCTTCCTGGAGGGAGAGTATTCCCCTCTGTTCATACCATAGGTAGAAGCAGTCATATCTATGTGGAACAACTGACTTGGAAGGTGAGGTAAAAAGATACCATCAGGTAGGATTAGTCCTAAAGAAGGAGCAGGTACACTATAGAAGGAGATTGTGTTCAGTCATTTATGGCTGATTGTAACAGTAAGAATTGCTCACAGTTCAGTTTTAGTAAAATTAATAGTGCTGGGAAAGCTATTTTGAGTAAGAGTTATACCTCCCCTATGACTGGGGAGAAGTGATGCATTTTCATCTATGGCACAAGGAGGCTGCAGTCACGCAGGTGTTTGTCTTGTAGGCCTTGATTGCTGAATTTGTCATTTTTCTTCATGCAGTGTGCTGCTGTTGGAAGAATATTCTAACTCTTTTGTGGAAGCAGCATTTGCCTTTCAGGCATGACCAAAAGAATGTTAAGAATCATGTCTCTTAAAACCTTACTGCAAGGTCAGAGCCACCAAAGTTCTTCTTTCAAGTTGTGCTGCAGGCCATAGATATATGTAAGGTGATTGCTAAGAATTAGTATACGAAACTGGAAAAATCTATAGTGTTCAATAAGCTCCATATTCTGTAACTGGAAGCAATGATGGAAGAGATACTTAGTTCTGGACAAAGAATACACATGCCAGAATCATAGCCATGTATCACAGAAGTAATTACAGGATCTGCTTTTATTGTAACTCTCCACAACAGCAAATAACTTCTTAGGATCACCTCTACCAGCAATCAGAAAGGAAAGCAGAAAGCACCAGAGAGCAAAAGGAAAAGATTTAAAGTTGTCAACATGTCTTCAGGCACAAACTATTTCTTACTCCATATCTGCTGCCAAGTGCAATCCAGAAGAATGAGGAAAACACCTATCTCACCAACAAATCAGTTTTGCTGGAAATAAACCATCACCAGCCGTGTTATGTACTCTGTACATTAGCTGAGGAAAGCCTCCATTCCTATGGTGTGGCTGCTTAAGATAAACATAGTGTTTGCAGAAGTTCATAACTGAACCATGATAGCAAAATTACAGGCTTCATTTCTCAAGACTGGGTTTTCAAATGTTATAGATGGAGCCTAGTTCTCTCCTTAAATAAGCTTTCTGTTAATGGGATAGTGGTGGAGTTACATGCTCCAGTGCAGTTACTCAGGGACTTTTACTGAGTGAGAGTGAGAGGGACTTGCAGTTAAAAGCTGTGTTCACATACAAGGGAACACTGTACAGAAGCAAAATTATTCCCAGTAAAGTAAGACTGTCTTTGACTTAGAAGGATTACAGAGACTAAGGGAAAGAAGAATAATAGATGGAAATGTTTTCTGTCTGCTAGAGAGATCACTGGAAACCCTGAGCCCTTACTGAGTTAGTTTTCAGATAAGGTCTAAGGAAAAGTCAATTTGTTTAAAACACAAAAAATCTTGAACTCTAGAAACTATGATGGGTCTGGTGTCAGAGACCAAGAAATTAACCCCCCCTCTGATCTCTTCAGAGGGAGAGAGGAATGTGAGATTTTAATTGAAATCTTCAGAGAAATTAAAATATATGAAATCATAGTAAAATAGAAATAAATCCTTAGGCTTTCTAAGTACTTTCAATAAGAAGCTGCCTGAGTAGTTGTGGAGGGTTACTGTCTTAGAAATCCAGATAAAAGCTTAGTAGTGCATAGACATAATTAAAAACATAGTAAAAAAATACAATATTGTTTCACATTTTTAGATAGAACAGTCTACGAAAACACATAGTAGCAAGGCCAAAACATAACATAATAAAATTCAGATAATACTATAATCATAAACATGAAAAGTTCTGCACATACATGAAAAGAACAATATACATAAAATTACGCTGAAGTGTGTAATATTTTTCCATAGTTATAATAGGTGTAGAGACATTGTTTTCACTTAATGTATTTAGTTGATTGGTTGTTTTAGGGTCAAAAACTGGCCTTTGAGGCCTGCTAGGCCTGTAAACTCCTAGCCTTTTAGCGACCTTGTTGCTGCTTTGCTTTGCTTCACCTTGCCTGCATGATACCAAGAGAAGAAAAGAAAAAAGAAGAGAAGTCAGAAGGTTGCACGATCCCAGCCAGCCACTCATAATCCCAGGTCCAAATCCACTGGACCCCCAAGGAGAACTATCACCTTGTTCTTTTGCTGTTCTTTCTAGCCTTCTGATTGTTTACATATTTAAGAGTCAGTTTCTCATGAATTTTCCATAAACAATATTATTGTTGACATTCCTTCCAGTTAGGAAGGACAATTGATAAGACATTTTCTATGACCAGTAGAATTGAATAGGTTGAACCTCTATCTTCCAATGTTGTCCCTTTTTGTGAAAGGTATATAAAGTAAAGTCAAAAAAAAAAAAAAATGAAATCTCTTTTTCTCCTCTCACTCCAACTTTGTCATCTCTGTTACGTCTCTCCATGACATCACAGTGTCAGAGAACCTCTGAGGGTCTGGAGAATTCCTGTTGTTCTCTAGAGCCTCACCCTGAAATGATCCCTGCTGGCTGCCTGAGGTTCATGGCACCAAGAAGCCCCAGAAGCCCCGGCATCTCTCTAGGACCTCACCCAGAGGGAACCCTTCAGCAAACGGACTGCTCCTTCAGACTGCCGCATTTTAATAATTAACTTTTAATACTCTAACTGGTCTCTAGTAGCCTGGCTGCCTCTGCAGCACTCTAACGGTCTGGTTCTTCTATTATTCCACTACATACTCAGTCAGCCTAGACATTTTGTTCCTATATTTAATCTGCTCTCAAACTGAAAATAAAGAACCTCTCCATTTTATCCACACTTTGTAAATTCATTGCCACTAAGCTGTACACTAAGTTGCATATAGCAAGTACCGTAGTTATTTCAGGGGCTAGTCTGCTATTGTGGTTTATCCCAGAGGGCACTGTGTCCCTCCACAGCCACTCACTCATTCACTTACTTCCTGGTAGGATCAGAAGAGAATGTGAAGAGTAAAAGTGAGAAAATTTGTGGATTGAGATAATTTAATAGGTAAAATTAGGTAGATATAATATAATAATAGGTATATAAGTGAACCAAAGCTGCACAGAGAGGAAAAGTGAAACAAGGAATTAATTCTCCACTTCCCATGGGCAGGCAGGTATTAGATGTTCATCCACCCCCAGGAGAGGAGGGCTTCAGCACATATAATAGTGACAGGAAGACAAATGTCAGCTCGGAATGTCTCACTTCCTCTTTCTCCCTCCAGGTTTGTATGCTAAAACCAATGTCATATGGGATAGGATATCCCTTTACTCAGTTGGAGTCAGCTGCTCTGGCTGTGTCTTTCCCAACTCCTTGTGCCCTCCCATCCTCCTGGCTGGTGGGGTAAGGAGCAGAAAAGGCCTCGACGATGTGCAGGCCTTGCTTAAAAACAGCCAAAATATGGCTGGGCTATCAACACAGCACAGAATATTGTCCATGATTGCTACTATGAAGAAAATTATGTTCATCCCAGCCCAAAACCAGCACATGTGACTATTTTTTTTCTAGGGGGATTTATATCCTTATGACATGGATGGTTTTTCAATTAGAGCAAAATTGTTCTATCAATGCAATTGAATGTGTTGTAGCTTAATAAACAATTAGACACCACCACCTCTTCTGTCTGTGTATCAGCATTTCACACTGCATTCACATTGCCTTCTAGCATTAGCTTTTAATCAGTTTTTGTAATGTGATGATTCTGAAAGATAGTCACTAGACATGATGAGTCAGGAGCTGTTTTTATTTAGGGAGCTGCTTGGTAAAAAAAATCTAATTTGTATCCTCGAGTGCCACATGCAGATGCCTCTTGAACACTTTCAAAGATGGTGACTCCACCACCTCCCTGCAAACATATTTCAATACCTAACTATTATTTCAGTGATTTCTTTTTCTAGTATCTAACATGAACCTTACCTGGTTCAAATTAAGGCCCTTTCCACACTTTCACTTGACATATGGCAGAAGTGGAAAACCCGCGCCTCACTACCAGCTCCTACCAGGTAGTTGTAGAGAGCAATGAGGGAGCCCTGAGCCTCCTCTTTTCCAAACTAAACAACCCCAGCTCCCTGAGCTGCTCCTTATAAGATTTGGTTTTGTGTCTGTCAACCATGGATTTGTTTTCATTGCACATAATAGATTTTAGAATCTTCAGGACATACTGCCTAACCTCAGACTGCTTCTCTAGGATGGTGCAAATATATCCATCTGTGAGCCCTGTGAAGACGACTCGGATATCAACTTATAATGAAATTAATATTTCATTAGAGTTGCTTTGCACTAAAATACATGAGTTTTTCATGGAAAGCAAGATTAGCAGCACTAACTTGTCCCATCCCCAGTAAAGCCAGGATTCTGAAGCCATAGATCAAACTATGTTTTTCCTCATGCTTGTTTAATCCATTACATCTCTGGACTTCTGGGACATGGTCTCTCATTTTTGTCTCCTGCTTCCATTGTCTTTTAACAATCTTTCTCAACTGTAGGTCTACATCATAGATCAAGAGGTAATTTTTCAAAATCAGGTAGTGAAACTGAAGTATGTTTTCAGGAAAAAAAAAAGGTGCAATATATGCCTACATAAGTGAATTAACCCATACAGTAATTTGTCCTCAGATCAACGTGGACTATCCTTAAAGACAAAAGCAAGTCACCAAGGTGCCAAACTGACTTCCATCCATCCCTTCCACAAACTTCCATTCATAACCAGTTAATGTGAGTGAAAGAAGGGTTTGTCACCTGGTGAGTTGCATGGAGTGCCAAGGTAAATGTGTAATGGGAAGGCACAAGTGACGCCACAGGAGCCATCAGGCAGTAGTAGCTCTGGACCACAAGTGAGAAAAATAATGCATCATAGCAATTGCTGGGAGCTAAGGAAGGTTAACTTCATTTTTCTTGGGGGTAGTACGTTGCTGAAGTCCTCATGTGAGTTCCACTAGCCAGATTCTGGAAGTTGCTGACCTAGCAATCAGTGGACAACAGCTAAAGGGGTCAAATGTGAAAAATGTGGTTATATGACAAAGTGGAGATCAAATTTCTGAACTTTTTACTACAGTATCTAAATAAGCACCTAAAAAGTCGCTTCTTCCTAGCAGTGGCAGGCTTTCTTCGTCCCATAAGTTCTGTAGTTCAATTTGCATAAAGAGTTTTATTTCAGTACCACTAAAATGCATATAGTGAATAAGAAATTAATTGAAAACATATCATAGGTTGTAACAGTTATTAAAATTTTAAGAGGTACTTCTGGATACATTTCAAATTAAACTAGATGTGAAGAAGATGGTTTTTTCTATTTCAACTAATGCCTAAAGATTAAAAAATCATATATTTTAATTTCCTTGAAATAGTGGAAAGGCCAAACTTCTCACATGTATCTGTTTGGTATGAGTTTCTTCCTGGCTGAGTGAAACAATACAACCATCTGTCAGCATAGGTCAGCTGGGAACCAGTTTCATCAGCAAAGAAAATTAATGCCATTGTGTGGCCTTCCCCCCTATCTGCTGTTTAGAAATGCAGTCCCCAGACCAGAACAGTGGAGCTGAAGCCTCTGGAGAAGACACATGAAGCATGTAAAACGCAGAAGCATTCCATCAGGCAGAATAAAACTACCTCTCCGGAGCACTCAGCAAAGATTTTGAACCCTAAAACCAAGCTATTCCTATGTTAATAGCCATGGGCATTATGGCAATTCCTAGAAGAGGAAAATCTCTGCCCACCTAAGGAAAACTGTCATGGATGTTTCAGAACAAAATCCTGTTTTCAAAGTTATTGCTCAAGATTCATTTCTACTCATGTTTTCCATTATATCGGTGGATATCGTGATTAATAGCCCTCCCAACTGCTTCTGCACCTCCCAGACTACCTGCAGGAGTCCTTTCACACTCTAGAGGAACAAGTTACCGGCCTCCCCATTCCACTGCTTTACATCTTTGCACAAGCTTAGATATCCTTGAGCTGTGATAAGAAAAAGACTTGGTCCTAGCAGTGGTGCTTCCCACTTACTCTCCTGTAGCATCGTGTGATTGAGCAATCTCCTCTCACCCCTCCACCCCCCCCCACCCCCGACCACCAGAGCCAAACCTGTCAATCCTGAGGGTCCGAATTTCAATACAAGGGGTCTCCCTGTCACCCCAGGAGAGGCCCGCCGAGTGATTGGGCAAACCGAAACAGCCCCCCCTCCCCAAAGGGGACTGGACCCCTGCCTTGTCCTTCTGCCCCGGGTCACTCCCCCCGCCCTCTGGATTGGCGGGGGTCGCTCTGGGTTGGCCCCCCCCTCCCCGGGTAAAACCAGCGGCGCGCCGCATGGTCAGGATTCTGCTCGTGCTGGTTATCGTGTTCGGAGGCTTCAGCAGGAGCAAATAAAACTTCTCCGAACCACAACAGAATCGGTTTCTTTCTTCACTGATCGTCTAACTTCTCTGCAAGCCTGACAACTTCCCTGCTCTCTAGCCGGTGCTACAGGTCCAGGGTCTGCTGCTGCTGCCCGGATCCCGGACTTGCCTCTTGTGGTTGAGCCACGTGGCCGCTGCTAAGGAAGGTATCCTTGTGGAAAATAACCACAGAGCTGCCTTCCCCACGCAGACACCAGGGGGGACCTGGGTCTTGGATACAGTAACACGGCGTTGGTACACTCTCCCACCTTTGGGACTTTTTTCCAGTTTGCATTAGAAGGCTAACATGAAGCAAGGTGTGTCATAATTAATAGGCAAGCAAAGCCATAAAGCATGCTGTAGGAGCTCATGGCTATTTTTGTCCCTCTGGGTGTTCATAACTATTATGCTCAGGAAGAAAACTAAGGTGCAGTAAGCTTATGTGCATTCATTCAAGATTTATGTCATTTACAATTGCTTATATGTACATTAGTTCTACAGATAACGTCAATCTTTAACATCAGTCAATGCCTAGCATACTATTGTTAATACCAGATATTTTTAGTTAGAAAAGCAAGTAGAAAAAGATGCATATACTTCAAGTGGACATTTTTTTCCTCTTCATAATTAAAGGGTAAAACCAGACTAAATAGACATGGCCCTTTTATCTTCTGAGTAGATGTGTAAGTAGGCAAGGCTCCTCACAAATCTGAATGCTATATAGTATATGTTTCTCTCCTATAAAACAGATTTAAATTGCTTTCTCCCTCAGAAAATCTTCTTTATGTGTAAATTAGTAACATTAGCTGTCAAAATATTAACAATATAAGCAAAAAACGTAGAAATATCTCATGCTGGTGTGTGTGCTATTCTTGATGTTTAAAGTGGAGCACAGTTTTAAGTAGACTAGAGCATTGCTTTGTGAAAGGTCCCTCAGCCAAAACAGTGGTTAGCATCAGCTATGCAGCAGAAAAGCTTATGCCACATTCTCCTCCCTTACATGAAGCAATAAAACATTTGCAGATAGGATAGATGAAAAAAATGGGTCACATGAGAGTTTTCTAGTCAATTATTCATTACATATTAGAAATCTGTTTTCACAGGTAAGACTCCCTAAATCAGCAAAAATTACTTACTACAGGGGTACTGACTAAATAGCATTTGTTACTCTGTAAACTTAATCCAGTCCAGTACCGTTTATAGCTTTGAGCATTTTCGATTTTCTCTTGTCATCACAAGATGTGGATTAGTCACAAATATACAAAATCAAAGCACCTTCTCCCCTAGAAACTCACTTCATGTTTGCAGATTTGTTTTAGAGACTCTGTCCATCCTTCTCCTTATTCACCAGGTGTATTCACTAGGCAGTTAGGTGCTTTTAAAAGACCAAAGTGGAACTAACTCAGTCTAATTTCATCATATTAATTTGCTTAATGTTTCACCAATAAAAGAAGACAATGCTGTCTCATAAGTGATTTGAAACAATGAAATTTTTTTCCAAGTAAGATTAGTAATGTTTAAATAAAACAATCCTGAGACTGTATGGCCTTTCCAAAAACTGAAACATTCTCATCCCTAATTTAACAATCATATATTTTTGCTGCCTCTTTTCCAAAGTTTACAGCTATGAGCTTATTAAAGCATGGCATGTTATTTCTGCACTGCACTTATGTAATATAAAATATCTTAGTATTCTATTCAGTGGTCTACACCCAGACTGTTCACAGGTATATGTATGTAGGGGTACTCTAACTGATATCTACCTAAGCAGAAGCCTTGCTATGAATGTAGCTTCTACTAGAAAAGGCAGAAAATTCTTACTCTGTTCCCTGTATGTGACTCCATTGTTACAACTAAAATATTATGGTTGAAAAAGAAATGTAAAATATTATAGTTGAAAAGAAATAAAGAGAGGGAAAGGTTCATTAAAAGGCTTTTTAATGCCAGATTTACAGTACTTTATAGCTGTAAATGTATATAATTATCAAATCCAAAGTAAGAGGAGCAGACTGTGACCTTGCAGTAAGGCCACTGCCTCTAGAACCCAGATCTTCCAAGTAATTTCTGATTATCCTGAAATATAGTGTCTACTAACACACAAAACAAAGGCTAAAATAAAAATTATTAAGCTGCACTAGTAAAGCCTTGTTTTGACAACAATGAATTCTAAAAAATAAAATACAATATGAAAACCATTAAAAAGTTGCTCTGTAAAAATAATAGATACAACAGCCAAGGTGAGTTTCTGCAGAATAGAACAGATCTGTGTGGTTACAGATCTGTGCTTTCACTAACCTGCAAGCAGTGCTACCTGAGAAGTGCTAGGCAGCAATGCACAGAGATGGCTCTAGGAATTACTGCTGTGTGGAATAATGTCGTGAACTGGCTGACAGGGACATCATGGCAAGGAAATCGGGAATGATGCCTTTGAGAAAGAGATGATACTGGGAGGTGCCACAGTGTTGGCCAGATAGAAATGTGGGATACACATACATATTGTATAACTCCTACACAGGCTCTAAGGTTGGAGTAGAATTCCAGTGTAATAATAAATTTTGGAACACACATGACCATAAACAAGAGGAAAACTGTGTAGAGAAGTGTTATAAATAGTAATTGCTGACTCTCTTTTTCAAATTTTTATATTTGATATTCTTTCCTTTCCTAAAAAATATCCTTATTACTGTTTGCAAACGAAAAGACCAATCACTTATTCACTTTCAAAATACCAAGGGTTTTAAAATATTTTTTAATGTTCAAATTTATGAACTTATATATAAGTTGGTTTTCTACAACTCTTGTAAATGTCATTAAATTTCCTATGATAGAAATTTATCCCTGATAGAAATAACTGAAATAGAAATAGAAAACAAGTGGATTTTCATTCACAGTGTAGGAAACTAGGTGGGGAAATTAGAAATGCCTGAACTTTAGGTGTAGATATTGGCATAGGAGGAACCTCAGAAGCAAGGTTGGGGGAAGGCATGTTGATGTCATGTAATAATATCACAATGTGAAAAACACAGAAAATATCACTTAGGTCATGCCAGAAATTGAGCAATACAGTGTGTTAGAAACCTTATCATCAAAACCAGTTAAAGAACTGACCATATTAGTGTGTAACATGCCATCTACATTAAAAACACAAGCCTTACATGAAAATCACAAGCATAAATGGAAGGCAGACAGTTCTGAGTCTGTGCTCTTTGTTAGGCAGGGTCACAGCACAGCCTGAGATGCACTAAGAGAGATTTAGGGAAGCTTTAGGAGCAAGAACACAAATGTATCAAGTCTTCAATAGGCAAGCATCTAAGGGAAGCAAACCTACTATTGCAAACTTCAGGAGTATAAAAATCTGAAACAAGGTGCACTTCAGAGTTCTGAAGTACTATATAACCAGAGTACCTCAGGGGCACCCAGTAACTGCATCCTTGGGGGCACCTAGCAAAACTGAGACCTCTTGCAGAAAAACTGACTGGGTTCTTTTTGTAGTGGAAGAAATGTTTGGGTTTTTTTTCATGGTGGAAAAAATTAGGATATTTTCAAACAAAACCATTTTCTGGAGTGGAACCAAATAATTTTTTTAAAAAATTATGGTTTCTAGTATGTTCTTGTCTTCCAGGAAAAAGAACTTGGGGTTATGATAACTCTAGAAAAACATGATATCAGAGGCTGAAAGAAGTGAAAGAACAAAAATGCTATGAATTACAATTAGAAATCATGGGGGGAAAAAGAGAAATTGGCATACTGCTGCACAACTTGGAGGCTCATCACTCTCTCAAGGAGAGTGGTGGGCATATATGGAAAATAAATCAGGGAAGAAAAACGAGGGCATCTAGAGGCACAGGAAAGCTGCCATGCAAAACTCAGTCAGGTAGGGAGGGAATCATCATTGTGCAATCAAAACTCTTTAGGAAGAAATGTGATTCTGTCCCTCAGATGAAGAGGGAAAAAAGAATAGTATAGGTAAGTGAGATACTAAGTTCAACCAAGAGAAATAAACTAGAGCACAGAGGGAAAAACACAATTGGCCTCTGTCAAGGCAAGAAATGGTAGCTGTCATACAAAGCTGGACTTGAAATCAACAGGAGATGGCATTTCACAGAATAGGTGGAAGATTGCTGCCTCCTTGCTTCAGGATATTGAGGATGCCATCTCAGTACAAATGGGGACAGAAAAAGTAGTAGAAGAGAGAGCTACTAAGAGTTAATGAATAAACAAAGAAAAACAGGTTAAGAAAATTCATTGTATTGAAAATGGAGAGACAGGAAAAAACTTATGGAAAATATAATTGATGCTAGTTGCGTGAGCATCCACTTTAGTGGTGGATGTGCTCAGAAAACTGAGCAAGACAGGCTCTTGTCTTGCTATGAACAAGGCTCTTGTCTTGATATGAACTACAGCATAGCTATGAATTTTAATATTAGAAAAAAAAAATCAAAGGGGTTTGATTATGGGTCTGAAAAAGAAGAGCAGGATAATCAGAAAGATTAATTTAGTGGAATAGATTGAAAATCTTTCTGAAAAGATACAGTTGTTCCTAATACTCATCAGAGGACTGGTCAACTGGGAGGAGAGGAAAAAAAACCAAAAACTCAGCTAATTTTAACAAACTTTACTCTTGTATTTTTAATGTCAGTCAGAAGAAATATATTTTCATTTTTCCATAATTTTTGAGGAATTAAAAAGTATTTGTTCTTTCACCATTTCTAAGTTTTCATTAAAGTGTATTTTGCATATTGTACACTTTAAATATTCTAAACCATACCAAAACCTCTTTTATTACTAAACTTAACTTGACGTAAATCAGGAATTGTTGCATGGTTTAAAGGAATATTTGGTGACCCATGAAATAAAACTCACCCTTCAAAGCAAAATATCTTAGATAAGCTTTGATGCCTGTATCACAAAACAGAAACCTCTGAGCCATCTCATCTTCCTTTACCAATTCTTTGTGCTGTATTCTACAACAAAAATTAAATTTCCTGGATTATCTGAGTGAGTTTTCATCTTGATAGAGGAATTTCTTTACAGGAAGAACAATCTTTCATTGGAACAATCTCACCAGGAAATAGTAATTGCACCTAAGCAATTACAACGGGTGCTTGATGAAATAGCCCATTTCCAGAAGAACTTCTGAGCATGTGTAGCATGTGCATGTTCTAGGGAGACAAAGACTTTCTAAAAAGGGACAGTTTGTAACCTGCACAAAGTCTTACTGATATCAGTTTAGTTTGACAACAATGTAATTAGATAATATTAGCATGGAAAGAATGATTTATAGCTTTTTACTCTTGCCATTCCTATCAAATAAGAACACTGTCTGTGGCAAGCACTTACTTGCCACAGTTGTGGTGCAAATAACTCAGCTTTAATCAAAAACCACATCTGGTCAAGCTCATTCAATAAAATATCCACCTACTAGTCTTCTGCTTGATTTCTGTGATTTTTGTATAAACACATCATGGTAGAGAACAACATATTAGAACAGTTACAGTCAAGGCACAGAGGCAAATTCAATTAAAAAGCTGAAATTCTCATTTAAAAATACATTCCTGTGTTCCATAGTAGGCCTTAACTTGTACTTTATCAGTGTTTGCTTGCTATGCAACACTCCCACTGCTATCGTTAACCAGAAGTCAGTAGGAGTTGCATGTGTCACACACAGCAGAAGACAGCATTGTGCTTGCCTTTATAACCCACAGATGGTCACTTGCAGGGCAGTCATATCCTGCCACATCTCTCTAGTGGAGTGGGGTGGGTAGTGTATCTAATATCCTGGCATGATGCGCCTGCACAAGACATGTCACCATATCAAAAGAATAACTGCATGTTATTCTAGATATAAGGAACAAATCTGTTCATAATGAGAGTGGTAAATCATTAGAACAGGTTGCCCAGGGAGGTGGACACATTTAACATCAGATTAGACAGGACTCTGAGCAATCTTATGTAGTCTAAGCTATTCCTGTTTATTGAAGGTGAGTTGGACTAGGTGACCTTTAAAGATTTCTTCCAATACAAACCTTTCTGAGGCTTTGATTCTGCGTTGGTGTTACTGCAAGAAAAAGCTAGAGTGAAGGATCTGTTGTGATGTGTTTTAAAGGCTGTGGCTTGATGGTTTAACAAACTGTTTGGCATATATAGTAGCAGACAGAAGCAAGGAGATGCCCTCCCCCATACGCCCCTAACCTGTCCTAAAATTAGCTAATATTTTGTCATGGGGTTTCACTAGTATGCCACTTCTCTCCCAGTTAGAATATTTACCAACCAGTTGATATCTAGCCATGGACAGTTCATTCCCAGTGGTTCGTTGCTAATATTTTCATTCAGACTAAATAATTGTTTTCCTTACCCACCCTTGCTACTCTGGTAGCAGAGTTTACCTGTGTGCTTCTAGCTTTTGCCTTACTAAACCAAATAGGCTGCCACCTTCGGAAATATTTTAGCTGACTGCATCCTACAGGCAATTGTGAAAATTCAAACTGTGAGTTAGCTGTGATACAAGAAACAGCCAAACCAAAGCAGCTTTGAGCATAATTTAGGATAATTTGCTTTACTTCACAGCAAGACCCTTTTCTTTTTATTAAGTTCTCACCCCTTTTTCCTCTACTTTGACTAAGTCTACGTGACTTCATATCAGAATCATACTGAAATTCAGATTGAGATTGTTTTTCTGTGAAAAATCTTTCCTTATGAAAGATGAATGTTGACACAGTCAGTCTTTGATAACCCATATGTATTTTATGTTATTTTATGTATCTTTAAACCATCAGTATATCATAATTCTTTGCATGTTATTCAGATCAGGCTAAAAGAATAGCAGTTATTTGATTCGCTTTTCTTAATATTTTTCTCTCCTGTAATACAGCCAGGAACACTGCCATCTGGCAAATATTGTTGCACTCTTCTCAGTAGGCTCTTGTAAACACTTTTTTTCTGTGCCTGTGATTCAAGCATGAGCCTTTTTAAAATCCTAGACTCTCAAATGCATCATCTCCTTAACATTTTGGTTCCTTCCCTAAGCTAAGACAAAATCCAATGACATACCCTCATTTACATTTATCAGCCTACTTCATCAACAAGAAACTGCTTCATTTTCTGAAAACTGACACAAAATATATATTTAATATTGAGACCATATACATACTTTTTTTAATGTATACCCCACCATCCTTGTAGCTACACTCCTCCATATTGTTACCTTTTTTTTTTCCCAGAGGCCAATAAAACCTTTTCTGCTTGTTTTCATTTCCTTCTCAGCATCAATCTCAGCTTCCTACTGGGTGGGTATCACTTTGCTCCTGCATGTCTTGTGCTTAAAAAATGGTTCGATTTGTTGGCCAGTTGAATTCTCTCATCTGGGTCCTTGGTTACATTTTTTTGATCTTGAGATGATTTTTCTTCTTCCTAAAAGATCTTTCCAGTTTCTGGAACCTGATTCCAGCATCCCAGATATGTAGAGATTTCATCAGCTGCGTAAAGGAGGCTGGTTATTTAGTATGACTGGCAAGAATAACGAGAGAAGTTAGGGAAGGAAAATATGGAGAAATATTTAAAGACAGGAAGCTGAAATATTTGTTTCTAAAAGATGATAATAATGATGGAATTCCCTTGTCTTTTAAACTGTTTGGTTACAGAATGTTGCACTCTGAATATAGATAAAAGATATTTTATTACTTCTTATAGTACAAGAAGATTATGTTTTCTTAAATCCTTTCTTAAACTGATAACTTTTTCAGAAGTATATAATATTGCTAGTAGAAAATGTTTCCTTCCGCAAGGGATAAACCTTTATTATCAGTAGACTTCTTCAGTGCAGCATATCAATCTACAAACAAAATATTATTGTCAGTAATATTTGTGATAGCTATACCAGAAGATTATAATTTCAGAGGAAAAGCTGTAGAATTGGACTGTCAGCAATAGATTTGTCAACTACAGCATGCAAAAAGGTATTTCAATGTATTTTATTCCAGGCTTTTAATATACAGTATATATATATACTTATAGTATATTAGGTTGTTGTGGTTTTTTTTCCTAATTATTGTATATAGCTATTTAATTTGACAGCACAAGCCTTTAAAAAAAAAAAGTAAGTTTGTATTATCTTACACATTTCTCATTAACTTTGGGCCATTTCTCATTCAACTGTTTTATTCCAATTATTTGCCATCTAAATAATCAGATTAGTTCACCCAGAAAAGGTAGTTCAGAAAAGTGATGGAACCATCAGCTGCCTTGCAGCAAGAAACTTCCCTAGTGCTCAGTCAGGCTAAATTTAGATTGGATTCAGTGCAGGTTTGTCTCCCTTAATCATTAATAGGTATAGGTAGTTCAGCTCAATTTCAGTGTGATAGCAAATGTGTCCTAAGGACAAACAAGGATAGCGAGGCAAAAAGCAGTTATGCTATTCAAGATTAAGGGTTGGAATAGAAAATTGTGCAGGATCTGATTTACAGGGGATTTTTTCTCTACATAGTGTTGTCAAGCCTTTCATGGTAACAAGTATCAACTTAGCCTAACCTGAAAAATATGAAGCAAATTGTGAATTACACAGTGAACTGTTATATACAAAAAAAAACCCCAACAAACAAACAAACAAACAAACAAACAAACAAACACAAACAAACAAAAACAAAACAAAAACAAACAAAATAAGCAAAAAAAAACCCCAAACAAATAAAAAAAAAAATAACATGAACATTGGTGAAAATTTAGTTCTTTGACCCAAGAGATTTTCAAAATACGTCTTCCCCACTGGAAAAATAAGTAAGTGACTGATTCAGAAATACTGTGGCAGAAGCAGCAAACATTAAATTAAGTCCTAAAATATTTTTAGGCTGTGCAAAAGACAGATCTACTTGAATTGAGTATTACTTAGGAGGAGCCTTTAGGACACCGATAAACCAGTGTCTAAGAAATGTAATGATCTTAATAACCCTACATGAAATGTTAGATAGATCCATTCTATAGCTGAGAAATGTTTCATTTATTAAAGAAATACAAACTTGCACTGTTTTGTAACAGATTTGTGGCCAGCTCAGAGGCATTTCAGTAAAGATGGCTTCAGCGGGAAAAATAGATTACTGTTTCTTTCACATAATATGCATCCTCACAAATAGGCTTTTATACAAATCTGTTGAGGAACTTAGCATAGAACTGGAAATAGAAAGACTTTCTGAAATAAAAAAAAAAATAATAAATGAAAAACAATAATGTTTTGGGTTTTTTAGAAAACCTTTCTGAGCTGTGATGTCAGATGGGGCATTCAAAGCCCAAGGCAGGGTCGCAACAGGCTGTTCACTGCACATCTCCACTACAGAGTACACCTGAACAACTGACTTTGGTGGCACAGGCTCAGGTGCAAGTGTCTGCTCTGCTAGATCACAGTGATGTTTGCTCCATGTAGTGGAGGAGAGCAGCAGAACACAACATTTCAGGAGGGAATATATGAGATATGGGCATCCATGAGAATGTATGGCCAGGCACAGGGAATCATTGTCCAAGCACCACACCATCTTGGCACAGATGATAAATCATCTGGGAAAGCCCTGCTGGAGAACATGACTGTTATTCCAAATACATAACTGTCAATAGGCTGCCAGTAATACACCATGAGTATTCGGTTTCTGTGTTGTTGCTTCTGTTGCAAATTCTAACAGGCTTGGAGAGGATACTAGGACCCAGACTTGTTCCAAATCTCATCATTAGTATTAACCCTATGTCAGCAACAGTTGCAAGGCCTGTGATATAGCTGTGAACACTGTATCCACTTCCTGAGAGGGAGAAAGAAGCAAAAGTGTCATGGAGCACAAAAAGCAATTACATCTATATTGTTGCATTCAGGGAAGATTGATTCAAATAGTTCAGTAAACATTAGATTTAAGATGAGTCCTTTAGCTATATTTTCTACATCAATTTAGAATATTGATAGGTAATACAGCTCATATACATAGTTTATAGTGCCAGAACTAATCAAGTATCAATGTCTTTCAGAATTAACATAATTGCAAAATCACCAGGCTTCAAGGATTGTCCAAAACCAGGAGTCTGAGGAATCACAGAACACTAAACATAACTTCTGCTCTGCAGTTTTGCTGAATCTGTACCATCAGCCACTTAGTCATGACATAAAAATCCAAACAGTTCTTAATTAAAAGTGGGGTTTAATACTGTTACTTGTATAATGAAAAAAAAACAACCTAACAATCAACCAAATAATTCCCAAACTAAAGTAATTATTTTTTTAATATGGCTTATACCATATTTTATCAGTAGTTTCTAATTGGCTTTTGTGTCTTTTATGAATGTCGATGATAAAGGCTGGGAGGCATGACTAATGTCCTACAGATACATGTTTAAAGGGTATAGTTTTCTTTCACAACTCAGTATTTCATTAAACTCTATCCTGAGTGATCCATTCAGGATAAGTAATATTCATGGCAGAGTTTTCCTCTGAATAGGCATTTTTTTTAACTGGGATTCTAGACCTTTCCTGCTAGAGATGCCATTTCCAGTATTTTATGAGACTTGTGGCTTGTCCTAGTTGTCAGCTCAGGCTCTGCACCTGAATTTTCACCTGAGCTTTGACTTCATGCCTAAAGGATGATGATTTAGTCTAGCAGCAAGTGCTTCAAAGCACAAGAGGGTGTTATCAATCCATTTCAGAACTCATTATAGTACAGAAGTTATCAGACAATAAAAAGCTTTTCTATCATTTAGATTTTATATATCACTTAAAATTCTTGCTTTCCATTCCAATCCGAATATCAATTTTCCCATCACAGATAAATAAATAGACAGTCATCTCAGAATCCCAAATCCTCTTCTGAAATAAATCAATTATGCATCTTTGGCATTTAGTTTACCTGTTACTTATTTATATTTGGCATCAGAAAATGTTCTGAGAAAATCCTTTGTACTGATTCTTCCTGCAGTTCTCATCAGACATCTGCAGTGGCCCCATTTTTATTTTTAAGTAATTTTTTATTATTACTTTAT